>CM020447.1:3233264-3773076 GCA_009819605.1 Sterna hirundo | reverse complement strand
AGGAGAGCATTTGTAATGATGTCATCGCAAAACACTCTCCTCTTATCGAGTTTATAAGTAGTGAAGAACAGATGGTTTGAGTTATTCTACCCCGTTCGGTACCTGGGTTTCCATAGAAATCCTGGCGAGGCCAGGCCCCCTGTGCCAGGGCAGCGTCCCCGGGGAGCCCGAGCTTGGGACATCGCCTGGATTCAGCCCCTGTCCCTCTGCAGCCATGGAGGGCACTGGGGCCGACCCGCAGCCCTCACCCCCAAAGATGGTCCCCCCCAGCCCTGCAGCAGCTCCCCAGCGCTCCCCCGCCTCCCCCGAGGCTGCTCACCCTGCCACAGGGTGCTGCGGTTCCTCTCCAGACAGGGGATGGGGACCGCAGCGGCAGTTGGGTATTCCCAAGGAACAGCTCTTAGCTCCAGCGGGAAGCGCAGGAGAGGTGAGAGTCCGACAGGGAGCCACTCCTTGGTCCTGTCTTGCCCCAGGCTCTGTTGGAACAGGCACTGCCTGGTTGCCACGACAGCGTCAACACAATGGGTTCTCCATGGGGACCGTCACCAAGGAGGATGGAGCAGGGGGGGCCAGGGCACCCCACCAACTGCAGGGGGAGTGTGGCAGCCATACTACATGGACCAAAGGGGTTTCCACGCCACCAAACCCCCCCCCCCCGAAGTGCATTCTCCAATGTCTCCCTGGCCACATGTCCACAGCAGGCAGAAACCCTCATTTTACTGGTTCCCACTTCTCTTTGGAGTGTTTGAATCGTCCCATAACCTGGGACTTTGAAGCCTTTTGCTCTGACCAGAGAGCAGCACCCTGTGCTCGACCATCCCCTGCAGCGCTTCGGGGCCACGGAGCTGCAGTTCCCTCCCCTTCCTTGCCAGCCCTGCAGCTGGCTCCGTGGCTCCCTACCTGATTCTATCCGTTTGGCTTGTGGAGATGCAGCAGTGACCACATCACTGCCATTGCCCTCAGCACCCAGACACCCTTGAGGTGCCCACCACCTGGGGAAGGTCTCTGGGGACCAATATAGGGAACCAAATTGAGGATTCAGACCAGCTTCTCTCTTTTCCATGCAGGAAAGCACACGGGAGCAGTGGGTGAGTCATAAGAGCCATGATAATGCCTTCCCCATAAGCTGGAGCGCGTGGCCGGCTCCTTCCCAGGGATTCAGCAAGCCCTGAGATCCCCGGAGGGCAGAAGCACGAGACAGCACTGGAGGCTGCAGCAAGGGGCTGTGTGTTGCAGCCCTGGTGTGCTTTTCTCAGCTCTGGGATGAAGGGGAATAGAGAGCTGCTGAAGGTGAGCAAAGGGCATCCGTGTCCCGGTTTGCAGGGCTTGGTGAGCTCAAGGCGATGAGCAAAATCCCCAACCAGCGCATCGCCCTTGAGGCTGCGCCTCCCCGTTATCCCTAGACTTTGATGAGCTAACAAGCCAGCCATCAAGTTCCAGGCTAATTCACAGCCAGATAGGCTATGAGGATGCATTTAATTGTAAATAGTTTTCATGGCAGAAAGCAGAATGTGGCGTTAGATAAGAAAATTCGCAACCAAGGGCAGAGCAATGCTGGGCAGAGCTCTGAGGGTCCCACCGGGTCCGCGGGAAGTTCCCAGAGCTTTTCATGCTGTTGCTGCACGATCGACGGCTCTGTGGGATAATAACGACAACCTCTCCAGGGATGACACTGTCACTCTGTCTCGGTGGCCCTGGCTGTGTCACACTGCAGATCCCTTCTCTCCGGTTTGCTTCTTTCACCCTCAGCAGAAATAGGGCCAAACCTCCAATTCAGAATAAGGTAGGTAGAGCTGCAGGGGTGGACATTATTTTTCCAGAAAACAATGCCATGGGGTGGCTCAAACGCCTGGTTTCCCTTGGCTTGGACTAGTCCAGCCTCAAAATACAGCCCATATTGTCTGTCCTTTTTGTGTTCCTTCTCCATGGACCAATTTTCAATTGTTAAGCAAAGAACAAGTCAGTAAATTAACCTATTGAGGAGGAGGATCTGATTTGGTAGAGTCTGTGTCTGTCACACTCATTGCAGAAGCATTTAATTTGCTAAAGGGACTGTTTTCACCCAAACAATGCTCAACTGTCAGACTTGCTCTGAGTGAGGGTGACTTCAATGTCTGGATGGACCTTTAAGCTGTGGCTGAGCAGAACAGTAATCAGAGTAGGACGAGATCATCTGTAACATCTGAATCCAACATGTCTTCATCTTCTGGGAGAAAGAGAAGAAAAGTGACTTTTTATGCCATTTTAATCTTAACCCATCTTCCCTGATTTAATAGGTACATTGCACTGATTGACATGGAGAAATTATTCCTCCAGCTGCAGATTTGGGGTCTGATTAAAACTGCTTGTACTATTTAAGGGCCAAATTCTGATCTGTGCGAGGAGCATAAATCCTTCCCGATTTCACTTCACCAGGTCCAGTTAAATGGTGGCTACAGGGGACGGCCAGAGCTGGGCTGGCTCTGATCTGAGCTCACCTACCTGGGTTGTCGTCCCATCCCCGATGTCAAAGCAAATCTCTGGGGTAAGCTAAAGAATCAGGCCCATATTTTCATGCAAATGTAATAAATTCATGTTACTTAATGCCTATTATAACAAATCCAGAACTTAATTCTACTTAACCCGTCTTCGGTGTTGACACATGAATCTGTGAGTCAGAGCACTATATATGGGACTGTCAAAACTTTCTTTTTCCCTCCTCTAAAAGCCTGGATTAAATCATAATCAAACTCCCGTCAGCTCAGCAGCAGTGCTGGGAGGAGCAGGAAGATGTGACAAACTGCTAAGGCAGCTGGTGATGGGGAAAGGTCTTCTCAGCCAGCAGTCCGGTGGCAAAACCTTCCAGAAGAGCTCCTGAATTCAGACATCTGAAAGGTCCATCTTTGCTGAGATGTCATGCTGTGGACCTGAAGTGATACTTGGCTTGGGAGTCAGACTTGGCTTGGGAATGGCCTCCCATGAGCACATTCCCTACCCAGGTTTTATTTCTTTCCTCTGATGAAAGGTTATCTTCATATGTGCGGGAAACCATACCAGCCTTCAATGGGCAAGACCAGTTTTTGGTCCTAAAAGCATTGCAAACGCATCAAGAGTTGCAGACCTGCAGCCTCTTGCAACTGGACTCAGTTTGCTCGTCTGTCTCTTACAGAAAAGGTTTCTTTCAAAATACACACCGCCTAGTCTTCGATGCAAAGCCATTCTTCCCTGCAAAATACCCCTTCTTCTTGCAGCCTTCCTTGGCACGCACCCTTCTGGGAGAGAAGGTTCTTGTGCCCGGCATCTGAAACAACACCGCAAACTTCTGATGCTATTTTCCTTATTTGACACCTAAAATCTCAACAAAATGAGAGCCAAACATGCCAGACACCCTACAAGCATGCAGCAGGCCACCCTTCTCGCACTGAAAATTTACAGTGTAAAAATGACAAGTGTGTATCTATCATAGAGACAACAAAATAGCACAAAGTAGCTGGTTTTCACCTCTGGTATGTTTTTCTGTGGAGGAATGGCTGAGTGAGAAGGGACATGATCTGATTGCGATGAACAATCCAGCCTCTGATATGAGCCTCAAGGAGAAGCCTTAGTTACAGGCCTGAATGTACCGGGAACTCCTTGAAGTCCTGAAAAAAGCAGAAGTAACAAAACCATAAACAAAGATAAGCAGAACTGCATCTGTAGAGAGAGGGAGAAGCTGTCTTTTGTAGCGATGGGTGGGCAAGAGTGCACCAATGAACTCACAAGAGGTGCACCAATGAACTGTTTTAGTCACATAAACATAGGTTGTAAACCAATCACTTTGCTAGTGTGGCTTTTACTGTCTGTCTATAAATATGCTGTGAAAACTTGAATAAAGGAGAACGATCATACTCATATTGAGATTTCGTCGTTACTCCGGTCCGGCTCCCACTCTGACACTTACGGATGTCCAGTTTGGCCGAGTGGTCTCTAACCTGATCTTCCTCTACTGGGGAAAGCTCTTCCTCTCTCCAGACCCCCCCTTGCCTCCAGGGCCTGGGATTCACGTGGGACGGCTTTGGCAGTGAAGACTGAAGCAAAGAAGGCGTTCAGTAGCTCTGCCTTCTCTGTGTCTTCCACCACTAGGGCGCCCGTCTCATTCGTAGTGGGCCTACATTTCCCTAGTCTTCCTTTTGCTACTGATACACTGAAAGAACCTCTTCCTTGTTATCTTTAAACCGTGGTGGCCAAGATGAGTTCTGCTTGAGCTTTGGCCCTTCTGATTTTCGCCCTGCAGAGCTTCACTACATCTTGGTATTTTCATAAGTAGCCACCCCCTTTTTCCAAGGATCATAAACTTCCTTTTTTTTCCTAATGTCCAGCCTAAGCTCTCTTTTTAGCCAGGCTGGTCTCCTTCCTGTCTGCTTGTTGTTGGGACTTGGGGATGGCCTTCTCCTGAGCTTTTAGGAGTTCCTCCTTGAAGTAAGACCAGCCTTCCTGGGTCCCTTTGCCCTTCAGGACTGTCCCCAAGGGACGCTCTCAACCATGCTCCTAAGCAGGCCAGTATTCGCCCTTCGGAAATCTTTGGGAACTGCTCTCAGGAAATGTCTAAGTTATCCCTGGCACCCTCAGAGACACCCCACTCCCACTACGGCCAGTGACAACCTTGTGTTTGACTCTCACTTCAAGTGGGACTCGGGGTGGTGCATCCAACTTCCAAATCCCTACGACTGGACCCTCTTTAGGGACAGGACACAATTGTGGACTGGTCCATGAAGGCAATTAGACAAAGCCAAGCACAAGGGACAGATGCTGCCCCCGATAAGAGACCAACACCCCGGACAGCCCGTTGTTTAATTGCACAAAGGTGATCAACTGGACCCACGGCCCTGGAGATTCCCAGAAACACGGTACCCCACGGACCTCAGAATTCTCAGCCCAGATGCGTGTCCGGGCTGGGGACATCCCTCTGTGGGATTTCCAGGTAAAAACTCTGACCCACGTCATAAAGGAGCAACGAGGGTGAAATGATAATATCCTAGAAGAGTGCCAGATCCCTCTCATGCGCTTTCCTGAGGAAGGAGCCCCTGCGCATAGTATCCCTGATGCCGCACTTTGGCCACGCCCTGATCGATACAGCTGTAAAACTGCTCGATACGCCCCTCCTTGGAGCCTGGCCTGGGATGCTCCGACAGAAGGATGTGTACGCACTTTAAGAATTTTGGAACGAGCAAGGTTAAAGTGCGGACTTGGAATAGCAACCATGTGTCCTAAGAGCATTTTTCACTTTGCCTCGCCTCTAAAAGAAAGCGGAGGGAAAACGATAAGCCCCAGGCTCGACCTGAATGGGCTGTACATGGAGCTGCTACCTGATGAGCGTCCCTGGGGAATGGAAACATCTCTGGTGCTAGAGAATAGATTTACCCCGTATGTAACCCTTAAAAGACACCCATTTGTCTTAGAAAAGATTACATGGCAAGTGCCTCTTTAAGTAACGGGGCCCTTTTGGGAAGGCCCATTTGCCTTTGGGAAAATGAACACTCAATTGCAACAGGTATCTAGACCACATTACCAAATAGCTCAGCCTTGGATGTGCTGTCTTAAAAGACCATGGAGTTTGTAGTGTCATGCTGAAGAAGGAGGCTGGGTTACAATGCACAATGCGGCTCCCCCGACGGAAGAAGCTCGCGCTAAGACAAAGGCAATCGCTGCCCAGGCTGGGGAACTCTTCTCCAGTGTGCAGCTCAAGGGCTGCTTTGACGGATGGAGTCCCAATTCTGAGATGGTTGGGACTCACCGGATGGGGAAAGTGGCTACTGAGTATCAGGCTAACGCTGTTATGTGGCTTTTTAATTTCTGATTATTGGCTTGTGCGAGGTGTGATTAGTCGTTTGTTCTCTTTGGCTTCCCTCTCCTTTCACCCTCTGCTCACTGTGGACAGATGACCACGCGAGAAGACGACGGACCGTACAGGAGTGAGATTCACCCGACTGTTTGAGCCACGGTGGTGTAAGAGAGTGAGAAGCCAGAAGAGTTCATGTCTCAAACGCTCGGCAGGAGAAAAGAGCTGTTGCCGCCAGCTTGCCAAAGCTGGATGGGGCCTTTCGGAGGCCACCTTCCCCACCTTGGGTCCTGTCTGAGCCAACAGCGCACCTGCCCTTCGACAGTGAGGGGGAGGAAGACCACCAATAGCCCCCTGAGCTGCCGCTGAAGAAAGCAGAGGAGCAACAGGCCATCACTGCAAGGAGATTTCTGCTCAGAGGCTGTCCCGGTTTTGGAGAAAGAAGTGTCTTGGAAAAACAGAGGTTCAGAGACCAATCGAGCTGCTGGGTCTCTGCCTCGGGAACAGCAGCTTTGGGATCCCTGACCACAGCTGCTAAGGAGTCAGACAGCTGGAGGTGGGGGGGTTGAGGCAGGAGGCAGCTTTCAACCAGTTTTAAGTTGTGCTCCTGAAGCGATGTTTGTGAAAATGGTTATGGGCTTGGAGGGCTTGGTTTGTGGTTGGTTTTTCCCCTGAAGTGTATTACCTTTCAGGGTAACGCTTTCTGTGGCAGCCAGAAACAGTCCTTCTTGTACACCAAAGCCACCCCCGTATTTGGAAGGGGCATTTAGGCTGCTGCAATGTGCGTTTTCTCCCTGGATGACACTTGGCCCCAGGCAAACCAGTCTTTCAGTTTGGCACATTCTTGTCCCCCTGGCTGAAAGATTCTGTATTTTCGCAAGTTGAATGCTTCCTCAGCCCACCACAGGCCATAATGACTGTGCCTTTACAGACCACTTTCCTTGCTCACTGGTTTCAGAGTTGAGCATCGAAGCCACGGAGGGAGCAGGAGAGCAGCAGCTGGATGTAGAGCACAATGTGTTTAAGCAGCGGTTGGATAAAGGTGGCAATCGCGTGACTCCAGGGGCCGAGAGACACGGTAAGATGCTCTTCTGCCTTTCTTGGATGGATGCTCTGGTCGTCTTGCCATCACTGTATGCCTGGTTTGGCTTTCACGGGAACAAGGGGCAGCTGACGAGCATTTAACACCTTTAAGGTGTTTAAAACAGAGAAACACCTTAAGGTTAAGGTTTAACACATTTAAGGCACGCAAGTCTATGAAACGTGCAGATGAGTCAGACTGCTTTTATAGTCGCTACTTTTGCGGGGCAATCTTTGCCTATCCCTCTGAAATTATGACAAGGACTCGTGGATGCATTTCAGGAATAAAGCTCCTGAGTTAATGGTCTTTTATGACTAGAAAGGAAGCAGCCGTTCTGGCAAAACTTGGCTTTGGTTGTATCTTTAAATGGCAATGGGCTGAGAATGGGATGACCTGGTTAGAGGAAAGAGCCTCTCCCAGGGAAGGCAAGAGCTGAATGATGGGGAGGTACGAGGTTTCTCCCGCTGGCTGTCGCAGGAGTGTGGTGATGGTGCTCTTACTGCTGTGTCCCTTGGCAGCCTTTTTCCATTCACAGGTTGTGGCATTGCAAATCGAATGCCTGGGGACAAGAAGTATTTAAAGTGTTGCGTAACGGGTCCTGTATCAGTCCCAATGTACTGACTGGGTCTACTTTAGACCCGGGGTGCAGCAGCAGCCGGCCCACTCAGGCTTTCGTGCTTCCCGGGGTGACACAGGGGACGCCCGCACCGTGATGGAAGGGAAGGAGCACTCTCACTGGGGAACTAATTCTTTTTTGTTTGCTTGCAAGTGCAGGAATTAAGGGCTGTAAGTTATGAAAGCTCCTGACTTGAGCAGCGAAAAAGTGAATTCCCGGGCCAGACAAGGCCGGGGGGCAAAGGGGACTGAGCCCCGTTTGTCGTGTTTCCTCCCGAGCTCCTGAAATAGCGCTTTATTCCCGGAGCCCGTTGCCCTGTAACTCGGAGCTTTCCCTCCCGCCCCGGCTTCCCCGTTCGCTGCTGGCGGCCCGGGCCCTTCGCGCTGCCGTCGGGGAGGACGAGGTTCGGGAGCTCCCCCGAGCACGTCGGGGTTTCGCCCCGGCCGGGCCCCCCGCTCCCGCGACAGCCAGGCCGAAGCTGGAGCCTCCGGCAGAGCTCCGGCGCTGCCGCCGTCTTCCCCGGGCGACGGCCGGCCCCGCGGCCCCGGCTCTCGCCCGCCGTCTCGGGACCCCCCGACACGCGGCTCGCGGCGACCGTTTCCCCCCGCTCCGCCTCCCGCCCCCCAGCGTTGACCGGGGCCGGTAACGGTCTCCGAGCGGAGCCGGCCGGAGCGAACCGCGGCCGGAGCGGCCTCTTCCCCCGCGGCAGCCCCGCAGCCCGCAGCAAAGCGCCGCCGAGAGCGGCCCCGAGCGAGCCCGTCCCTCCCGCCCCGCGGCTCCGGCGGAGCCCGGCCGGCGAGCGGGGGCATGGCGGCGCCGGGCCCGGCCTCCCTGCAGCGCCGGCTGCAGAGCTCGCAGGACCCGCGGCACCGGCAAGCGGTGCTGGTGCGGAAGCTGCAGGCGAAGGTGAGGAGCGGGGGCGCCTGCCGGGGGAGCTGCCCGAGGCCGGGCCGGGCCGGGCCGCCCGCGCCGCCCGCAGACGGGACTCGGCGGCGGAGCCCTCGGGGGCGAAGCTGCCCGGTCCCGGCGGGGCCCTGCCCGGCGCTGCCGCGGGCGGGACGGCGCCCAGCCCGGAGCTCGGGGGAGGGAGGGAGGGAGAGAGGGGGGGAGGCCCCGGGAGCCGCCCCGCTCCGCCCGCTCCGGCGAAGCTTCCCGGTCCCGAAAGGACTCGGTGTTGGAGCGGCAGCAGCGCCGCGGCGCGGGCTGAGCTCGGGCTGCAGAGAGCGAGAGAAACGCCGGGGCCGGAGGAGGCGGGTCTGGCCCCGGCTGCCCTCGCTCATCTTATGCCGTGTCTGCGCCCAGGTCCTGCAGTACCGGACTCGCTGCCGAGAGCTGGAGCAGCAGCGGAAGCAGGAGCGGTGAGTGCGCAGGGCGCCGACTCGAGAGAGCGGCCGAGCGTTCGGGAGCGAAAAAGCTCTCCGGGCCGTGACAGGGGAAAGCGAGATTGTGCTCCCGGAGGGTTTCAAGAAGCGCTGCAAGTTTGCCCGCCCGTGTTTTTGCTGCCAGTTGCCGCTCTTAGAGCAGCCAGCAGTCCCAGAAACGCAGGCTTGGAGTTCTGTGCGGGAGTGCTTTATTGCCGGGGACGTTTTGTCCTGGCTCTCGGGAGAGGGTTTGCTGCCTGTTCTAGGGCTGTCTCTGAATAGAACGGGTGGACAGACAGTGTTTTGGAAGGAAAGAACGCTGGCGTCGGACAGAGAGAGCTGGCTCTGTGCTTTTTGTTCTGCTTCCCGGCTAAAGCAGACCTAGGAAACAAAGGGTAGGAGCGTAGGAGAGCGTTCCTGGGCTTCAGGTGGAAGAGTTGGCCTAACCATTCGCTTCTTCTTCAGGGATGCCTCCCAGGCAGATGGGAAGCCACAGAAGCCCTGGAGAAAGCCCTGCTTCAGGTGAAAGAGGAGCAGCAAAGGTACAAGAAGGAGCGTTCCCTCCTACTCGGTATCTGGATGCTCACGACAGGGAGGGAAAACCTGTCAGTGGTAGCCCGTCTCCCCGAGGGAAGTGAGCAAAATGCCTCGCGTTTCATTCAGCCTCATTTGAAGCGATTGCCCAATTCATTCTAATATTTGAATCCCCATGATCTGTCTTGTTGAACCAGTGACATCCAAAACTCTGTCGTACCACGCAGCAAAGCATAAGAATTCCCAAAAGCAGGAATAACGGAGCTTGGTCTAACAAATTTAAAAAAAATGCAAGAGACTTAAAAATCCCTTTCTTTTCTAACTTTCAGGGTGTTTGAGAAGATCCGGGAGAAACACCCACATGAGATTCCATCGCCCAAAAGGTGTTTAAAAGGGCCCCGGGAGCTCTTTGAAAGGGTGGCGAAGCCACAAAAGCCCCCGCGTTCGCTGACCTCCTCCCATAACACCTGGAACTGACACCAAACCAAGCACGAGGCCAGTTTTTACCATTTTGCTTAAAAAACCCCACCTTTGTCTCCGCGTCCGGGCAGCGGCTGGGCTTTGAGGATTCAAGAAGATGCGGTCGCCCCCGCTCTAAAATGAGAGGGAACAGGGGAAATGGCCCCAAAAGGGTCATCATATTTAACAACGTTTTTCCCTGATGGTGGTGCGCAGCGTTTAAGATCTGGCTGCAGCACCCTTTTGGTAGAGATAAGGTCAGTTTTTGTGTGTGGTTTTTTGTTTCCTTATTAAATTTGGTTGGTGAATTTGAAAGTTCTTGCCCCGCTCTAGCTTTTTGCGCGATCGTGAAACACTTTAAACTGGTTCCGCTGGTTCCGGGGCAGCAGAATCAGGGTGGTTAAAGGTGTTGGGTGGCCGTGAGGCATCTCGGTCATATTTAAAGCATCCAGTGCATCGTGTTTATTTTACTAATTGGTGCTTATTTGCATAAATTAACGCGGCCTTTGGGAGGGAACATGGAGAGTTCGATTAGTTGGAGGAAACAGAAGAAAGGCGTCTCGTCTCTACCGACGGTATAAAAAAGGCTGATTTGATTTTTTTGTTTCCGGGCCACCGCATTTCATGACTTTGTTTAATTTTTGCTGAATATTCCTGTCCAGTAGAGGGAAAAAGAAAAATCTCTGCTTTGGTTCTGTTTCTCTCTTGAAAGGACCAATGCTCAGGTCTGGGCCTCCATCAACTCCTTTCCCCAGAGCAGAAGGCGGGTGGGAACGTTCTCCTTTGGCTTCTCAAGGCTTGTATTTTTCAAAAGAAACCTCAAAGTAACGTTTTTATCTAGCCCTTATGGATTCCCAAGGGAAACCGGCTGCCTTCCGAAAACGGAGACGGGCCTCCCAGGAAGGCCGGAGTCAGCGGCAGCCCTGCCAGCTGGGAGGACTGGGAGTTTTTCACCAAAAAAACCTGGGGGCTGTTTCCTTTTCAAAAAAGAACAGGAGGTGGGCTGTTGCAGCGCTGAGTGATTTTTTAATTCCATCTAAGGGAGGAGTTCTGAGCAGTTTGGCTCCAGAGAGGGGGTGAGAAAAAGCGAGTGCCGGAGGCGGCGGTGTGTTCACGCCTCCTGGCTGCCAAAGCCATGCCAAAACCGCAGGAATTGGGCAAAATGCTCGGCGTCCCAGATCCCCGCCGCGGGTTGATTTAAACCCCGCCGAGCCCGGAAAGGCTGGGCCTGGGGATTCCTGCTCTGCGCCTCGTTGCTGTTCCTGATGGCTTCTGAAATCTCCAAGTTTTGGTGCAAGCAGAGCGTTTGGTGCAGGTTCTGCGGCACCAGGACGGCTCGCCGATGCTGCAGGCCGCGCTGGCCGGCGGCGAAGGCCTGCTGGGGTGAGACGGCGGTGGCCGGGATGGGCAGGTACTGCCGGCTCAGCCGCCCCCGCCATTCCCCCTGCGCCCACCTCTTCTCTCCCCAGCTCTCCATGCCCGGCCCACATGGCGGAGGAGCAGGTGAGTGGGGGATGTGGGGGTTCTGCGGAGTTCCCCCCAAAAGAGGCGGCTCACGGCCCCACAATGTCTGGGAGTTGGGCGGGGGCGTGGGGGTTAAAAACCATCCGAACCTGGAACTCTGGGGGCGAGGCACTGAAATAGAGAAGAAGCTCTTCTTTTCAGAGCTCTTGAAAAAGACTCTTCATTTCTGTAGCTCCAAGGAGATCCAAATCAAAAGCTCTCTCTCTACGGATGCTCTGATTCTGGACGCTCTCCAGGAGCTTAGAGGGGAAAAGAGTTGGAAAAGCTGTATTTCTAGCGAGCTATTCCAGCGTCGCAATGTCTGTCTAAAGAGAGAGCCAGTCTAATGAGATGTTCTGTATCCGAAGTGTCCCCATCGAAGTCTAAAGAGACGTGCCTCTGCTCAGCAGCTCTTCTGTAGAGGTGTAAAGAGCCGCTTTGTGTTCTCTGAGGAGAGGTCTGTGTGTCCACAGATAGAGAAGGGCGATGTCTGCGCCGTAGGAGGTTCCGAAAAGGCAAAGAACGCTTGTTTCTACCTCTAAGGATTCTCTGACTTTTTCTCATGGACAGGAGTTTCGAGTAGGAAAAGAGCGTGGAGGATTTCTTTGGGAAGAGAGATGGGAGCGTCCCAGTCCCTGTCTAGCCAGAGAGGGAGCTGAGGGCAGTCGGGTGCCGTCGGGCCGTACTGCGCATGCGCCCTGCCATTGGTGGGCTGGGGTGGGGCGCAGTGGGGATTGACCAAAAAAACTGGGGCTGTTTCCTTTTCAAAAAAGAACAAGAGGTGGGCTGTTGCAGCGCTGAGGATTTTTAATTCCATCTAAGGGAGGAGTTTTGAGCAGTTTTTCTCCGGAGGGGGGATGCGAAAGCGAGTACCGGGAGACTGCAGCAGCGCGTTGTTGAATAATTAGTAAAATGGCCAAAATATAGCATTGTTTACACATTAAGGGAAGTTATAAAATCAAAAGTCTTCTGAGGTAGAATACAGCCACAGCTGGTACGCGAAGAATGCAACATCTGCGGTTCCCTATACAAGGTTGTTTGCGAAGCTACAGGATGGATGGAATGAAATGTTATCATTCCGTGGCCGTGCCTTGTGACGAATAGCAGATATGGGAACGAGATGGCACTACGGAACTGATAAGCTGCCTACTCTCTACCCTGAGCCAACATTTCATCAAATTTTGATGAAATAATGTCCTCTCTGTGAACTTTGCTCATTACAATGTACCAAAACACACCTCCATCCCGGAGGCTACTGGCCTCCAAGGTGCGCCCGCTCCTCCTTGAGTACACCAATCCTAGTAAAAGTATTTATGACTAAAGTCACTCAAACTCCACTTTGAAGATAAAAAAATAGCATAAAAGTAGCCCGTGGGAGGGGGGATATCGGGGCAGACACCACCACGAACAAGTTGAGGAGAACTCCATCAGTGATACCCGGGACCAGTCGATGGGCTGGGCCTTTCTTCCCCCCCATAGGGACACCTTTGGGTAAGACTCAGAATATACCGAGTGTTTCCTCGGGGAACTTAGAAATTTCTCTAGAGAATCTCTATCCGACATTTATAGCCAGGCTGTATTGTTTATAACTTTGTCGCGTGTTTTGTATATTTAACAATACCTTTATTTGCACGCGCTTTGCAGACAGTGTATTTATCACCGGCAATCCTAAGAACCTGTATATCCGTTGTTAAATAAACCGCACTGTTTAAGTAGCTGGTCGTTTCGGTTTCTCGCTGAACGCGACCAAAGACTTGAGAGTGGCCGTGCTAGTTCACCACAAAAGGAATCGGTACTGAAACATTGTTATCACTGAATAACCATAACTGGGTTAACATTGCTGGAAAGGACCAGAGCAATGTACAGACGTCAAGAGGTTCTAAAGAAGATATTTATCAGTGGACTGCAGACAAGAAGTTGCAAGCCGAAAGCAGTGGATGAATACAGAGTATACAAGGAAAACTACTGAAACAAAGCAACTGGTCCAACAACTTGCTGCTTAATAGCAACAGATAAATACCAAAAGGAGCTAAAATCCCTTTGATTCCACTTACTTTGTCGTGACCGTGTATGGTCCAACGTGGTAAGAAAATGCTGGTTCATCATCTGCCTGAACCACGTCTTTTTCCCCAATAATAGGGAGGGAGGCTGAGTACCCCAGATGCCCACCGCCTGCAGGATAAAACTGACACAAGCCCAGGGCATAACCAAAAGGAATATGCAACAGTTCCCAAGATCCGTCACGTCTCCCGCAAGTGCACTAAAAACCTGAGCGCGATCACTGCAATGGGAGCACCAGCCAAAGCATCAATATGAAATGTTAAGATCTATACATCAAAAGCTTAACTTTCTGGTGAAGCTGAAGCAGGGAAAGCAGAAACGGTCATTAAGAGCTCCCACAGGTGACATTGAACAGGAGAGTTTCTGTTGCCTGTTCCAAAACAGCTCCCTCCGCCAGGGCCGACTAACGACTAACGGCCTGAATGTTTGCCCTCTCCCCACTTCTTTCCCGCCGTTTCAGTAGAAATAAGAACACACTAAAAATGAAAAATAACACAGGTGGCATAATTACTGTGAAGAATATGTGACTCTGAAAACCTGTACTAATACTATTAGAAAACCATTATCCATAACTTCTTACCTTCCCGAATTCAAAGCTGTAAATGTTCTTGGCTGCAGTAGCTCCACCTTTTAGAAATCTACCCAGAGGACTGTCAGCATTTCTAAGTATGAAAAACCATAAGCAATAAGGGTAACTAATACGCCAAGGCTTTGAGTTAAATACAAAAAGAGAGAAAAAAAAAAGCAGAAGTTCTGCAACAGCAATGTATTTAAAATGTTGCATTTGTATTTAAGTATGTATTTTTCCTAACGTGTATCTGACATAAAAGCTCATGAAACAGTTGGAAACACACCCCTAAAAGATTTGCAAAGACTTTAAAAGGTCAAGAAAGAAACTATTTCATGTTAGCGCCATTTTAATACTATTAACATCCAGTACTTCATGTTGCTGATTTCAGGAGTATCTCTTTAATTATACAGATATTTATAACTATCAAGTTTGCATTTGGAACTCTCACAACAGAAATAAAAGTATCATCGTTCCTAACTCACGTTGGTTTTAAATCTGATATTGTCAAAAAGTAACAAGAAGGTGTTAATTTTAAGATAAGAGCATGGAAGGAAAAGTCCTTGTAGTTCAGAAAATTATTCTCTCACTTGATGACCCCTCCCCACCCGGGAAGGGGAATCAGGAAAAACAAGGAAACCCGAGGGTTGAAACAGAAACAGATTTAATAGAATAAGGCTAGATAATCGACATTGATAGCACTAAAGAACCAGTATTGATCCCGATGGAGGAAGGGAAGGGAGCGGCAGATCTATGGGCAGAGGCCTGCGTACGGCCAAGGACACAGCGAGCAGAGCACACGGAAACAGGAACACAGATGGCGATACGGATGGAACGAAGAGGAACTGGTTCAGTCTAAACATGGAACAAGAAAACAGCTGCGCGCTTCTTCTTGGTGGGAACTGAATAAGGCGACGGGGTTGGTGATCTGAAATACATGTTTACTTGCCTAGCAGGTGCATGGAAAGTCTTAGAGCTCAGGTATAAAAGCCGAGGCTTGAGAAGCAATAAGCGATTTCGTGCTCATCGCAGCCAGAGTCTGTGCCTTCATACACCACAACACCCAGGATTTCAGTTGTCTCCAGAGGAGGCCAAAAGTCTCTGGGAGCTGCCTGGGAGTAGTCATGGGGAGTTAGACTACGTGGACCTGCCTTGACCATGGACACGATTCCTGGGATAGCTGCCTTGGAAGAGGCTGGGGCTGCTCCTGGGCCTTCAGGCTGCTGCAGAGGAGGTCAACAGAGTGTGGTAGGTGCCTGGCAGGAGTCCTGGCAGCTACCGCGCACAGACATGCCTCCTAGAGCAACCAACCATTCTGGGAGGCTGCCTTAGAGGAGGCTGGGCCGGGGGTGTGACGCGTGTGCCCTGCGACAGGGGATGGGGACCCAGCCCAAGCAGAGAAATGGACCGTGGCACCAGAGGCGCTGGGGCCTGGGGGAGTTCAACAGGTTCGGTGGGACGTCTGGGTGACACTGGTGGGCTTGCCTGCGGCCTCGGCTCACCAACGCTGTGTCTTCCTCCAGCACGGCTGTCAGCACCATGCTGCTGAGGATCGCCTGCCCGCAGCCTGTTGGGAGCAGGACATCCAGGCTGTTACCCACTTCTCTTCAGCCCGGAGAGTCTCGCCAAGCCTGGCCCGAGCCCCGGCCCCAGTACGCAGGGCCAGACGGAAGGAGCAAACATCATCCCATGCGGAGGGTGGTGGCAGTTGAGCCGAGGTGCCGAAGGGCTGCCTTTCAGAAGGCCTTTGCTCAGCTGGCAGGGGTCGGGCACCAAGTGTCTCTCTTGGCTCCAAGGTGGCTCCCGCCAGCAGCTCTCTGCCTCGTCCAGGAGCCTTAGCTTGGATGGAGTTCCCTTTGTTTGCCAGCCGTGTGGGAAAAGCCCTTAGAGTGGGAGCGACTCCTTGTGCCCTGGAGCCTGCTGTGGCCCCCGCCCTGGCCGTATCCCCTGCGCCTCACAAGGGGCCATTGTGGCTCCCACGGCCACCCCGGCCACGGCCACCAGTGTCTGGCTGTGCTGGCCGGGCAGCGCTGGGGCGAGATGGGCTCTGAGCGGAGCAGCACTGCCCTGCTCAGGGACATTGCTCCCCATCCTCGGAAGGCCTCGCTCTTCCCCTTGCTGAGCACTTCCATGGCACAGCCATCTCCTTGGCCGCGGCACGATGGGCCAGCTGAACTGTTGCTGGAGTACTGGGCGGGGGGATTAAAGGCAAGCGTCTTCATGTACCTTTGGGGAGAAAGAGTACCACTGACCTAGGGAAAGTCATCTGGGAGGGATTTTTTTTCCTCCTGCTTCCCAGAGGATACCACATCGGGAGGACCCCACAGGAGTCCTCTCTGAACCTCATGACTCAATGGGAGGTCTCCCCGACAGCTCTGCCTGACCCTGCCCTCTGTGCAGTAAATAACCAAGTGTGCCTCGCCATCTCAATCTTGTTATAACACTGTCGCATTTACCATCAAACTTTGTTAAATCCCTGTTTTATCCCTGACGATCACGGCACTGGCAGGCACTGGGAAAGTCACAGATCGGACTCAGCGACGGACAGGGACTGAACTCAGTGGCTGGATTCAGGAATGCACAGATTGGGATCAAAGGCAGACGAACAGCCAGAGGAGTCCTCCTGGGACGCCAGCCATTGAAGAAACAGGCTGACCCTTTGGTCCCTCAGCTTTTATACTGAGCGTGGGGCAGATGGGATGGAATACCCCGTTGGTCAGGTTGGGGTCCCCTGTCCTGTCCGCTCCTCCCCGCAGGTGCCGCCCCTTTACGCTTCTCCGCTTCCCACCCTCCAATGGGGCAAATAAGAACGTGAGCTGAGCTTGGCTGTTACAGCAATAAGGGTAAGCAGGAGCCTCTCTGCACATCATTCCTTGGTATTAATTTTAAACAAGCCCTTACCACTCTGGAAGTGGGCTACCGTCATAAAAATATGCCATTAACTTCAGCGAGTTACAAGAGGCTTAACTGAAAAGTTACTGAAAAGAAAATCAGTTCTGTTTTACCTCCAACCAGGACACTCTCTACGTGAACTGACCTCCAGACACTGTCCCACAGGCCTTCAAGGCACCTTTAGGAACGGCTGATGGCATTTGTGCTCACTCAGGTTCATCCAGCACCCCCACACGATGGGCATGCTTACGCCTCATCCATACAATGCAAACATGGAGTTCTGCGCCAGTCACTCCATGTCCCTACGTGGCAGGATAAGCAATCTCTCCAAGCAGGGGTTAGCGGCCAGTGCTGGAAATGGTGGTGGTTATTGGCTGGTCTGTGACGATCGTCCTGGGGAAGCATCCCCAGGGTGTGCAGTGAACGCAGGCACAGACCAGACCCTGCTCTGCCAGACCCTCATGTCCCTCCCAGGAGCCTGGCCGTGCAAGGGCACTGCTGTGTGCTGCCACCCTGCGCACTCACTCACTTTCGCTCTTCACTGGTGTTATTTCTCCTGGGCACGTCACTGGCCGTGTGCTTGAGAGGCATTTTGGAACAAGACCTGAGCCTTCAGGCGCTGCCCTGAGGAGATCCCCTGGTATGATGGAAATGCTGTTTTGGAGGCCAGCTCTGTCACAGAAGTGCTCACTCCCTGTCCCTGCCTGCAGCTACAGGACCACCACACCACAAAACTGTCACCGAGCTTCAAGAGCACTCAAGCCTTATACCAAGAGAGGAGCTAAGGAGGAGAGCGCTGAAGTGGAAAGGGAGAAGCTCTGGGAAGACCAAGCGCTGGTGCTCCTTGACAGTGCTCTGGTGCCGGGACTCTTTTTCCCTCCAGCTCTGCATGCAGGATCTGCCCCTGCAGCTCTAGAGAAGGTCTCAAAGGAAGGATCTCAGACAAACAATTCATTGGAAGGTCCTTTATTTTGTTAAAACACAGAGGGAGCGTGGCTCCTCCTTTACACAGTCTCTGGGTCACGCAGGAGGTGGATAGATACATAATTAGAAATGGCACAAATAATGACATTTCTTTGTGGACAATATTATAATATAGAAAACAAAGCAAAAATACCCCAAACTCACAACCAAAACCAACCTGCAGTGAGTTCCATTAGGAGTGATTTGCAGAGGACGACAAGCAGTTTAATGCTTCTGAAAGCATCCAGTTATCAGTTTCCACACTGCATCCTTAAGCTCCTTGTTCCTCAGGCTGTAGATGAAGGAGTTCACTGCTGGAGGCACCACAGAGTACAGAACTGCCGTCACCAGATCCAGGGATGGGGAGGAGAGGAAGGGGGGCTTCAGGTAGGCAAACACTGCAGTGCTGAGAAGCAGGGAGACCACGGCCAGGTGAGGGAGGCACGTGGAGAAGGCTTTGTGCCGTCCCTGCTCAGAGGGGATCCTCAGCACGGCCCTGAAGATCTGCACATAGGACACCACAATGAAAACAAAACAACCAAAACCCAAACAGACACTGACCACAAGAAGCCCAACTTCCCTGAGGTAGGAGTGTGAGCAGGAGAGCTTGAGGATCTGGGGGATTTCACAGAAGAACTGGTAAATGGCATTGCCCTGGCAGAGGGGCAGTGAAAATGTACCGGCCGTGTGCAGCAGAGAGTGAGAAACCCCCTGCCCCAGGCAGCTGCTGCCATGTGGACACAAGCTCTGCTGCCCAGGAGGGTCCCATAGTGCAGGGGTTTGCAGATGGCCACGTAGCGGTCGTAGGCCATGATGGTGAGAAGGGCAAACTCTGCTCCACAGAAGAAGGCAAGCAGAAAGACCTGGGCAGCACATCCCGCATAGGAGATGATGCTGGTGTCCCAGAGGGAATTGGCCATGGATTTGGGGAGAGTGGTGGAGATGGAGCCCAGGTCGAGAACAGAGAGGTTGAGGAGGAAGAAGTACATGGGGGTGTGGAGGTGGTGGTCACAGGCTACGGTGGTGATGATGAGGCCATTGCCCAGGAGGGCAGCCAGGTAGATGCCCAGGAAGAGCCAGAAGTGCAAGAGCTGCAGCTCCCGCGTGTCTGCGAATGCCAGGAGGAGGAACTGGGTGATGGAACTGCTGTTGGACGTTTGGTGCCTCTGGGCATTGGGACCTGTGTATGGAAGAAAAAAAAAAAAGGGAGAAATTAGGGTAGACTGCTTTCAAATAAAAGTATTCTATTGCTCTTAGAGACCCACCCAACTGCCTCTCCCCTTTCAGGAAGACCTTTGGAAGGTCCTTTTTGTACACTCTGGTTGGTGCTGGCTGACAGTCCAGCAGGGAGCTGAGAGCTCTGCAGGATTCAGTCCTGCCCTACAGCCATGGGTAAAAAGGAACACGGGGTGATCTCAGATTAAATCGCTCGTGGCATCAAAGGGCTTTTCAGCATTGTCATCCCAAATTCACCCGACTGCAGAGCAGAGCTGAGGGCACCTTTTTGTTGGTGTTCTGTTTTCCCACCACACCCAAGGAGTGGCATTTCTGTTGTGCTGAAATCCCTGGCATTTCTGTTGTGCTGCAAGTGAAACCTCGTGGGTCCTAAGAGCCAAGGGGACTGTCCCTCCGTGCAGAGTGAGGACAGCGAGTTTGTCCATCGGAATTGCTCTCAGCTGCTCTGTGCTGGTACCTCTTTCAGCTGGAGGACAATCCCAACCAGACATTCCCCTGAGAAGAAACTGGACACTGCTGAGAGCAGAGGAGTCCCATTTACAAGCGCGGGTCTCCCAACCCTTCATCCCATCTCTTTGGACCCGAGGAGGATCTCAGCTCTCCCCTCCCAGCCAGGGACACAGAGGGCTCATTGCGGCTGCCTACATTCAGCCCTCCAGCTGGATTTACGTGGCCTTGGCAGTGACATGTCTACTCTGTGGGGCTCCTAGACAACACAGAGATGCCACGGGAGAGCTGTGCCCTTCTGGAGGGCAGCGTGCAGCCAAGCAGGACGCTCCAGGGAGAGCGTCAACTACCCTAAAGATGGGGTATCCTGATGGGAGGGTCGGCTTACTCTCAGTCCCTCACACTGCAGTCCCCAGAGCCCAAAAAATAAGTGGATTTGGATGCTCTTCCTCCATGGATACACCCACATGACAGGACATGCAGCATCAGTGTCTGAGCTGCACCTGAATCCTCACCCCTCACCACAGCAAAAAGAAGGGAAAGAACAAGGGCGGGAGAGGCAAGAGGGGAACGTGCCAAAGTTCTCCTGCCAAGAGAGTCAGGACAGGGAGACACAGTCAGACACTCGAGCGTTTCTCCTCTTTGGTGGTTGGGCTGCTGGAAAAGCAACTCAAGACTAAATCACCAGGATATTAAGGGGTGGGGAACTCTACTGTGTGGGAGAGGAGCCCACGAAATGTCTCTGGGGAAGGTATCCACACTTGAGGGGTGGCAGGGAGGTGCCATCCTAAACAGGAAAAGCAATTCCTATCTCCCACTACCCATCCATCCCACCAAGAGTAGAAAATTACAACTTTTTTTCTCTCAGTTAAATGCTGCCTTGTAGTCCTTCTTCAAAAAGACCATTAGCAAATGTCCTGGGGGTGATCTGGAGCTGGAAACCTGACCCACACAGCACCCTCCCGACTTCAGAAGGACCCTGCCATGCCCTGGGTGGAGTCACTCATTCCCTCCATAGCTTCTCCCCACAGGGCCATGGGGAGCTCCCCGGGCAGGCTGAGAGCTGACCCTGGCAGGCAGCAGAGTCCCTGGCCCAGCACACGGTTCCCTGGGACACGGGGACCCTGCTCTCAGGGACAGTCCTGAGCACCCCTGGATGCACACCCACCTTCACAGCCCTGCAGCCGTCCCTGGGAGAAGGCAGCCGACGTGCCCTGTACCTTTGATGATGTGGTAGGGGTGCCCTGCTCTCAAGCACATCCTTCTCAACACCGACGGAGCCTTGAGAGCCTTCCTGACAGACCGCATTAGACACGGGCTATGCCAGCTCCAGGAGACTGATCCAGGAAGCCTCTCCACATTATACTGCAGCAGAGACACATCATGCCCTGTTCCTCTGATGGCGCAGCAGGGAAGCCCTGCTCCACACGTTGTCCTCTCCTCTACGCTAGAGAAACTGTGAGAGTTGTACTTGCAGATCCCGTAGGCTGTGGGTTGTTCCTGCTTCTGGAGATCCCTCCAGCAGCTGCAGATTCATTGCCCTGCAGCCAGAGACTGTGGCAAAGGCTGTGAGGATTTCTCCCAGTGGACTCTCAGTATTCTCCCACCACAGACTGCCTTTAAGCTCTGCCGGCCTCACACATCTCCCCTGGGTGCCTGCAGGCTGTGCCCTCAGCCCTGCTGTGCTTGGCAGAGGAGCTGCTCCTGGGCAGAGCTGTCTCTCCGCAGCGCTGCCCGCTTGCCTTGAGCTCCCTCCGTCCCAGGAGCCGGCCCAGCTCAGCAGCAAGGACCAGCCCAAGGCATTTTAATGACCCCTCCGGTGGGTTTGGTACCGAGTGCATGAAACTCAGACCCTGAGAGGAAGATGAAGTCTAAGTCAGATTCAAAACCCAAAGTTTCCTGGAGCATTAATGGGTCTCACTGAGGACCATTACCAATAAAGCCTCCACAGCGGCTGGTTAGAGCAGTCAACTGGTGGCAGAGGTGACAGGCAAAGGGAATGTAAAGGCGGAACAGATTTGGAGTAAACCTGGATGGGTTACATTCAGGCAAAGGGCCAAGCCCTGACCCCCAGCCCCCGGGAAGGGAGATCCTGTCCCTCAAAAGTAACTCCGGGCTCTTCCTGGGGCAGTGTGATGTGGGGATACTCAATGCCAACAGTAGGACTGTGGAACAAGAGCTCCCAGGCTCTTGGGTGGGGAAGGGGAGGCAATGAGACACTAATGGTGTCAGGATAAAGTGCTTCCTCATAGGCATCAGTGGCAGAGACAGCAGCCATAGGCGAGGGTGGTCAGAGCTCATCTCTGTTGGTGCGTTTCAGACTTTCTTCATCCCTCTGTCAGCTCCACCACAGGCTGTCCTGCAGCGTCCCATACCTGCACCTCTTTCTCTGCAGGCTGTAGACACCCACCCTGCTCTTGTTCTCACCTCAGCATCTTCCTTCCTTTAGTGATATCTCTCCATCCTCCCTGGCTGCTCCATGAAACACAAAGCCTTGGGCTGATCCTGTCTCTCTCTGGGTGACTTCTTACAGCACAGCACTACCCTTGGAGTGACATTTCTTTTTCTTCATGTGCAGTCTGGACCTCCCCAGATGAAGGTTGCGTCGTTATTTCTTTCTCATGCTGTACCTTACGAGAAAGAAAAGGTCTGTCATCTCTGAAAGCAGCCTTCAAGCACTCTCAGGCTATTGCTATGCTGCTTGGAGACCCCACAGTGCTGGGCCGAAGAACTCCAGGTCCCTCAGCCACCCCACACAGGTCATGTGCACTAGGTCCCCAACGCCACCTTGGCAGACCTCCACTCGACACTCTCTAGTCCATCACTACTTCTTAGAAATGGGGAGCAACACACTGGGACACAGCCATTGTGTGGGGCCACACCGGTGCTGAGCTGAGGGGGATGAGAACTCAGGTTGTCTGGGTGGCCCACGCTGCTCCTAAAGCAGCCGGCCTTCTTCATAGTGTCCATACTCTACTGGCTCGTAGTGCCCAGGCCCAGTTCCTTCTCCTCAGAACCTCTGCTCAGCCGGTCAAGTCCCAGCTTGGCCTCATGGATGGGCTTATTCTCCTCCTTCCCCCAGCACACACCGATGCAGGACTGGCCACTTCTCCTTGTAAAACTTCAAGTGACTACTGTTGGCCAAATCCCAGTTTCACATAGTCCCTATGGACTGAAGCACCTTTTGCTCAGCATTTAATGTTCGCATGCAGCTGGCTCATCTTGACTGGGGCGTCTCTCACAAGAGAAGAGCATGAGGAGTTACAGGGCACTACAAATGTTTCTCCTAGAGAAACGTGGGGGTCTGGTACTGATCAAGCCATAGGTCTGGACCCAGAGGGGAAGTTGCCTTTTCTGGGAGAGAGCAGCAGGAACACCTGGGGCTCTGCCTGGGGGTGGAAGGTGACTCAACTGAGAGCTGAAGGGCCAGCACGAGAGGGCAGAACATGGGCACCGCTGTGGTGGGTGGATGTCTGATATGGATCCCCTGCTCAGGAAGAGGAAGCAGATGAGGCCTTCTTCAGACACCTGGAAGAAACCTCATGTTTGCAGGCCCTGGTCCTCATGGCAGACCTGAACTATCCCAGCATTTGCTGAAGGGGCAACACGGTGAGGTGCAAGCCTTACAGGAGGGTTCTGGAACTCACTGGGGATGTCCTGCTTACAAGGGTGACTGTGATGCCATGAGGCGAAGTGCCCTGTGGGACTTCCTCCTTACAAACAGGGAAGAGCTGGTCAGGGCTGTAACAGTCAGGGACGAGAAGGTAAAGGTGAGGCTCCTGAAAGAAGCAAACCCATAGGTTTTTCCTCGTGTTTCTTCCCCTCTTCTGAGTTGCTTTTAAAATATTCTTTTATTTTTCCCCCGACAGCCAGAATGTTTTATCAGAACTGGTTTTCAGCAAGAAAGTTGTAAGTGACTGAGGAGGAATCTGTTTACAAAGCTTTCTGTTCTACCTGGCAAAGTTCAAGCATGGATGGAAGGACAGTCCTTAAAATAGATAGTTTTGAACACAGGTTTTTCCTTTTTGCCCTCTTTGGCTCTGGTTTTCCCTGATAATCAAACCTTCTCCTTTTCTCTATCTCTCCTGCTTACCTTTACTTCCCACTTCTCCTCATTTGTCACCATCTCCGTGCTGCTTTCTCTCTGTTTCTCTCCTAATGAAAGGTTAAAGCCACTTTGCTGAGGTGTTTCATCTTTCAATAGAATTACCTTTAGCCCATCCTAAAAGATGTATTTAAATAGACTAGAGTAAGAACAATTCAGAAACCCCTATGTTTTTCTCCATCAACTGTAAAGAGACCCTTGGGTAAGAGCCCAAATGCGATCACTTACCTACTGTTTATAGTGGAGTCCTACTCTAAGTCCCCTAAGAGTTTGTTCTTTGTACAGAAAAGGATGTCTTCTTGTTCATGGCTGATTCTCCTCTCCATTCTTCTGTTTTCCTTCCAGCCTGTGCCCGAATGTCCCCATGGGCCTCTTGTCTCGTCCTTCTACGTTCTTTTGCTCTGTCTCATCTTTTAACCCTGAAGCATTGTTTCCTCCACTGACCATCTGACCTTACTCACTGCAGCTGGGATACGAAATATTGAACCATACCAGTGTCACAGAGTTCCTTCTTGTGGGCTTCTCCTCCACCATCAGGAGCGCCTAATGGCAATAACTCTCTGGGCTTCACACCTGGTTATCTTAGTTTGCCTTCTTAGAGGCCTGGTTGACAGAGTCCCTTGGGAAGGAGTCCTGAAGGGCAAAGGAGTCCTGGAAGGCTGGACAGGAGCAGGCCATCCCCATGTGCCTAAAACCAGGCTGGCGGGGAAGAAGACCGGCCTGGCCAAACTGAGAGCTTTGTCTTGAACTTGGGGAAAAAAGGAGTTTATGACCTTTTGAAGAAGGGGCAGGCAACTCAGGAGGACCACAAGGATGTCGTGAGTTTATGCAGGGAAAAAATTAGAGGGTCCAAAGCCATCTAGGTCTTTACCTGGCTACTGCCGTAGAAGACAATAAAAAATGTTTCTCTAATTACATTAGAAACACAAAGAGAGCTAAGGAGAATCTCCATCCTTTATTGGATGCGGTGGGAAAAATAGTGACAATGGGTGAGGAAAAGGCTGAGGTACTTAAGACTTTCTTTGCCTCAGTCTTTAATAGTAAGACCAGTAGTTCTCTGGGTATGCAGCCCCTGAGCTGGAAGACAGGGATGGGGAGCAGCATGGAGCCCCCATAATCCAAGGGGAATAGTGAGGGACCTGCTACAGGACCTAGACATAGACAAGTCTATGGGGCCAGATGGGATCCACCCGAAGGTACTGAGGGAGCTCTTGGAGATGCTCACCAAGCCCCTTTCCATCATTTATCAGCAGTCCTGGCAAACTGAGGAGGTCCCAGTTAACTGGAGTTCAGCAATTCTGATGCCCATCTACAAGAAGAGCCAGAAGGAGGATCCGGGGAACTACAGGCCTGTTGCCTGATCTCAGTGCTGGGGAAGATTATGGAACAGATCATCCTGAGTGCCATCATGTGGCACATGAGGACAACCCGGCGATCAGGCCCAGTCAGCATGGGTGTATGAAAGGCAGGTCCTGCTTGACAAACCTGATCTCCTTCTATGAGAAGGTGACCCGCTTAGTGGAGGAGGGAAAGGCTGTGGATGTTCTTTACCTAAACTTTGGGAAAGTCTTTGACACCACTTCCCAAAGCATTCTTCTGGAGAAACTGGCTGCTCAGGGCTTGGGCAGGCGTACTCTTTGCTGGTAAAAACCTGGCTGGATGGTTGGGCCAAAGAGTGGCCAAAGTGGTGGTGAACAGGGTTTAATGCAGTTGGCAGCTGGTTACATGTGGTGTTCCCCAGGGCCTACAACTGGGGCCAGTTCCCTTTAATGGCTTTATCTGGACGAGGGGATGGAGTGCACCCTCAGTAAGTTTGCAGGCGACACCAAGTTGTGCTTGACCTGCTTGAGGGTAGAAAGGCTTTGCAGAAGGATCTGGACAGGCTGGATCTATGGGCCGAGGCCAATGGTATGAGGTTCAACAAGGCCAAGTGCTGGGTCCTGCACTTGGGTCACAACAACCCCATGCAGCGTCACAAGTTTGGGAAGAGCAGCTGGAGAGCTGCCTGGCAAAAAAGGAGCTGGGGGTTCTGGTCAACAGCCAGCTGGATATGAGCCAGCAGTGTGCCCAGGTGGCCAAGGCGGCCAACAGCATCCCAGCCTGTATCAGCACCAGTGTGGCCAGCAGGACTCGGGAAGCAATTGTACCTCTGTACTATGCACTGCTGAGGCCCCACCTCGAGTGCTGTGTCCAGTTTTGGTCCCCTCAGTATAAGAAAGACATTGAGGGGCCGGAGCATTTCCAAAGAAGCTGAACGAAGCTGGTGAAGGGTCTAGAGCACAAGTCTTGTGAGGAGCGGCTGAGGGAGCTGGGGTTGTTTGGCCTGAAGAAAAGGAGGCTGAAGGGAGACCTTCTCATTCTCTACAACTAACTGAAAGGCGGTTATAGTGAGGTGGGTGTTGTCTCTTCTCCCAAGTAACGAGATACACGTAGAGAGGAAATGGCTGTAAGTTGTGCCAGGAGAGATTTAGATTGGATAGTAGAAAAATTTCTTCACTGAAAGGTTTGTCAAGCACTGGAACAGGATGCCCAGGCTGAGTCACCATCCCTGGAGGTGTTTTCGGGATGTGGAGATGTGGCACGTAGGGATGTGGTGTAGTGGTGGACGTGGCAGTGTGAGGTTTACAGTTGGACTCAATGATCTTGAAGGTCCTCTCCAACCTAAATGATTGTGTGAGTCGATGATTGTTTTGAAGCTCAGGACTTTGTTTCGTCCTTGCCCCTTCTTTGGGAGGCCAGGAGATGCCACAGAATGTTCCTACCCTTGGCATTGCTCCCCCTCACATCCCACTGCCCCCAGGAAGAGCCCTGGGCCACAAGTGAGGGACAGGAACTGCCTTGCCAGGGCCGGGGCTGAGGGCTTGGCCTTTCTGCTGCATCAAAGCCAGGGTTTCCTCAGCATCACAGCCACCTGCACTCTGCCTTTGCCTACCTGCAATCACAGCCTCCAATTATCTCCTCTAAGGAGTCCCTGGGGAGGCTTTGTCAGTAAAGGCCCTCAGAGGGCTCATTAATGCTTCCAGGTACTTGGAGTTTTTCTTTCTGATTTCTTGAGCACACTGTTCGATCTTCTCTCAGTATCATGGACCCAGCAGCAAATACCCCGTGGGGCTCATTAAAAGACAGAAAGCCCTAACAAGGTATTTCTCTCTTTGTAGTTTTCTTCAAGTCTTCAAGACCAGTACAGCTAATTGGAGACGTTTTGTAGTGTAGTTAAGGAGGAAGGTTTCCAAGTACATCTAATGAAAATGATTTCTTGTTTTTCAAGGGTATGTTTTATTCCTTTTCAGTTTAAAGAAGAGGTGACAGAAGCATTCTCCAAGTGATAGTGATGCAGAGTGTCTCCTCAGGAGGTCTGGACAGGGAGGAAAAGCAGTCCCTTGGGGTCTGACACTGTGTGGACAGCTTTGCTCCTCACCTCCCACACCCCACCATTTCTGACATTGGCCACCTGGGACTGCCATCACTGTTCCTTGCATCAGACTTCTCCACTGACCTCTGCAGCTGGATGTTACAGCCCCATTGCACCATCTCCCACCTGCTCACCTGAGAGACCTGGCTGCACACGGGCACAGGAGAATTTGTCCTATTCCTCAGAAAAGACAAGTAAAGCATAGTCAGTTTTCATAAACAAAAAATACATTCAGTAATCATACGCTAAGTACAAGCTACCACTACTGAGCTTGCCTTTCTGCAAGGGAAAATCTTAATGAGAAATATTTGAGGCAGGTAGACACAAAAGATAGATCTAAACACAATTAAAGAGCTGGCTTAGGAGACAATTAGAGTGTGTAAAGACGGGCAAGCTTTCAATCCCAGAAGCTCAAAGCAGCAGCACAGGTGAGAGGTACCTGAATGAGCAAAGAGCAAAGGCAGGAGAAAACTGGAGAATAATGGAAAGGGCCTTTGCCTAGACAGTCCACGTCTGAAACGATGACTGAAAAAATGGTCATTGTATCAGGATAAGTGTAAGTATATGAAAGATTAGAGGAACTAAACACGCTGCATTAGAGGGAGAATAGTGGTAATGAAGTTACAGGGGAAGATCAATATTTCTTTGGAATATCCCTTTTGAAAAGTCATGGGATCGGCAGAGGTCTCTTGTGAGAACTGAAAAATCGGTCTTGCACTCCTCTTTGAAAAAGGCCAAGAGTGCAACCCAGGGAAGCACAGGCTGAACAAGCTCACTTTGGTGATTAGTGTGCCATCACTGAGAGTCTTGCTGGGGGACATTTCTGGGCATCAATAGCAGAAGAACGTGTCCAAGAACCATCAGCATGGAGTTACCAAGGGTAAATCAAAGAAAAAGGAAGCAAGGTGGAAGCAAGGATAAGTAGACTGGGAGGAATAAAGGGAAATTGTCCAAGCAGCCAGGGGTCAGGTTAAGCAAGCCAAAGCCCAGATGGAGTTATATCTGGCCGGAACGTCAAGGGCAACAGGCAAAACTTCTATAGCTATGTCAGTGACAAAAGGAAGACGAGGGAAAATGTGCACCCACTCAGAAAGGAAACAGGAGACCTGGTCACCCGGGATATGGAGAAGGCTGAGGTACTCAATGACTTCTTTGCCTCGGTCTTCACCGGCAAGGGTTCTAGCCACACCTCCCAAGTCACAGCAGGCAAAGGCAGGGAGTGGGAGAATGAGGTATTGCCCACCGTAGGTGAAGATCAAGTACGAGACCATCTAAGGAAGCTGAAGGTGCACAAGTCCATGGGACCCGATGAGATTAATCTGCGGGTCCTGAAGGAACTGGCAGATGAAGTTACCAAGCCACTATCCATCATATTTCAGAACTCGTGGCAGTCCGGTGAAGTTCTTGCTGACTGAAAAAGGGGAAACACAGCACCTGTTTTCGAAAAGGGAATATAGTTAGATCTGAGGAACTACAGGCCGGTCAGTCTCGCCTCTGTTCCCAGCAAGATCATGGAGGAGATTCCTCCTGGAAACTCAGCTAAGGCCCACGGAAAATAAGGAGGTGACTGGTGACAGCCAAGATGGCTTCACTAAGGGCAAATTGTGACTGACAAATATGATGGCCTCCTACAATGGTGTTACAGCATTTGTGGGTAAGGAAAGAGCAACTGATATCATCTGCCTGGACTTGCCCACAGAATTTGACACTGTCCGGCTCAGCATCCTGGTCTCTAAATTGGAGAGACATGGATTTGGTGGAAGAATCACTCGAGAGATACAGAATTGACTGGATGGCTGTACTCAAAGAGTTGCGGTCAATGGTTCAATGTTCAAGTAGCGAGCAGTGATGAGTGGCGTTCCTCAAGGGTTGGTACTGGCACCGGTACTGTTCAACATCTTGGTTGGCAACATGGAGAGTAGGATTGCGTGCACCCCAACAAGCTTGCTGATGATACCAAGCTGTGTGGTACAGTCAACACACTAGAGGGAAGGGATGCCATCCAGAGGGACTTGGACAGGCTGGAGAGCTGTGCCCATGCAAACGTCATGAAGTTCAACAAGGCTGAGTGCAAGGTCCTGCACTGGGTCACAGCAATCCCAGGCACAACTACAGGCTGGGCAGAGAATGGCTTGAGAGCATCCCTGAGGAGAAGGCCTTGGGTGTATTGGTTGCTGAGAGGCTCAACATGAGCCAGCGATGGGTGCTCACAGCGCAGAAAGCCAACTGCATCTTGGGCTGCATCATGAGCAGCATGGCCAGCAGGTTGAGGGAGGTGATTCTCCCTCCCTGCTCCGCTCTAGTGAGACCCCCACCTGGAGTCCTGCATCCAGCTCTAGGGCCCACAATATAAGAAGGACATGGACCTGTTGGAGTGAGTTCAGAGGACACGAAGATGATCCGAGGGCTGGAGCACCTCTGCCATGAGGATGGCTGAGAGAGTTGGGGGTGTTCAGCCTGAAAAGAAGGCTCCAGGGAGACCCTAGAGCCCCTTCCAGTCCCTAAAGGGGCTACAGAAAAGGTTGAGAGTAACTTTTTGTCAGGGAGTGTAGCAATTGGACAAATTTTCAGTTAAAAGAGGGTAGATTTACATTCGTTATTGGGAAGAAATCTTTCGCTCTGAGGGTGGTGAGACACTGGCACCGGCTGCCCAGAGAAGTTGTGGCTGCCTCTTCCCTGGAGGTTTCGAGGCCAGGTTGGATGGGATCTTTGAGTAACCCGGTCTAGTGGGAGTTGTCCCTGCCCATGGCTATGGCCTTTAAAGGTCCTTTCCAACCCAAACTAGTCTAAGATTCTATGATAATAAAGATGATGAAAGCACTAGAGGGGTGTCAGAGACTGGAACCTAAAAATAATTGTCTCAAAGCTTGCTTAATTTCTGCAAGCTGTCAGGAGGTTTGCAAGGTTTCCTGTCGGGTTTGCCGCCTATGGCCGAAGAGGAAGCTGGTGCAGACTTTCGGCAGACTAACAGGGTGTCTGGAAAATTTACCTGCTGCTGCCTGAGTGGTGTAACGTGCCAACCAAGGGTACCCCAAATTTACTGTGGCATGCTGACTGTGCTAAATCAAGTGGCGCCCAAGTGACAGGGGCAGGAAATTCTCACCCAGCAACCGCATCAAACGATGACTGGCTGAGCCAAGACAACCCGCATGCTGATGGATCGAACCACGAGCCAACAGGGACTATAAACTAGTGCCATGCCGGACCCCAGTTGGGACCCCCACCACCCTCACTTGAGAACTATGGATCAACAGGACGCCGTTGAACGCCAAGGGACCATTGAGACACCAGCGGGCCTGTGGTGGTGACTATACTCTTGCTGTGCTCTGTAACACTGCTTCTCTCTTTTCTTCCTTTTCTCTGCTTCCTCCTTTACTCTATTGCTCGTCTCGGTGACTAATGCTGGGGAATAACAATAAATCTGCAAGTGAGCGGCATCTGTCCTCATCTGTGTCTTAATCTCACGTTCAGAATCAGCCCGAACCCCTCCGGACCAAACGTAGTCAGACCGGGACGTAACAAGGGCCTTGTGATGTGAGGGGTGACCCTCATTGCCGAGGGGTGACCTCGTTGCTGTCTTCAACTTCCTCTGCTGGGGAGTGCAGAGGGAGGTGCTGACCTCTTTTCTCTAGTGTCCGGTGATAGTATGCAAGGGAATGGTTTAAAGCTGTGTCTGTCAAAGTTCAGACTGGCTATTGGAAGTAAGTTCTTCCCTAAAAGAGTGGTCGAGCACTGAATAAGCTCCCCAGGAAGTGGTCATGACCCCAAGCCTGCCATTGATCAAGAAGTGACATGACAACACTCTTAGATATGTGCCTTAACTTGTAGGTTGCCCTGTGTGGAGTCAAGAGCTGAACTTGATGATCCTCACGGCTCCCTTCCAACTGCTACGATTCTATGACCCCCATCCAGTTCCACCTTGTCTGTGAGTAACAGTGCAAATGTAGTCAGCTCAGCAGCTTTCTCAGCCAAAAGCTGTCTTCAGCATCCTCTGGAAATCTCTTGGGCTGATTCTTTGCAGCGCCACTGACCTTGCAGCAGATTTTGTGGTGGTTGAACTACCCATGTAAGCCCGGAGCAGCGACTACAAGGCTTCCTGCGAGACAAGGCCCTCTGCACTCCCTGGTCCCCTGTGCACAGAGCACACCTCTGCCTCCTCACCACCCTGCCTGCCTTCCTGAGGAACCCTACCCATCCATGGCTGCCCTCCCACCACCCAACCTGTCCCACCACAGCTCTGCCATCCCACGGAGGCAGGGCAGAGACAGATGCCAGTAAGAGGAAGCTGCTGGATATTGGATGTGGAGTCCATCAGAGATGATGACAGAGGAACAGAGGGCAAGAAGCAGGCAAAGGTGACCCAAATTGAGGTGTTGATTGTGAGTCACTTCTTTTACAGGACCCTGACTGGCCAACAGCTGGGAGGAGCCATTTTGAGGCAAAGAGGCACATCACAAAACCACTCATCCCAACAGAGGAAAATACAGGGGCTGAGTAAAATTAGGGGCAGAGAGGAGGGACTCCTGACTTCTCATGCCACCATCAACTACAGGTGAGCTTTGCCTTTTCTAAAAGCATGCCTGTGTGACACAGGCAACAAATATCAAAGCCTTTTCTGTAGCCTGTCCTTGCTTTCACTTCCTAATGGCTGCTTCGAGGCCACTGCCAGTGCACTGTCCATCACTGGCACAGCCCTGCTGCCCCAAATGTGGTCCCATAGACCTGCTGCACAGGAATGGTAGAGGGTAGTTCATTCAGGGTAGGGAGATGTAACCCGGGCACAGTCCCCTGACAGCCCTCAGTGCTCTGTCCTTGTCAGCCTTCCTGCTTCGGCAGCCTCCAGCAGTGCCCTTGTCACACAGGAGCTGCTGCGAGCTGATGTGTGACAGAAGAACCTGATTCTCCTTCTCACATCTCATTTCTGACACACACATGGTGCCCCCGTGCTTCTCCAGGGACATCCCTGCTCCCCAGAGAGTCTTTCCCCAGCTGACCCCGTCCGGTCAGTGCTTGCCTGGCCAGACATTCCCAGTTCCCCTCCTCATGGTCCCTGCAAGGCCTCAAGCTGGTGGTGCTGCTCTGCAGAGCAAGGAGCTTGTGGAGCCCTTGGGCAACGAGGACAGCCCACACTGGCTGTGCTGGTCAGGCTGGGAAGCAGACCCTTCCCAGGGCTCTGTGGACAATCACAGGACATTCCAACACTCTCAGGGAGTGTGTCAGGGTTACCACGGGATCTAGCCCATGGCTTAGCCTGGAAGGTGACATGGATCACTCTCCAGTCTCCCTTCCTCACGCCTGCTGTGTCCCCACTGCTTATTCTAATGCTGCAAAGCCCTCATTAGCCTGGCCATCTTTTTCTTTTACCTTATTGTGAAACTCCATCCATTGTGCACCCAACGCAAGGCACACAGTGTCTCTGGACACCTCTTGTGCTCTCCTGGTAGCTGCTGATAGTGCCCTGAAGAACAGGAGTCTTCAGCAGGTATGGGACCCCATGGCAGGAATGGGAGCCCATGGCAGGGATGATTTGTAGGGTCCCTTCCAACCCAAACCATTCTATGATTCTATGATTCTATGAAAAAAGCGAGTATTTGTGTAGAGACAGGTTTATAACTGATAAAATGACCACGAGACAAATGTTGCTGGAAATAAATACGAGGTCACTTGTAAGAGAGATGGAAGATTCGCTGCTGCTGAAGCATACTGGTAGAATCACAGGCCTTCCCGAGGGCACCCTTGAGCTCCTTGTTCCTCAGGCTGTAGATGAGGGGATTCACTGTTGGAGGAACCACTATGTACACAGCAGCCACCACCAAATCCAGGGATGGGGAGGAGATGGAGGGGGGCTTCAAGTGGGCAAACACTGCAGTGCTGAGAAGCAGGGAGACCACGGCCAGGTGAGGGAGGCATGTGGAGAAGGCTTTGTGCCGTCCCTACTCAGAGGGGATCCTCAGCACAGCTCTGAAGATCTGCACATAGGACACCACAATGAAAACAAAACAACCAAACAATAAATAGACAGTAAGAACAAGAAGCCCAACTTCCCTGAGGTAGGAGTGTGAGCAGGAGAGCTTGAGGATCTGGGGGATTTCACAGAAGAACTGGTAAATAGCATTGCCCTGGCAGAGGGGCAGTGAAAATGTACCGGCCGTGTGCAGCAGAGCAGTGAGAAACCCACTGCCCCAGGCAGCTGCTGCCATGTGGACACAAGCTCTGCTGCCCAGGAGGGTCCCGTAGTGCAGGGGTTTGCAGATGGCCACGTAGCAGTCGTAGGCCATGATGGTGAGAAGGGCAAACTCTGCTCCACAGAAGAAGGCAAGCAGAAAGACCTGGGCAGCACATCCCGCATAGGAGATGATGCTGGTGTCCCAGAGGGAATTGGCCATGGATTTGGGGAGAGTGGTGGAGATGGAGCCCAGGTCAAGAATAGAGAGGTTGAGGAGGAAGAAGTACATGGGGGTGTGGAGGTGGTGGTCACAGGCTACGGTGGTGATGATGAGGCCATTGCCCAGGAGGGCAGCCAGGTAGATGCCCAGGAAGAGCCAGAAGTGCAAGAGCTGCAGCTCCTGCATGTCTGCGAATGCCAGGAGGAGGAACTGGGTGACGGAACTGCTGTTGGACATTTGCTGTTTCTTGTCATGGGTGCTCTGTCCAAAGAAGGAAAAACACAGGAAAAAATTAGGACAGACTTCTTTGAGCAAAGATGCTCCCTTTTTCTTACATTGTCTGTGTTTTTCATTTTTCACTATCACATCTGGTGAGTGTTCTTTTTAAGGGCAGAAATCCTCATTTTTATCACTAACAATGGGAAGAGTCTTGAGACGGGACAAGCAAAAACGTTCAGCTCCCTTTGGCTTAATGCAGAGCCAGGAGAGCTGCAGTGTCCATCAGTCTTTTTCCTACCTGTCCTGCACTTTTGCTTGTGCTACACCTGAAGATGAATTCACACACAACTTGCTCTTGCATAAAACCCAAACAGCTGAGCTCCCATGGGAGCAGAGGAGCACTGGTTCAAAGAGCAGATCTGCGAACTCTTCTCTGTCTCAGCCCAGAGATGGAGCTGTGAGTGTGATGGAGACAGCAGGACACGACACAACCCCTCCCAGAGAGAAGCAAAGGACTCTGAGAGGAGAGTGCCGAACCCCCAAGGAAAGGCTCAGCCCTCCCTGGGATCCCACCGGAGAGCTCTGCCTTTCTGGGGGCAGCTGGCAAGCCCAGCAGGACAGGCAAAGCGGACAGTCAGGGGTCCCAGAGATGGGATACTCTAGAGAGTCACATCATTGTCCATCAGTCAATGCCCAGAAGACATCTCCAGTGAAGGACCAAAAGAGAGCTGCCTGAACGTCCCCTCCCCAGTGCGTGTCGGCATTTCCCCCCAGCCCTTGCCCATGTCTCTGCTGCCTGGAGCTGCCCCTGCCAGGATCCCTTTGCCTGCGCCCAGGTCTCCTCCCTGCCAGCGCCCCCAGAGCCCATCCCACCCGCTGGGGGCTCAGCTCTGCCCTGCACACCCCTCCCAGCAGCAGGGCACTGCCCAGGGCCGTCTGTGGCTGTGCAGGCTCCCACGGGGACATCCGAGCAACCCTGATCAGGCTGGAAAAGCGATATTAATGCTGTCTGTAAGCAGCAGGGTGTTGCTTCCTGATACTCCCTGGTTTATTCACCTCTAACAGAAACAGATTGGGAATTTCAGTGCCTCCTCCTGAACTGAGAGATAAATTTCTCTGCCCACCCAGAAGACCCAGAGTAGGAGATTAAAAGAACAGAATCCTTGCCTTTCAGGTAGAGCCTGCCTCGCTGTGCTTCTTGAAAAAGTCTCCTGTAGTCATCTGCAGCTGCGGGCAGCCCCGAACCACGCAGCACCCTCTCGACAGCAGGGCCCTGCCCTGCCAGAGTTTCTCCTTCCGCCCACAGCTTCTCCCCACAGAAGCTCCAGGGGGAGCTCCCCGGGCAGGCTGAGAGCTGACCCTGGCAGACGGCAGAGGCCCTGCCCCGGCAAACAGCCCCTGGGGTGCAGGGACCCTGCTCTGAAGGACAGCCCTGGGCACCCCTGGCTGCAGGCCCACTTGCACCCCTCCACAACCATCCCCAGCAGAAAGCAGCCGTCATGCCCTGTGCCTCTGATGGTGCAGCAGGGAAGCCCTGCTCGGGAGCACACCCTCCTCCTGTACAGTAGAGAAACTGAGAGAGTCCTCCTGACAGACGCCATCGGCTGTCAGATGCCCCAGGTTTAGGAGATCCCTCCAGGAACTGAAGCTGCACTGCCCTGCAGCCAGACACTTACCACACAGAGGGCTGTGAAGACTTCTTCCCAATGAGGTCTCAACGTCCTCCCACTCCCAACGGCTTTAAGCTCTCTCAGCCTCACAGATCTCCTCTCGCTGCCTGCAGGCAGTGCCCCCAGCCCTGCTCCTGGGCAGAGCTGTCTCTCCGCAGCGCTGCCCGCTTGCCATGAGCTCCCTCCGTCCCAGGAGCCCGGCCCAGCTCAGCAGCAGAGGACCAGCCCAAGGCAGCGCTTCCTCTGTCCCCTCTTGGCTCCCTCAAACATGTCCCTGGGGCTCCAGGGGATCCTACTGGGAAAGGGACTGAAGTAATACTGTGTGGTCTCTCTTGCACCTCTGGAGAGACGCTTTTTTCCAGCTGTGTGATTTCTCCTATCAGAGAGAGCTGCGCACGAGGAAGGTCTTGCTACTTCTGGTATGAGACAGGAAACCTGGACAGTGGCAGATCTCCTTTGCCCCCGCTGAGCAAAGGCGGTCAGCTTTGTCAGTCGAGGCATCTCCTCCTTGGTTTGTGGTCCTGAGTTGGAAGGACTGTCTTTCAAGTACAAGAACTGTTCACACCAATACACAGGAAAACAACCCGGTGTCTCCAGACAGAGAATTGGTTAAAATGGGACCTCATCAGGAAGTTCCATAGAAAAAAGAGAGTATCAAAGAGGTAGATGCAGGAACTCAAGGAGGAATTTAGAAATGGGGTTGCCTGTAGGTAAGCTAGAGCTTCCCAAGCATAGACCCTTGCGAGGGGTTCAAGGGCACCAAGAGGAGAGGCCGCTGCTTCAGGAACAGTTAAAGAAAAAACCAAGAGAATGAGTGGCCACTGCTGGAATTTAGTAACAGCAGGTGTAGAAGAATCCAAGATTCTCTGTGTCCTTCTGCCTTAGTGTCCTCCGGCAAAGTCTCCGTGGTGAATTTGGATCAAGTCGGGAGTTACTTGAGCCAGCTCAATCCTTACCAGTCTATGGGACTGGAGGGGTGGTGTCCAAGGGAGCCGAGAGGGCAGGACGATGCCACAGTAAAGCCACTCCCCATTATCTTTGAAAGGATCTGGAGTTTGCGGAACTCCCTAACGACTGGCAGCACCCAAAGGCTTTATGCACTTTCTGAAAAAGGCCCAAAGGGCAAAAGCCAAGGGTTTAGGCTGTCCCCGTTGCAAGCGCACTTGGATTCCATTTCTGGGTACTGAATAGAGAAGGGGACTGAATTTGCCCTGGGGAGACTGTGCCTGGCCATCCTCTTTGCTTCCTCTGATGGAAGGACGGGATTGCTGGATGCGGGGAGAGCAGAGGTTGTCTTTTACCTCAAAGTCAGAAAGGCTTTCAGCATCATTCCCCACGATATTCTGGTGTCCGAGTTAGGTCATTATGGACACACCGGCAGGCTGTGCCACCATACAGAGAGACCTGGACAGGCTGGAGATTTGGGCAGAGAGGAACCTTATGAAATTCAACAAGGGCAAGTGCAGGGTGCTGCACCTGGGGAGGAATAACCCCCTGCACCAGTTGCAGGTTGGGGGTGACCTGCTGGAGAGCAGCTCGGTGGAAAGAGACCTGGGAGTCCTGGTGGACAACAGGATGACCATGAGCCAGCGATGTGCCCTCGTGGCCAAGAAGGCCAATGGCATCCTGGGGTGCATCAAGAAGACAGTGGCCAGCAGGTGGAGGGAGGTCATCCTCCCCCTCTGCTCTGCCCTGGGGAGGCCACATCTGGAGTCCTGTGTCCAGTTCTTGGCTCCCCAGTTCAAGAGGACAGGGAACTGCTGGAGAGGGGACAGCAAAGGGCTACCAAGATGCTGAGGGGACTGGAACACCTCTCTTAGGAAGAAAGGCCGAGGGATTTGGGTCTCTTCAGTCTGGAAAAAAGACGGCTGAGGGGGGACCTTATCAACGTTTATAAATACTGAAAGGGGGGGTGTCAGGAGGATGGGGCCAGGCTCTTTTCAGCGGTGCCCGGGGACAGGGCAAGAGGTAACGGGCACAAACTTGAGCATGGGAAGTTCCACCTAAACATGAAGGTTTTTTACTTTGAGGGTGGCAGAGCCCTGGCACAGGCTGCCCAGAGAGGTGGTGGAGTCTCCATCTCTGGAGACATTCCAAACCCGCCTGGACACGTTCCCGTGCCACCTACTGTAGGTGACCCTGCTCTGGCAGGGGGTTGGACTAGATGATCTCCAGAGGTCCCTTCCAACCCTATGATTCTATGATTCTATGATTCTATGAAAGCAAATGTCACGCCAGTCTTCCAAAAGGGTAGGAACCTGAGACAGAACTGCCCCTAGGAGTGGGCGAACATAAAAGGGGGAAGACTTTTCCTGGAGAAGAGAAGATTTTTGCCTGGGAAGGTTTTTCCTGAAGACGCTTCTGCGACCTGCCCTGACTGGAGTAACGCTGGAATCGGGACCAGTGGTCTCTTTATCTCTCTCTTGCTCCATCTCTCCTTCTCTATCCCTTTTCTTCTTTCTTTTCCTTTTTTTTAATTTTCTTATTCCTTTCAGAGAAGCAACACAAGGCATCCCGTACCGCTTGCCATAATTTGTTATACACCTAAGCAATGATCGTGGACCTAGTTAAGACCTGGTTACTAACCTAAGAAGTGTTTGTATGCAGACCTTGAGATTTGTCTCACCTCAGTCCGCGCCGCTGGGGATTTGTGAATCTGAGTCACTCACTCAACACCCGCCCCTCTTTTCTGAGTGGGACGTGACAACCAAAAAAAATGCTGTCAGCACCAAGGTGCTGGAGCAGCTATTTAGTGTAATGAAATGCCTGTGGGCAGGGGGAAGGAAGCATTCACAGGGACACTGCAGGGGGCAGAGAAGGGATTCCTAAATTGTCCTAAATCACCACCAATTTCACTGATGCCACGTGCTCTGCATCCCCTGCTGCCCTCCTTGGGAAGGACACCTGGAAGAAGGTGTCCCTCAGCAGGTGTCAGACCACTAGGTCTCACCGTGAAGAACACGCACATTCTCTCTCTGCCCCTGCCAGAAGAGCCCTGGAGGTAAGAGACCATCTGAAATGCGGGCACTTGGTCTGAATTGTACCTGTCTCCTACGGGAGAGCTGCGAGACCTTCCTCGGAAAAGGGCTGGAGAGAACACAAGACCATGTGCATTAGTCAGGCACTAAGAGACCAAAACTTCCGCAGCAGACACCCTCTTCTGGGTCAAATGCTGTGGCAATGCAGAAAAGCCTCTGTGCAGCCAGGCAGCAGTGCGGCAGTGGCACGGTTCCCAGACTTCAGGCCGTGTCTGATGAGCATCTGGAGATACCAAGAAAGAGGCACTGGCTTGTGTGCCCAGATGTGCACTGAAACCCCAAAAAAGATCAGTTAACCGCTGGAAAAGCTCAGCCTAATTCGCTCTGCTTATTAATGTTCAAAGCCACGAACTGCAGGGTGTTCTAAGGGCAGTGGTTAGAGAACTGCAACCCGAGGTGCTGCTCCCAACTGCCCCATGAATTGTTTGCTCAAGGTGCAACAGCCCACCTCTTGTTCTTTTTTGAAAAGGAAACAGCCCCCAGTTTTTTTTGGTCAATCCCCACCGCGCCCCACCCCAGCCCACCAATGGCAGGGCGCGCATGCGCAATACGGCCCGACGGCACCCGACTGCCCTCAGCTCCCTCTCTGGCTAGACAGGGACTGGGACGCTCCCATCTCTCTTCCCAAAGAAATCCTTCCACGCTCTTTTCCTACTCGAAACTCCTGTCCATGAGAAAAAGTCAGAGAATCCTTAGAGGTAGAAACAAGCATTCTTTGCCTTTTCGGAACTCCTACGGCGCAGACATCGCCCCTTCTCTATCTGTGGACACACAGATCTCTCCTCAGAGAACACAAAGCGGCTCTTTACACCTCTACAGAAGAGTTGCTGAGCAGAGGCACGTCTCTTTAGACTTTGATGGGGACACTTCGGATACAGAACATCTCATTAGACTGGCTCTCTCTTTAGACAGACATTGCGACGCTGGAATAGCTCGCTAGAAATACAGCTTTTCCAACTCTTTTCCCCGTCTAAGCTCCTGGAGAGCGTCCAGAATCAGAGCATCCGTAGAGAGAGAGCTTTTGATTTGGATCTCCTTGGAGCTACAGAAATGAAGAGTCTTTTTCAAGAGCTCTGAAAAGAAGAGCTTCTTCTCTATTTCAGTGCCTCGCCCCCAGAGTTCCAGGTTCGGACGGTTTTTAACCCCCATGCCCCCCTGCCCAACTCCCAGACATTGTGGGGCCGTGAGCCGCCTCTTTTGGGGGGAACTCCGCAGAACCCCCACATCCCCCACTCACCTGCTCCTCCGCCATGTGGGCCGGGGCATGGAGAGCTGGGGAGAGAAGAGGTGGGCGCAGGGGGAATGGCGGGGGCGGCTGAGCCGGCAGTACCTGCCCATCCCGGCCACCGCCGTCTCGCCCCAGCAGGCCTTCACCGCCGGCCAGAGCGGCCTGCAGCATCGGCGAGCCGTCCTGGTGCCGCAGAACCTGCACCAAACGCTCTGCTTGCACCAAAACTTGGAGATTTCAGAAGCCATCAGGAACAGCAACGAGGCGAGGAGCAGGAATCCCCAGGCCGAGCCTTTCCAGGGCTTGGCGGGGGTTTAAATCGAGACCCGCGGCAAGGATCTGGGACGCCGAGCATTTTGCCCAATTCCTGCGGTTTTGGCATGGCTTTGGCAGCCAGGAGGCATGAACGCGCTGCCGCTTCCCGGCACTTGATTTTTCTCACCCCCTCTCTGGAGCCAAACTGCTCAGAACTCCTCCCTTAGATGGAATTAAAAAATCACTCAGCGCTGCAACAGCCCACCTCCTGTTCTTTTTTGAAAAGGAAACAGCCCCCAGGTTTTTTTGGTGAAAAACTCCCAGTCCTCCCAGCTGGCAGGGCTGCCGCTGACTCCGGCCTTCCTGGGAGGCCCGTCTCCGTTTTCGGAAGGCAGCCGGTTTCCCTTGGGAATCCATAAGGGCTAGATAAAAACGTTACTTTGAGGTTTCTTTTGAAAAATACAAGCCTTGAGAAGCCAAAGGAGAACGTTCCCACCCGCCTTCTGCTCTGGGGAAAGGAGTTGATGGAGGCCCAGACCTGAGCATTGGTCCTTTCAAGAGAGAAACAGAACCAAAGCAGAGATTTTTCTTTTTCCCTCTACTGGACAGGAATATTCAGCAAAAATTAAACAAAGTCATGAAAATGCGGTGGCCCGGAAACAAAAAAATCAAATCAGCCTTTTTTATACCGTCGGTAGAGACGAGACGCCTTTCTTTCTGTTTCCTCCAACTAATCAAACTCTCCATGTTCCCTCCCAAAGGCCCGCGTTAATTTATGCAAATAAGCACCAATTAGTAAAATAAACACGATGCACCGGATGCTTTAAATATGACCGAGATGCCTCTCGGCCACCCAACACCTTTAACCACCCCGATTCTGCTGCCCCAGAACCAGTGGAACCAGTTTTAAAGCATTTCACGATTGCGCAAAAAGCTAGAGCGGGGCAAGAACTTTCAAATTCACCAACCAAATTTAAGAAGGAAACAAAAAACCACACACAAAAACTGACCTTATCTCTACCAAAAAGGTGCTGCAGTCCAGATCTTAAACGCTGCGCACCACCATCAGGGAAAAACGTTGTTAAATATGATGACCCTTTGGGGCCATTTCCCCTGTTCCCTCTCGTTTTAGAGCGAGGGCGACCGCGTCTTCTTGAATCCTCAAAGCCCAGCCGCTGCCCGGACGCGGAGACAAAGGTGGGGTTTTTTAAGCAAAATGGTAAAAACTGGCCTCGTGCTTGGTTTGGTGTCAGTTCCCAGGTGTTATGGGAGGAGGTCAGCGAACGCGGGGGCTTTTGTGGCTTCGCCACCCTTTCAAAGAGCTCCCGGGGCCCTTTTAAACACCTTTTGGGTGATGGAATCTCATGTGGGTGTTTCTCCCGCGGATCTTCTCAAACACCCTGAAAGTTAGAAAAGAAAGGGATTTTAAGTCTTTTGCATTTTTTTTTAAATTTGTTAGACCAAGCTCCGTTATTCCTGCTTTTGGGAATTCTTATGCTTTGCTGCGTGGTACGACAGAGTTTCGGATGTCACTGGTTCAACAAGACAGATCGTGGGGGATTCAAATATTAGAATGAATTGGGCAATCGCTTCAAATGAGGCTGAATTGAAACGCGAGGCATTTTGCTCGGCGCGAGCGAGTGGAGTGGGGAAGCCTCAGGCCGCAAATCCTCACGAAACTTGAGGGATTTTTGGTCAAAAAGGAGAAGCGCTGGGATTCTTGCGCAAGGGAGGGCCACCGGTCTGAACCTCAGGGCTCGATGGAGGCTCTCCCCAACTCCGAAAACACACATTTTTGGGGGTTGAAAGTCAAATAAAACCACCAAGCGGCCCCGGGGCAAGGGGAATCCTCCAGCTGCCCTCCCCCGCTGCCCCCACGGCTGGTTTTTGAGCCACAAAACAGCCGCTTTGGAGAAGAAAAAGGAAGAGCTGACCTTCCCACTCGCTGCAAGGGAAAAATCCCGGATCTCCGGCGCCGCCGTCCCAGCACCAGGAAGCACCGGCACTGATGGAGGAGCTGCCGTCGTCGCGGGGCTTTTCTTCCTGACTCCCCACCTTTGGATTTTCCTTGGGGATGACGTGGTGCCTCTTCTTTGCGCTCCAAAGGGCCTGTAAATCAGGTAAAAGAGAGCTTGAGACGGCTGCGGGCGGCAAAGGAATCGCATTTTTGGCGCCGGAGGTACCGCGTTTTATCAGCCCAATCCCACCCACGTGGACTCTGAACACTAAACAGTCGAAAAAACCCACTTTAATTCCTCTGGGAGGACCAGACCTTCAAAGAAAAACCGTATTATTTCTCTAGTTTAAGCAGAACAGTGCTTTCCGCCGCAAAAATCTATCCCAACGGGTAGAAAACATGGAATTCCGAAGCACCGAAGCGACATGGTCACCCCGTTTCTACCACCAAAATTTCTGTGAACCAAATCCCCTGGTTTTAAGGAATCTTTTCACAGATGGCTTCATGCAGGAGCGGAAGCTGGCACGAAAATCCCTCCCCCAGCAGTTTTTCTACCTTGTCTTCAGCCTTTTCCTCCTCCTCTGGGCGTCTCAGGCGCTTTTTCTGCATCAGGCGAGGCCGAGTGACACCGAAACGTGTTTTTTTCTTCCAGGTGTAGTAATATTCCACGCACTGAGACACACTTTTAGTCTGGATCTGCCGGGAGGAAAACCAGGAGCCGTTTAAGAAGGGAAACGTGGCAGTAAAATACCCAAGGGGCAGATGGACCAGGATTCTCTCCTCCGCTTCTCGCAATGCAACGCCCGGGTGAGATCGGACAGAAAAGAAACCTTCACCTGCTGAAAAATGCTGTCAAGAAGCGCTTTCAGGACAGAATTCTCCATTTCACACCATAAATGGTCATTATTCTTTTAATATCTCTGCTATTTTCTCCCAGAGATATTAAATAGTCCCTTGCCATCACACATGAGGGCAAAACCTTGTCTCGTACCGGTGGTTTTTTGGCATGAAGAAGCCTCCTAAGAACAGGATTCCAACACGCAACTCAAAAATACGACTTTCTGGGTTGAAATTGCCCACGCTAACGAGCTGCGCCTCGCTCGAAGGGCTTTACCTGCTTCTGTATGAGGCGAAAATTCTTCTTATGCATGTAAAAAGCCTCTTTAAACAATTGCTCCTCCACCGCTGTCCAAGTATCCGAGCCTAGGAATTAACCAGCGACACCCAAATTATTAGAATAGGCATCCCCCGCCTCCAAAAGCCCCGGAAAGGGATTAAAACTCCTCTTTTCCCCACCCCAAAAGAACACTTTTAAGACTCAAGTCAATCAGAGCAAAGGCAACGGCGGGAGCTGTTCTCCTCCTTTACCTGTGTAATGATAATCAGCCAGGGGATGGGACTCGGGTCTGCGAGGCGGCCCAGCACGTAGCATCTCCGCCGCCTCCTGCCAGATTTCATAGGGAAAAGAGAGTTCAATTTCTCCGGAGGAGGAGCCAAAAGGGAAATTCTCGCTCCTCCTGGCGACCCCGCAGCAGACGCCGAGGGCTGTTAAATCCCTTCTTCGAAGAAGAGGGAGCAAAGCAGACCCGCTCAGGGCTCATTGAGGACAAACCTCGGGTTTTATCCAATATCCCTTCATTCGGGAGAAATTCTATTCTCCAAATCCTCCCAGAATCAAAACAAACCCTTAGTGATGCACCAGGAGAGGGCTCGGGAAGCCCACGAGACATTAAGGCAGCGTCAGGCAGCATCCAAGAACCTCCTGCACCTTCGGCAAAGAGATTCCCACCCACGCAATAGAAAACTCGGAGCGACTCCCAGCTCAAACCAGTAACAAAGTCCGTTCTTCATTAGAAATTGCCGCTTCTTACCAGCACGTCGCCTTGAGCCTCGTGCAGACAATGCAGAGCCAGCTCCGCGTTGACCCGGCCCCCCGGCCCGGTGTTGGGAGACGCCAAATGGAGCAGGTTTCTAACTACAAATGCAACGAAAACCCAGAAAAAGTCAAGTTTTCCTCAAGAAAAGGGGCCATAGGAGAGGGAGGGAAAACAGGACGAGCGCAGCAGAGACCGCAGATGAGGAAAAGGCAGAGAAAGAAGTCTGGTACCCCAAATAGCTCTATTTAAAAGCTCAGAGAGAAACCTCCCCTCTCCCGAGGGCGCTGCAGATGAGGTGGGAGGGCTCCAAACGCCCATTTTTCAGGGAAGACGCTGCCGAGAGCGTCGCCCGTTATTCTTTAGTCACTCTCCCACCAAAACCCAGCCATCTCCTTCCCTCCAACATGAAGGCGGGCAAGAAAACGAGGGAGAGAAGCCCAAAAAGGTGGCATTTGCAACCCCTCCTATCCCTGGCTGGGCTGGAAGTGGAAGAAAAGCGTTAGAAAAACCTTTCTCCTGCGTCTCAGGGTTGGTTTCGATGTCGCCCCAGGGTTTCCAGACTAGCGAGGCTCCCTCTTCCTCCTCTTCCAAACGAGCTGGGTCCTGGAGGTCAGGAAGCTCCGCTTGGAATTGGCTTCCAATGTCGACGCGCCTGAAAGCGTGAGGAAGAGGAGGTGAGGAAGGCGAGTGGGGAACAGCTCCAGCAGGACAAACGCGCGCATACGTGAGGAGCTGTAAGAAATACGGCCCCTATCTCCCAGGAAAGCGCTAATCGCTCTCCTCTAACTTCTCCAGCACCACCACGGTACCGTTCTGCCTCCTGAGTCCTCTTGGGCCCCATCAGGCAAGAAAATCGGGGGTTTGTTCCTCCTCAAAACCTCTCCCAAGTGGTGAGGGTCACTCTGAGAAGAGCAGCAAGCTGCAAGAGCCACCACCGCTTTGGAGCACCAAGTGCTTCGGAATGTTGTGTAGAACGCGGGAGGCCGGCAACGCTCCATGACAGCGCTTAGCCGGGCACTTCGGCACGTTTCTGGCCAACTTGGCCTCAAAAAACCCACCCTTGAGGACTGGACGAACCACCGGGAGAAGGTCAGTGTCAACTGTGAGGGCCTGCGCAGCCCGGGCCTTGCACCAACCACACGCCAATACCTCAACTGTGGTTCCCTTATCCTCCCTTTTCCCCGACTTTGCTCTTCTTCCGACGGCTGGGTGCTCATTGTACTGTTTCATCAGCCAAAACACCCAAACCCCCTTGCAATTCTGCCCAGAAGGTATAAAAAAAAAACACCCGAGAGAAAAAATCATTCCGCCAAGACCAGCCTTTAGCCTCCCTCGCCACCCTCAAGTATTTTGAAGGGGGTATTTTTAATGCTTACCTGAAGTTTTTACCCCAAACTCGCACAATCAAATCGGGTCGTGGCTTTAGGAGGAACTTCAAGCACAACTCCAAAGTCATTAACAGGTTACCTATTTCCCATCAATTCCACCAACAGGCCCCTGGAACCTTTACCAACTCCGTTACCATTAGCGTTCATTACCACCATTTTTTTTTAAATTTGTTAAACCAAGCTCCGTTTTTCCTGCTTTTGGGAATTCTTATGATTTGCTGCGTGGTACGACAGAGTTTCGGACGTCGGTGGTTCAACAAGACAGATCGTGGGGGATTAAACTACTAGAATTAATTGGGCGATCGCTTAAAATGAGGCCCAGCACCCAATTCTGCAGAACTGAAATAAAGACAAATATCTCGACTCAGTGTGGGGACTGGTTTTTGCCCAGCGGGTGAAGAACCCCGATTTAGGGACGTCTCCTCCCGCCCTGGTTTTTCCCATTCCCTGCTTGCAGCTCCCTCTGGCTGAGCCCTGGCACCGGCTGCTCGAACCTGCCCACCTGCACCATTCTGGGCCTCCACAATAGACCTGCCTCCCCGCTGCAGAGCGAGGAGACCCGAAGGACATGTGGCAGGGGGAGACACCACCGTCCGTCCCCGGAGCGGCGAGAACAAGGGTTTTGTGCAGGGCTGCTTGCTCTGAGGAGAAAGAGCCCTGGAGAAAGGATCTCAGCACAAAGTCCACCAGAACCCAGGCTCAACAGAGCTGGACCAGCCCCTCCGACAGCCCGGCTGCAAAGCTTCCCAAACGAGACAAAAGCTGGGTCTTTGCCTGACCCAGGCTGTGGGAGGGAGGAAGAGGAGGGAAAACACTGCAGGGAAGATGCCCAGACACAGTATGGCCTGGCCCGAAGGAAGGAAGGCAGAACCAAAGACGTGGGAGTAAACTCTTTATTGCAATACGAGGGGGTAAGGTCTGTGTCTGCTGCCCAGGGGCTCTACGCCTTGCTTGCCGCACACCTCCTCGGGACATCGGCCACAAGCCTTCCCATGAACGCCCTCCTTTCTGATGCGGGTGGCTGGGGCTCACCTCCGACAGGCTTTACACGTGGTGATCTGCGCCGGGCTCCTGTCTGGGCAGGGGGCTTGGGACCCGCCGGAGGGACGGGCTGTCGGCACCACTGCGGGCCCATGGAGGGGAGGGCGTCCTTAGCGGGACAGCATGGCTTTCCCTCTCGTGGTGCGCGTGGTTTTGTGACACGCCTTCCAAAGGGGGACAGGGCAGGCCCACATTGACAGGTCAGCTCCAACACAGAGTCGACCATGCAACGTGACCTGGTCCTTGCACTCAAAGTGTTGGCTAAAGATGTCTCAGAGTCAGCATCGCTACTGACCCTCCCGGGCAGCTTGGCACCTTCCCGTCCCCACTCATATTGGGAGATGTGGCCTTCCTCCAGATCTGCTTTCGCTCTTCTGCGTCGCCCTGATTTCAGGGAGCTCTTGGAGCTCTTGGGTGGAGGTGGGCAAGCCGGTCTTCGAGGCTGCAGCAGCCGCTCACCCAGGCAAGAACTGTTGATGGCTCCCGGCGGTTTGGGGGCATCCTTCAACTTCGTCAGGTGCTGCCGAAGCCTCTCCTGAGAAGGAGACACCAGGTTGTGGCTCGCTGTTGCCTGGACAAGCGCTCGCAGCCCCACGTGCCGCGGCTTCCCGCGGGCGCAGGCCAGGGCTCTGCTTCAGCCATGCGACGAGGGCAGAAGAGAAAGGCTTCCCTCGGCACTCTGCGTGGCTGCACATCGCCTTCCTGCCCGTGCCCACCCCAGCGCCCTGCGCAGGCTCAGCTCCAAGCCCGCTACTCCTTTCCCCGCCACACCGCCCGGCCCCCCCAGCACAGCCCTCACCTCTTCTGCACCCACCGCCTCCCCAGCATGCGGCAAGTGAAGCCCCAGCCCTCGGCACCGCGCCGCTGACCGGTGCCCACCAACACTCGGCTTTGCCTACCTCTTCTTGCCTGGACATCTGCTCGGCGCGCAGCTTGAGCGTGGTCAGGTACTGCCTGTACTCGTTGAACTCCTTCAGAGTGCAGACCACCTACGGGGAGAGGAGGGGAGAAACCCCCAAGAACAGTCAAGCCGGCAGACTGCCTTCCCCGAAACAGACCCAGCCCAGCCGAGGGAAGCTGCTCCTCGGCAGGAGGGGGATCCCTGCTCCCAGGGAACCGCTTCTATCAGCCCGATGACGTCCAAACCTACTCTGCCGTCCCTGGTGACCAGGCCCTGTCTCCGCAGCCTCTGGAAGTTGTTTTTGCGGTTGTGATAATCCTGCAGATGCGGGTCGTGCAGGCTGTTGTACTCCGTGCACAGCAGGCGACAGTGGGGATCTCCCAGGTCGTAAAAGCCTGAGGGCCGTTGAAGCTGTAAGAACAATGTTCCGGAGTATGAACGGGGCAGGAGAGAGCCCGAGGGAGGAACGCGCTCCCGAGCTCCTCACGCACACAGGGTGGCATTTCCAAACCTGCAAGGTATAGACTAATCCCTGGCTTACTTCCCACCCTGAGGAAAGATCTCTGTACTTTGGAGACCCTCCAACGGAGGAGAAACCCTGTGCCTGCATCCTCCTGTCTGGTGGCTATCCCCTCTCGCTGTAGGAATACGAGGGGCTGTTTACTACGGGGGGGAGAGAGTTGCACCCACTGCTGCACCTGTGAGGAGCTCAGCTGAAATGTTGCCTACAGCCACGTCTTCTCCTCTGGCAATTCACTCTGATTGCACCAATGGGCTTGTGTTCCCCAGGGGTGCCAAGCTGTCCTTGTGGACAGGTAAAGGGAGTTTGAAGGCCTGACACCAACACTCTTCTCCATCCGGCTCTGGGCAGCATGCAGCTCTGCTATGGGCAAGTCCTCCTTTCTCTCGGCACCACGGCGCCAGGAGCTTCCCTCGACTCCCCAGCCCCGTCCCATTGAAGGCCTGCAGCCCCCGCCGTAGCGCAGGTGGCCACAAGGACTTCTCCGAAGGACAGGGACCCCGTAAAAGGGGAGAGCTTTTCTACCCCTTCCTACTGCCCTTACCTTTTCCCCCAGCTTTGCTCGGCAGTAGACAGGCTTGGAGCCGCGCAGCACAGGGATCTTCACCCCGAGTGGGAGGTCCACCAGCAGCTCAGGGTCCTTCAGCACAAGAGAGCCTTCACCCAGGTGCTGCTTTATGTGCCCGAGCTAGGAAGACAGAGACACTCAGGCGCTAGCGCAGGAAGCCTCCTGCACGGCACTTGCAAAAAGGGCACGTCCCCAGGCCCCAAAGCAGCCCCCGTGTCCCAGGCTGAGCCCTCTCCCTCGGCCTGCTGCTCACCTCTCTCCTCTTTTCCAGTGCTCTCTGCAGCGCGTCTGCCTTTCGGACGCCAGCAGCGAGACCGTGCTCCATGGCTCCTTCCAAGACTTCTCCTGCAACTGTGACCTTGTGCTGGCACCTCTGGCTACAGAGGCACCCAGCTGTAGTCACCCCCGCTGGTCCCCAGCCAGCGGCTATATAGGGCACTCACGCATTGTGGCATCATCGCATTGCCGCACTGTGACTCACTACGTCGCCGCGCCGTCATCCTGTTGTATCACCATGCTGCCATGCCACCGCCCGGCTGCTGCGCACCAGCCTGGGGGGACCTGCCTGCAGGCCCATTTGGACAGACCTGCGTCCACCCGCTCTTGGTGGCCCAGCTTGGAGAGGTCATCGCCACCGGCCCCTTCCCACCTCAGCTCCTCCGTGGTTCTGGGAGGCAAAGCAGGCATCCTCGCCAACCAGAAGGAACTGCAAGGAACTGCCACACCACAGATGCTGGGGTTTGGCTCAGCTTTGCCCCCTTGTCCATTTTAGAGCTCTTCCCTCTTTGGCTGCTGGTATTTTCTGGTGCTGACATGGCTGCAAAGAGGGTCCGAGGGGCTGGCTGCTCACAGCGGCAGCCGAGCTGCTCAGGAGCCGATCCAGCTGCTCGCAGCCAGCGTTTCCCTCTCTGCTTGCTGGCCGTCTCGCAGGGAACAGGAGGGAGCTCTGGTTTGGCCAGCCGGGAGAGAAGGACCCCTGGGAGAGAGGGGCTGGCCGTGGAGGTGTGGGGTGAGCGCTGGTGGTCCTGAAGGGCTGGAACTGTCCTGGGAGCCAGGCTGGGATGGAGAGAAAGACGGAGGGAGGTGAGGGCCTAGCTTGAGCCACTGCCCACAGCCTGCAACACAGAGCAGTTCACGTGGCAAGGCCTTCCAGAAGTTGGAGCTCAAGAATTTCTGCACAACACGTCCCTTGTTCCCTGTGTCCCAGGGCCATGACCACCCCTCGAGGTGCCTGCCGTAGGCCACCTGCAGCTGGGGTTACTTTCTCTCTGCAGATGGGCAGTGTTAAATCAAAGACTTGAGAGGTTTTGTGGGCAGGTCGGGCTCTGGTTCCTGCTATTGGGGAATTTTTACGGTACCCCTCGAGGTGAATTAAACACCTTTGTGCTTGATTATAAAAAAACCAAGAATTAAGGAACAATGCATTGGTCAGAGTCCTGCCACGATAAACAGTTCTACGTGGAGTCTGCAATCACGGAACGTGTTGGGTTGGAAGGGACCTTTAAAGGCCATCTAGTCCAACCCCCCTGCAGTGAGCAGGGACATCTTCAACCGTTCTTTCAAACCGTTCCCCCTCGTCCTATGGTTCCCCTCCCTGATCCAGAGTCCCTCCCCATCTCTCCTGGAGCCCCTTTAGGGGGTGGAAGGGGCTTGAAGGTCTCCCCAGATCCTTCTCTTCTCCAGGCTGAACCCCCCCATCTCTCTAAGCTTGGGATGGGGGAGAGAACAGCAAGGGTCAAAGGGAGAAAACTTGCGGCTTCAGACAAAACCAGTTTGATAGGTAAAGCAGAAGCAACACAAGGAATTGATCCACTGCTTCCCATGGGCAGGCGGGCGTTCGGCTGTCCCCAGGAAAGCAGGGCTCCATCCCACGTAACGGATACTCAGGAAGACAAAGGCCGTCACTCTGTGTGTGTCCCCGTCCTCCTTCTTCCCCCAGCTTTATATTGCTGAGCATGACGTCGTATGGTATGTGCTGTGCCTTTGGTGAGTTGGGGTCAGCTCTCCTGGCTGTGTCCCCTCCCAACTCCTGGTGCACCCCCAGCCTCCTTGCTGGCGGGGCGGGGAGAGGAGCAGAAAGGGCCTTGGTGCTGCGTAAGATCAATTGCAAGAGTCGAGACTTTTCCTCTTCAGCTGGGACTTGCTCCTTGCTGGAAGCTGCAGCTTTGGTTCATCATGCAAGCCCTCATCGTGAGGGTTCAGCTGGCTCACAGACGAGCAAGCTCCCTTTGCCACAGGACAGTCCTCTCTACGTCCCCTCCACCAGACAGAGCATAACTCATGGGCAGAGGGTTTGGACTACTGACAGCTAGACCTGAGCAGAAGTCTCAAATGCTCAGGACTACCACAGGCCTCCTCTCCCCGCGGCACAGTCTCCCGAATGTCCGGGTACAGGCTCTCCACGCCAGGGCTGGATTCCAGATGGACCCTTCCCCAGTGTTGGCCTCCAGGCGTCTTTCACACAGCATTGACGGGCCATTAACGACGCTAAAGTTTCAGCCAAGCTTCTTAGACACGCTGGGTAGGGGACAGGGAGGGCAGCTCTTCAAGGAAAACCTGATGTAAACCAGGCACTTTGACCTGGAGCACAACCAGAGGAGTTATCAGGACACCTGGGAGAAGGAAGGGAAGGGGCAGTACCTGCTCGGTACCGAGCTACTGCAGCAACAGCGGAACTCTCTATTGCACTAGACTTTACCTTGAACCAGGGCCCGGTACGAAGTAACTTTTTGGGAGGGAAGTGCTCAGCATCTCGAAGAGCCGAGCTTCCCATGCAACATACCCATGACCCCGGGCAGCGGCGTTGCTCCCAGCGCGCCTGAGGCTTCGCGCCGCCTCCGTCGGTTCCTCGTTGCTCCTTGCGAATAAAAGCTTCGCTTTCTTTTCAGTTTACTTATTTTCATACCACTTCTTTTTTGGGGGGATGCAATAATTAGCGCCACTTACCAGAAAAGGCCAATTATAACACGTTTGGCAAACATATTTCGCGCCCCAAACTGAATTGTAGCAACAGCACGCTGACTGCATTTTACCACAAATATAAGGACGCAGCAAAAAGTAAAGTTTTTCTGCCGGCACTTGCCTAAACTTAGCTTCTGCCCTTTTTCAGAAGCCTCTTCGCTTCCACATAGTTTCCTTGCCTGACACAGCCACGCAGCTGAGCTTCCAGGGAATCGCCTTTTATACTTCCAAGCCGGACCGGGCAGGGAGTTGGAAGAGGGAGGGCAGGAGCCACCTTCTTTCCTCAACAGAACTAGGAAAAGAAGCGAAATCTAATGAAGCTGCAAAACGCCACAGTTCAAAGGCTTCAAAAATGAGGGGCTGTTGGCGGGCACGGCCTGGTCAAGGGGAAACGCGGTGCCGAGGAGAAAAAGGGAGAGGTGACGCCGGGGACAACAGAAACACCCCTAAAGCCTGTCAGGTGCGTAGGCACCTCTGACGGGATGTTACGGTTTGAAGAACCCGCAACAATTTATTGTCATTCAGAAAATTATTCTCTCACTTGATGACCCCTCCCCACCCGGGAAGGGGAATCAGGAAAAACAAGGAAACCCGAGGGTTGAAACAGAAACAGATTTAATAGAATAAGACTAGATAATTGACATTGATAGCACTAAAGAACCAGTATTGATCCCGATGGAGGAAGGGAAGGGAGCGGCAGATCTACGGGCAGAGGCCTGCGTACGGCCAAGGACACAGTGAGCAGAGCACACGGAAACAGGAACGCAGATGGCGATACGGTTGAAACGAAGAGGAACTGGTTCAGTCTAAACATGGAACAAGAAAACAGCTGCGCGTGCTTCTCTTGGTGGGAATTTGTCACCTTTACCAGGTGAGACATAATTAGAACATGATTGTTTGGCAACAATTGAACAAGTTTATTCTAGCCAAGCTGATTTAAGGGATGATCCTATAGACTCAGCAGAAATTAATCCATTTGTGGACAGGAGTAATTTTGTTGACAGCGGAACTAGGAAGGCAGGATATGGTGTAATCCTAGAAGAAGCAGTTACAGAGGCAGAAGCACTCCCTCCAGGAACTTCAGCACAAAAAGCAGAATTAATTGCATTAATCAGAGCTTTGGAAATAGCAGCTGGGAAAATTGCAAACATATGGACTGACTCAAAATATGCTTTCGGGGTGTTATATGCCCACGGGGCACGGTGGAAGGAAAGAGGTCCCCTCTCTGCTCCAGGAACACCAGGAACTTTAATAAAGAAGTTATTAGAAGTGGTGCAAATTGCCTAAACAAATTGCTGTAATGCACTGTAAGGCTCATCAACTCGGCAACTCTTTCATCATTACAGGAAACCGAAAGGCGGATCTGACTGCTAGGCAAGCTGCAGAAAAGCAAATCCTCGGGACATGGCCTGAAAGATACCACCATTTAAGTCAGCCTCCCAAGTCTACGGAAAGGGATGAACAATCAGCTAAGTTGTTAATGGCTGATAAGGATGAAAACAGATGGTGCATGACCAAGGATCAGTGTGTGATATTACCTGAGAATCCTCTGAGAGACATTTTAGAGAAAACCCATGAAGAAACTCATTGAGGAATGGAGCCTTTAATAGATAATACTAAGACGTATGCTCTGCCTCGGCAGCCCCAGCGGCTCCTCGTCCCGCCTTGCTGAGAGCCCGACCTGCCGCCACCCCCCCGCCCCGTCCCGGCTGCCCCCCGCCCGCCTCAGCCCTGACACACGCCAGCCGGCGGGGCTGGCACCGAGGAGCGCGTCCCGCAGCCTCCGCCCCACCGCTGAGGGCGATGCCTTCCGTCCCAGCCCCCGCGGGGCTCGGCAGCAGCTTGGAAAGCCTGACCCACCGGGCACTCTGCCCCCGCCTTGCCCTGGCAGCTTTCCTCCGAACCGAGGCACCTGGGGCTTCCCTTCCTTGCTCTCTGCAGTTCCTCGGAACTCCCTGGCGCTCCCCGTAACTCGCTGCCGGGGACACAGAGCTGCCTCCCTTCGGCCCCGCCAACATTTTAGTGCCACCCTTCTACTCGCCCCCTTTTGCGGAGAGCCCCAAAGCGCCGCTCCGCCGGGGCAGGGAGCCCATGCGGGGGCAGCCGGGGCACCCCGCCCCCAGCACCAGCACCCCCGGCCCGGGGCCCAGGGCAGGGACAGCCGGGGGGGCACGGACAGCTCGGCACCGCCAGCCGACACCCGCCGGACACACACGCACAGCCCCGACCCAGCCCCAGAGAGAGGGGACCCCGCATCGCCCCCCGCCTCCGCACCCCAGGGAGCGGCCCCTCCCCAGCCCGGCACCCCACAGCCCGGCCCCCGCCCGGGCAGCCCTACCCAGGGCCAGCAGCAGCACGACCGTGTCCTGACGCCGACCCGTCCCGACACCGCCTCCCACCGGCATCGCCGTCGGCATCGGGAGCGGGACCGGGCTCTAGCCCCGCCGCTGCCCGCACCCCCATGGCCGGCAGCGCTCCCCGCCCGCCTCCGCAGGGAGGGCGCCCGGCCCCGGCCGCCGCTAATGAGGCGCTAATGAGGCGCGGCTAATGAAGGAGCGGGCGGGGCCGCGGCTCCCGAGTGCCCGGGGGCAGCCCCGTGCCCGCAGCCCCGGCCCCCCGCGGCTCCCCGCGGCTCCCCGCATCCTGCACCCCCGGCCCGCAGAGCATCGCCCCCCCTCGCCACTCTGCCGGCACCCAGGGCTCCCCGCACCCCGCCACCCTGCGCCCACGGGCCCCACCGCACCCCTGCACCAGCTCCCTCTCCCCAAAGCCCCCCGCAGCCTCCCCCCCGCAGCCTGCGCTGCCCCCTCCACGGCTCGCCCCGAGTGGGGAGCAGGGGCCGGGGCCGCTGCCAGCAGCAGGAATGCCGGAGGGCAAGGAGGGCTGTGCTCCGGGCTTCAGCTCTGGGCACGGCCCCAGGTAAAGCACGGCAGGACCAGAAGCAAAGACCTGAGCGGGGGGAAGTTCAAAACCTTAAGGAGTTTGCATTTTGCATCTCTGGGGCCTCATCCTGGCTCCTGCCTTTCCCTTCCCTCCAGCAGCAAGGGCAGTGGATGTTTTCCTGCCTGCTTTGATGGCATCACGGCAGGGGACAGTCATGGCAGAGCTCACGCTTGGCTGGGGACCCCTTTGCTCTTGGGGACCCCTTTGTTGTTGGGGACACCACTCTCCAGCAGCCCATGAACCCCACTGGTGCCCAGGGCCGTCCCTTTCGTCAGCCGCACCCCATCAGTGCACAGGGACCCCCAGGGCGGCCGTGCCACCACCCCCAGCCGCCCCCAGCCCCGCCAACCCCGACACACTGGAACCACAACTCTGCAAACGCCACGGCTCCCAAGAAATGCACACAGAGCTTGGGTGTGAAAAACAGGAACACAACTCTTTATTAACAACAACACAACTACCTACAACTCTTAACAACTAGTAACAACTCACAAAAATATTAACAACTAACAAAACTATTAACAAACGCTATACAACTATTTACAACACTTCTTCTTCCTTGGGCTGCTCTTTTTCTTCTGGCCTCCGCACGCCTGCTGCACCTGGAAGAAAAGCCAGCGGCATGGCCGTTTGGCTGACGAGCAGCGCCTCGCCGAGCAGAGCTGGGGCTTCCCGAGCCGGCTCAGCGGCAGCAGCTGCTTCACGTCGGGCTTCGCCCCGACGGGCATTCGATGGCCACAGCCCTGGGACACGCTGGGGACAGCGGGACTCTGCCGCCAGCGCTGAGCCCCGCCTGGGCTCGGGCTTACACTTGCCTGTCCCGGCCCTAAGGCCCAAAGCGGACGGGGGCTCAGGGCAGCGCGGTGGGGGCGGTTGTGCCGCCAGCACGAGGGGAGCGGGCGCCGTGTCCCTGCAGCGGGGACCACCCAGCCCAGCCTCAGCCCCAGCCCCAGCCCCAGCCCGGTGGCAGGAGACCCTCCCTCCCTGCGGGCAGTGCATGGGGAGCACGTGCCTGTCCTCCTGATGGCGGGTCCACATCCATCGCCTCCTCCTCCTCCACATCCACCTCCATCTCTTCGATTTCCTCCACCTCCTCGATCTCCATTTCTTCCTCCATGTTCACACTTCTGGCAGCATCCTCCGAAGCCTCCAGCACAAGTTCTAACATCCTAAGCCGACAGGCAAGCAGAAAAGTGCATTGGTCCTGCCCTGCCCAGCCGAGTGGACCCGTGGGACAGGGGTCTCCACACCCCTGCCCCTCTCGCTGGCCAGGGAGAGCCGTGGGCACATCCCCAGCAGGAGCTGGCTGGACCTGGGCAGCTCCTTGGCCACCAGCACCCACCAGTGCTGACGCCCAAGGGCCTGTAGCTGGAGGCTCCTGTGCTTCTGCATCTTCATCATTTTCGGGTGGGGCACAGGCTTCTGGATCTGATGGAGCAGAGGGGGCAGGGGTGAGCAGCCCTGCTCCCTGCCCCACAGGGCCCCAGGCACACACCCCGCCCCACCCCCACACAGACCCCGGGGCCCGCGCCTGCCCTGGCGCCCAGAAGCTCCTTACTCGGTGCAGATGGCCTTTGGGCTCAGCGCTGCTCCTCTGGCAGGGCTCAGCTCCCACGGCTCCGGCCTGGAAAGGGGCAGCACAGGCACCGGCTCAGGCTCCGGGCAGCACCCACCTGCTCCCGGCGAGCATCCCTGCGGCACCAGCCCGGGGCAGCCTGGGCTGTGTGTGGGGACGTGTCCCCCCGCGCAGGGATGCTGCATCCCAGCAGGGCATGAGCAGCCCAGAAGGGCTTCTGCCAGCCCCTGGCCTTGCAGGGGTGGGGGGAGAGGGCGAGCCAAGCTCCCGGCCCCACCACCACTCAGGGGTGCCCGCGTCCAGGGAGCAGGGACGTACCTCTGCCAGCGCAAGCATCTTCTTCAGCGCCTTCATTACCACAACGCAATGGGAATGCTATTGGGAGCAGGTGGGACGGGAAGGGAAGGGCTGGATCGAGGGTCGGAGCTGTCTGGAGCAGGAGAGCAGGGCTGTGTGGGGAGCAGGAGAGAAGGGCTGTCGGGCGCAGGGCAGAGGGGATGCGTTGTGCCCGTCGCCAGGGACCGGCAGTTACAGATGGAACACGGGCCATGGCAACGGGAGCTCCGGTGACAACTGTGCAGTGGGGATGGGGCCGAGCCCCCTTCAAGCGGGGGGCAGCTTTATACATACATACATGCCCCCCAAAGTTAAGAATCCCAACACATTACGCTTCAGTCCTGTCTTAAGCGGCTCTTCCCGACCATCCCGGCATGCCTGGCAGTCACCCGCAATCCCCAGAAAAGTTCCTCTCCAGCCATTTCCTGCAGGAGCTGATGTTCACCCCACATTTCATGGCCATCCCTGTCTGGTCTCTGCTCTCGCTCTGCACCTGTACAGCACGCGGTGCTGACCAGTGCCCACGGACCTTTCTCCAGGGACCAGCACATCAGTTAAGACCAGGGTGTTTGGCAGGGCTACCCGGGATGCTTGTGCCCCCTCCAGCTCTAAGGCTGGAAGAGCATTGCCCATCTCTGCCACGGCAGCAGATCCAGTTACGACAGCCCTTGACAATCCTGGTGGGTTATTGCCAGGGCAGGAATGCTCACGGAAACTGGTGGAAGGCAGTTTGTTGGCTATTTAACTAGTGGCTTTTACCCAGGGCATTGCAGCCTGTCTGTGGGACACTGGGGCAAGTGCCGCCCGTCCTTCCCAAAGAGGTCTGGACGGATGGAAATGCCAAGGAAAAACCCAGCCCATCCTCACGTCCATGTGCCAGCCCAGTCTCCAGGCAGCACCCGCCAGGCCTTTGAGCCGCCCACCCCTCAACCCTCCTCCAGTCCTTACGGTCTCATCATACCACAGTCCTTACGGGTTAGGAGGTCACCAGCCATAACACAGACCCAAAGGCAAAGCCCCACAGCAAACCCAGCTGCAATTCCAAAAACCAATCGAGAGGTGCAGGTGACACCAAGAGGGTCATGGCAGTCTGTGGGCAGGGCTGGAGCCTTTACTGCTGGTGGCATCTGAGCCAAGGCAGCTCCTCGAGAGCACCCAGCTCTGCTGGGACGGGCCATGCCCTCTGCGTGGGCTCTGAAGACGCCGGGAGCCTTGGAGGCCGGGCAGCGCGGGGGCAGGTGAGCAGCCCTTGCCCACGGCTGCAGCATCAGGAATTCCCAGGGCCTGGGCAGGTCCCTTCCAGCGCAGCCCAAGGCCGTTTGCGCTGGCACAGCTCGAGGGAGACCCCGGCTCCTGCTTTGCGGGAGGGACGGGCTGCAGAGGGGGGCTCTGCTAAAGCTGCTTCCAGCCATGGGTGGAAAGGCCTCCCACGTTTCATCAATACCCGGCAATATTTAAGCAGAGCATCCTCCGTCCGTGCTCGGTTTGACTGCACGGCAGCTCAGGGGCTGTGTCAGACGCTCACCGGGGGCTGCCCAGGAGAGCCCCAGGAGGTGACAGCCCTTCTTTCCTATTCCCACTGCTGCTCCTCTCCATCCCTGGCAGAGGGAACACATCCCCACGTCTCAGGCCACTTTCTGCACAAGTTGTTACCGCTTCCATTCCCGCCGGCCAGGGCTGCTGCGGTGGTGTTATGGTTTGAGAAAACCCGTAGGAATTTATTGTCGTTTAGGCAAGTATTCTATCACCCGATGGCCCCTCCCCACCTGGAAACGGGAAGCGGGAAAAGCAAGGCAACACGAGGGTTGACATAAAAGTAGATTCAATAGGAGAAGACCAAATGATTAACAATAATACGAAAGAACCAGTATTGATCCCGATCCCAATATGAAATAGCCAAGGATCATTTCCAGCCCATTCCATCAGCAGAAGCCGTGCACTCCCCGCAGGGGACAGCAAATGTGGGACCCTGCGAGCGCTGCGCCTTCGGGAGGAAGGGAAGGGCTCAGGGCTCCGGCACCGGGGCAAGGAGTTCTCTGGACCGCCCGCATCAAGGGAGAGAGAAACTACGCAGCAAACTTCCTAATTTATCTTGCACCTGACATTCATGGGATAAAATAATCCTGTTGTCCAGCCTGGATCAAGTGCCCGGGTCTCCCTGCTCCTCGTCCCTGCACCTGGCGGGGCTCAAAAGCACCCAGACTTTGAATCCCACAAAGCCCAGCTGGCTGTGAAGTAAATATTCTCACAAAGGCAGTCACTCGAGTCTTCTAAAAGCGCAGTTTTTCCAAGCATTAGGAGTCATTCCTGTGTCTCTCCGTGCAGTAGAGGCGTCACCGAAACTGTCCCCTGGCCCGTCCCTGTGCCCGGGCCGTTGTCCTTCAGGGCAGGAGCACATGGAGTTACGACAGCCTTTGACCATCCTGGTGGATTGTTACCAGGTCTTTGTGCTGAGATCCTTTCTCCAGGGCTCTTTCTCCTCAGAGCAAGCAGCCCTGCACAAAACCCTTGTTCTCGCCGCTCCGGGGACGGACGGCGGCGTCTCCCCCTGGCAGACCCCCTCTGCCACATGTCCTTCGGGTCTCCTCGCTCTGCAGCGGGGAGGCAGGTCTATTGTGGAGGCCCAGAATGGTGCAGGTGGGCAGGTTCGAGCAGCCGGTGCCAGGGCTCAGCCAGAGGGAGCTGCAAGCAGGGAATGGGAAAAACCAGGGCGGGAGGAGACAGCCCAAAATCGGGGTTCTTCACCCGCTGGGCAAAAACCAGTCCCCACACTGAGTCGAGATATTTGTCTTTATTTCAGTTCTGCAGAATCGGGGGCCGGGCCTTTCACAACAGCCAGCACACCACACGTTTCCGACAGTCCCAGCTTTACAGGGATAAGATACAGCCCAGGAGGGAGCTACAGCTCCCTTACCATCCCTCATCATGCACATGCATTCAAGTCCAGGTCTGGAATCTTTCTGGAGATCCCCCTAATTAGGCCCATTCAGGTTTAATTTCAGGAGTTCAGCTAAAGTTCCAGCAAAGTTCTACTACAATTCTATACAAAGCGCTCCTGCAACTTTTTAACCATATTCTTGTGACATCCCTACTCTAACCTTTTCCTAACCCCTGAATGCACCAACCACTCTCTTTTTCCTTCAGAAACACTACAAAATGGCTTTTATTACAAAAAGGTAAAAACCCCACTCTCTTTTTCCTTCAGAACTAGTACAAAATGGGTTTTATTACAAAAAGGTAAAAACCCGCTATCACTAGCAGATATCAAAATCCAAACAGAACAAATGCACCCCCCCTGCCCACAGGAAAACAAACACAGTCCAGGGAAGGGCCCAAGACGGGAACCCCGCGATGCTGCAGCTGCTCCTCGGCAGGACAAGGTTCAGCGCAGCTCCCGAGTCTCTGCCACCGGAGCAGCAGCTTTGGGCTGGAAGGTCTTGAAGTTCCCGGCCGGTCTTGGCACAGCACCCAATACAGTCCTGCTTCTATTTTCGTTCTTGCGCCAGTTGCTCCTGCAGAAGGGACACCTGGAAGAGGCCAAAGGCCGAGCTCAGACAAGCCCACGCTGGTAGGACTAGCCGTAGCTCCACGGTACCGGCTCTCGGGGAAGACGCACCCTCTAACGCCAGCCCCGACAAACACTTGGGCTTCGGGGAATGGAAGTCACAGGTTCCCAGAGTCACCCTGGCCTCAGCTCAGATTATCAACAAGTTGAGTTTCTCTCTGGCATGCCACTCACACGTACAACACCGAGACATTACGTGGATACGAGAGAGAGAGGTTCCTACAGGATTAAGGCACCCAACTCTCCTTTCCAAGGGAGAGACTGGGGCTACTGCCACCTTAGTTCCACAGGCTTTTTCCTCAGCAGGAGGGCTACTGGTTACACAAGGCACTGAAGAACTCTTCTGTTCTCATCGAACTTAAAAACTTGACAGCTAGTGCGTGACAAGGGAAAATGGCAAAGCTCAACAAGATGAGCAAGACTCAAGGGGAACGTCCTTAGGCTACTCTCTATTTTCCCTCCATTTCATTTTCAGAGTTTCCTCCAATCCCTCTCCCAGCCTGCCTGACCCATAGGCACCACAGAGACCAGACCTCGGTGAATGATGCTGTTTGGCCATGGCCAAGGGATGCCTCTGACTGGGTATTCCCACTGCCTGATGGTCTCCCTCCCTGATGGCCAAACAAAACTCGGGCCGTAGCATCGTGCAGAGCCGTGCCCATCAGCACAGCCACAGCGGATTTTGATGAGAGCTTTCCTGCTCCTCACCCGGTCTATACTGGGGGGCTGCTCCCCCAGTTCCTCCATCTGGCCAGAGCCTCCTCCCACCAAGTAAGATCCTCTTCTCACCTGCTGAGACGCCGGCATCTTGTGCTGGTCAGACTCGGGGAGAGAAAATCCGCCTGCATCTGGCAGCGCCCGACCTCTGCAATGTCTCCTCAGTCTCCTCCGTTCACGTTCCACCTGCACGTTGGATAGGAGAAAGGGTCACAGAAACCTGCCACCAAACAAGGAGCAAAAGGACCTCTGGACATCCTGGCAAGGAGATGGCTGCTCAGAGACTGTGAACTGCACCAGAGAACGCTGGGGCCAAAAAGCACTCCAAGTAGCCCACGGAAGAGAGCGAGCAGGAGGAAAGAGGTCCTGACACCAGAGTGTCCAACAGGGGTGTATGGGGACACTGGGGCAAGACGGGTGGTACCGCAGGGAATGTGCATTTGCGAAGGCAACGGGGTGCCAGAAGAGAGAGAAAAGACACAAGTGTGTGGCCACAGGGGACAGTGGGAGAGGGAAGGAAACAAGCCGAGGACCCCGAAGCGCTGTCTCTGGAAACGCGTTGTCTCCCAGAGGACCACGATGCTGGGCAGAGGCAGCAAAAGTCTGGTTTACCTCCTCCAGAGTCCTCCTGAGCTCAGCATTGTATTGCTTCAGCTCCCTCTTCTCCTGGTCCAGCCTTGCAACTGCTCGCTGCAGACGTTCCAGCCGCTGCGACAGGAGCCTCTTCTCCGAGAGCCAGGACAGCCGCTGCCCTTCTGCAGTCGCCTGCTGGGGATTCAGAGAGCGGATGGTGGCAGCGGTGCCACAGAAAGGGGAGAAGGGCCAGAATCGACACGTCGGGGAGAGTGACCATGGAGGAAAGGACAGTGCTACGTCCCTTCTCCTCCTCCTCCCGGTCCACAGCCCAAAACAACACTCGCCCTTCCCAGGGGCCCTCCTCCACATCACCTCGGAGAAAGCCACACAAGTTTGCCTGCATGCTTTTCACCCTGCGGCACAAGAACATCCCGAAAGCCCAACGAAGCCTTCAACCTGACCAGCCAATGGTACCATTTCCATTCTCTCTAATACCCTGGGAAAGCTGGACCTCAGAAGCCTCCATCTCGGAAAGCATCCTCTAAGCACCATCAGTGTCGCTGCTGTTCAGCCAGCCTTACAAAATTCTGCTACGTTTAGTACATTCCTTTGGTCAACTGTGCCCTTTCCTTTCCATGCCAAATCCCAACCACCACACGTTGGTTCATCTTGCCTAGACAGGAGAGAACCAATCACCCACGCACAGCTCTTGGACTCGCGTTAATTTTAACGGCAAGCTGCGTAGTTCTTTCATTAGTTCTGGGCCTGACAGAAAACATTTGAGCAGCTGAATGGTGAATTACTAGCAAACATTTTCTTCTCGGCCCAAGCACAAACACAGGCCGGGCAGAGAATGGCTTGAGAGAGCCCTGAGCAGAAGGACTTGGGGGTGATGGTTGATGAGAGCCAGCAACGAGCACTCGCAGCCCAGAAAGCCCCCCGTATCCTGGGCTGCATCCCCAGCAGCGGGGCCAGCAGAGCGAGGGAGGGGATTCTGCCCCTCTGCTCTGCTCTGGGGAGAACCCCTGCAGTGCTGCCTCCAGCTCTGGGGCCAGGAATATCAGGACACAGAGCTGCTGGAGCGGGGCCAGAGGAGGCCACGGAGATGCTGGGAGGGCTGGAGCCCCTCTGCTGTGAGGACAGGCTGAGAGAGCTGGGGGGGTTCAGCCTGGAGAAGAGAAGGCCCCGGGGAGACCTTCCAGCCCCTTCCAGGCCCTCAAGGGGCTCAAGGGGGAACGGCTTTAAACGGAAAGAAGGAAGATTCAGAGGAGATATTAGGAAGAAATTCTTTGCTGTGAGGGTGGTGAGACCCGTGCCCAGGTTGCCCAGAGAAGCTGTGGCTGGCCCATCCCTGGAGGTGTTCAAGGCCAGGTTGGACGGGGCTTGGCGCAACCTGGGCTGGTGGGAGGTGTCCCACTGGCACGGGGGGAGGAACTAGAAGATCTTTGAGGTCTCTTCCAACCCAAACCATTCAGTGATTTAGGAAGTCTCAGCCAAGCTCCTCAAAACAGCGTAGGCTCACAGTCTCTATTCTCAAAGCTCGGCTCCCTTTTCGTCAAGGAAAAGGTGCAGACGGACTGCAGGGTCAGGAGGAGACCATGCCCTCACGCCCTCCTCACAGGACAGGCCACGAACTCAAGGACCAGGAACAAGGGGCCTGTTCCGTCTGCTCCAATACCTCTGTCAGCCGCCAAAGGACACAAAGGAAGGAAGACAGTACCCCTGCCTGCAGCTGGCAGCGGTGTTAGGAGCCACTGGCTCTGCTGCCTGGCCTGGCACCGTGTCGCCTGTCACAGACGACTGCTGCCATTTCACGCGCTCAGGCTGTTGTTCTCCTCAAGCCAGCCCACAAAGCTTGCTTGAAGCATTCAGAAGCATATTGTTTCCTACCACGTCTTGCAGGAGCTTGTTTATCTTCACTTTGTGGTCGGCCTCCCGGAGTTGGAGGGTGTCGGTATGCTGCTGGTCTTTCTGCAGGAGCTCTTGCGCCATGTTTTGCCGTTCCTGCTTCAGGAGAGACCTCTCTGCTTCCAGCTCCCACCGAAGGCACTTCACTTCCCCTGCAAACACGACAGACGCCAAGAGTCAGAGTCTGCACAAACAGCGGCTCTGACTTTACTGACCTTACGCCGTCGGAATTTCAGTGGAGGAGGGGTCTGTCTCCAGCTCCTTCACTCCTCAGAAGCTCTGCGGACAGAGAGCTGGTTTCATACCACCTTCCCCAGACAGGGGATCACCAGAAACACGAGGCGCTCACCTTGTATCACCTCCTTGGCCTGCGCCACTGTGTGAAGCTGGACTTCAAGATGACTCCTGGCGATCTCCAGCTCAGATAAGTGCTGCTGAGCCTCCAACAGGCTGGATTCCAGGCTCTCCTTCCCTGACCTGCAAATCGTGAATACAGAGAGAAAGGAGCTGCTTGCTCCCGACACCCACAGGGAGTTGTTCCGGGAAGAAGCGGTGCAAGATCCCTACCCCTGCCTACGGAAAAAGGCTCCCATGGAAACTCGTACACAGAAAGCCTATTTCTGCCCTTGAAAATAGCGATGCGGGCCCCTCCGAGGGAATGGCCAGGCTTCCCTTGTCACCTGGCAGAACACACAAAGCCCAGCCGAATTGGGCTGCAATAGCCAAGTCTTCAGCTGCTGGGGTCTGATCCACGACACACCGGGAGCTGCGCCCACAAAGTCTGTGCCAGCAAGCAGAACTTGGATGGACAATGGAGGATGTATCTCCAAGAAGGAGAACAAGCACACGCTTCCAATTACGCCAGTCTCTGGCAGTCCAAAGGAAATATGTTCCATTTTAAGAGACATCAGCCATGGGCAGGAACCCCTGAAGGCTGCCGAGAATTCAAGAGAGGTTTCCTCGCTGCTGGTGTCACCAACTCCAGGTCCTGCACCACACTAACATGAGTGAGCTCAGAAACACAAGGCCCTCCCTCCGCATTTTCTGCAGGAGCTTCTGGCTTCTCCTGAAGGCCAGCGTCCTACTCACAACCTCCGTAAGCAACAGCCGTGAATTCTGAAGACCCCACCTCAAACTACGGGATAAGGAAAGATCCATGTTCAACTGCACAGAACAAGAACCCAAGACCAGAGAGAAACTTCAGGTTCCGGGAAACGTCTGCGTGCTTTAACTATGGCTCCGTTCAGAGCCGACTCGGCTTGCTGTGGACGTCACAGAGGAACGTGTAAGGGCGCATAAACACGAGCCCAACGCTCAGGAGAGCTTTGCCAGCTTCAGCTGTCAGAAAAATAACCTTGAAATCAAGGTAGACTTTTTTTTTCTTTTTGCTTGAAATTCTTCCATTTTCTGTCCATGGAAGTGAAAATGTGGGAAAAGCACCCAGGATGCCATCAATCCCCGTGTAACCATTGTCACCTGTATCATTATAGACATTAACGACTGTCCTCCCCAGGGTCTCCTCCCTGCCCTTACCTGGCCTCTGCCAGCTGCTCCCAAAGGCCTTGTCTGTCCCGCTCCATGGCTGCCAGTCGCACCTCCAGGGCAGCCTTCTCCCGCACCAGCAATTCCTTCTCTGCGCACGCCTCGGCCAGTGCGTGCCCTTGGCGAGAGGACTCCTGGCGCAACTGCTCCAGGCCACTGCGAGACGACTCTTGCTGGCGGTAAACCTGAAAGGGGGACAAAATGCAGTGAGAGTCCTTGCGTGCAGCCCTGGCTTTTGCCTCAGACAAAGGATCCAGAGCTACACACTTTGCTTCTTTTGCCACATGGGAGAACAGTAGAGCCGTGGATGCAGTCCTCTCGCTGCAACTTACCCAAAGCCAAAAAGGAGGCCAACACGGACAGCTTCACCGAGCCAAGCAGCCAAACGCCCACCCAGAAGCACCAGGTCTTTGGCCTCACCTGAAGGAGTTTCTCTCGGGCTTCTTCCTTCTCCTCTGCCAGCATCCCCAGCTCTACCCGCAGCTCCTCTGCTTTCTTCAGCAGCTGCTCCAGGTGGGCTTTCTCTGCCCAGAGCTCTCTGGTTGTTCTTTTACACAAGCTCAGCTTCTCCTGGGCAGAGACCTTGGCTCTCTCCATCTCACCCACTTTGCCCAACAGAGCTTCATTCTCTTGCTCCAGCTGCAATCACAGAAGCACAGAGGAAATTAAATACAGTCAGACTCGCTATGAAGAAGAGGAGAGCAGCAACTCCACACCCCCTGCGTCTCGCTGACATCCTCCCACTTCAGCGCTCCCAACAAGCACATGAGGACAAACCACCCCAAAGAGCCTGCGGGCTCTCATCACCATTTTCCAGGTTGGAGAACAGCACGTTCCCTGGCGTCTACTGCCAGGAAAAAAGCATCTCTGCTGCTCTTGCTATCACAAGGTGACCATACCTTCTCCAGGGCCACTCTAAGCTCCTCTTTCTCTTGCTTCAGCCGGTCCCTCTGAAGGTGCGATTCCTCCAGCGTCTCTCGCGCAACTGCCAACTCATGCTCTAACAAGGAGTGTTCTTCTTCAAGTGACACTAAGTCCTTCAGCCTATGAGAAGGGGAAAGACAAACACGTTTTCAGTGTAAAAACATTCTCGTTTCCAAAACCAGGAGTACATACTGTGTCCCAGATATGGCAGCTGGAATGATTTCCAACGGCTTTGTACCTACACCTAAACAACACCGGCATTTCCTGACTAGAGCTGCATCACTCTTGGTCATCGATGAAACGTTCGTCACTGAGAAAGTAAAACAAGCTTCCAGAAATCACAGAACGTTTCCAAAAAGTTCAGGCACTCCCAACGGCTTCCTGCCTCTCAGTTCTCTCTCTCCTCTTTCATACGTGGGATACAAGCCTTGCCAAAGTTCTTCTTGGGGTAAAACAGACTTTAAAAGTCCAGACGACTACTCCCACAATTACTTTTGCCTTCCGCAGGGAATGGATCAAAGACCCTGCAAGCTCTTCGGGGAGACGGGCACGAATGTCCAACCCAATAACCACGGGACCACAGGAGGATCCAGGTCAATGTGCTGCATGTTGCAAAATGGCACTTCTTGCCCCAAAGGCCTTCTGCGCTCAGTCCTGCAAGGAACTGCCAGCACAGAGGTGCTCCAGTGCTTCTGACGGTGCTGGGCCAATTTCTGCCAACTCCTCTGGCACCGCCCTGGGGAGCAAAAGGGCTGGAGCAGAGACAGAGCTCTCTTCAGGCTGCTCTCGCTTTCTCACCGAGAACCACTTCACAGCCAAAGCACTGGAATACACAACCTCTTTGCCAGGCTTGTCTTACCCAGAGGCGCTCCTGGCAGTCAGACGATTTTTTCCATCCTTTCTGTTGAAGGCAACAGTTTGACTCGGGACAGAAACAAGGCTGTGCAGAACGGGTGTGTTTGAATGTGAACACAGCCCAGCTACGAGTGCGAGAGGCAGCCACAGAAGAGAAGGTTGGTAACAGCAAAGTCTAAAACACCTTTACCTGTCCTGAAGCTCCTTCCTTCTCCAGCTCCCCCTTGGCTTGTAAGGACACCACGCTGGAGTTTAGACGGGAGCAGTTCGCAATCACGGATCCAGAAAGCCTCCTTTGCTCTGCCTTCAGCTCTGACAAATCTCTGCAGAAGAATAAAGGAAGAGCCAACGTTCACACCACCATCTCCCTCAGCTGACTCGCTTCTCACGCACGTAATCGCGCAAAGAGGAAAAGCTGGCAGGAAAGATGACAGCTCCGTTGGGGACAAATCATTCCTCTGACACTCTGGGATCAGGACACACCTTGGCGAGTGACTGCTCAGAGGCTCATGACAACAGCTACAGAATGAACATTTCAGGAAGGTGGAGGAAGAATGAGCCTAAAATGGCGTAACAAAAAAGCACAAAGGACACCAGAACCAAGGCACACTCGACGCATGAAGGAAGGTTTATAATCCAGGAAGAGAAATGGCTGACAGTATCCCAGAGTTGGAAATTGCTTGCTGACACCAGCAGCAGCCACTATCACGGCTGCGCTACTTTTGTTTGGGTAGAAGGCAACCTGTGAGAAAGGAACGGCAGAGAGGTGGGAAGGGAAGCTCCACTTTTTCTGCAAGAGATCTGGCCTCAACTTCTACTCACCGGGTCGTGGCAGTCTTCATGGCCAGGAAATGACGGCGGAAGGTGACCATCTGATGCCACAGCCCGAGCAGACGGTCACGGTCGCCCCTGAAGCAGTTGTCATAGAGCTAAAGAGGCAAAGACAAACAGAAATGCCAGTTCAGCCTCCGCCATCAGCTGTACGAGTCTCTCAGCTGGCAGAGAGCACAACCACCGTCGCCAGCTCTCCTTTAATAACTCTTCCAACAGGGCAGCAAGGACCGAAGAGGCACCACAGAAGCAGCCCCAGCAGACCTGCCACCTGCCTTCAAAGAAGGGAACAGCCACCCTTCTCCTGCGGGAGGGGACATCAGCAAAGCAAGCTGACCCCGATTCAGCCCCTCGCCTTGCAGAGGTGTCTCACAGTCTTGCTGGAGGAAGACAAAGACAAGCCCCTCCAAGACCACTGTCCCCTTTGCTATCGGTGAGGGAGGCCTGTCTTCTTCTTCCCTTGGCTACTCTCCATCTGAAAACACACAGACCTCTCTGCTCGCACGGCTCTAGACGGAGATTTAAGAACCATCACAAAGACGAGCGCTCCCGTGTCGCTGCCCTACAGCGCCCAGCAGCAGCGAGCATTTGCCTTTAGGACGAGCAGCACGGCCACAGCAGGGGGGCCTCTTCCATCACCACCCTTTGCTGACACTCCTCCATCTCACACCCCTGTGACGCTGAGCTCCCCCCTCCCACGCACCAACTTGGTCTTTCTCTCCCGTAACCCTGCCCAAGCGATAACCACCCCTGGTGGTCATCAGGGGTGCATCTAGTCGCGATGGCGGCAGCCGGGGCTCAAAGGGGGTCTCAGGGAGACGCACAACACCACAACAGCCAAGGGGTAACGTGAGCAAAGCGCCCACCTCACCGCAATACTGGGACTGTGGTCAACGTGCAAATACGACTGGGAGTCGTCATCTTACCCCCATAAATAGTCAAGAGCCCAAGGGCATTGGGAGCTCTCCTGCTCGGCAGCGGGCTGCGGCCAGGATCTCCCCGTCAGCAGGGACGCTGCTCAGCATTACTCCTCCAGGTTAAGAGGTTCCTTGCTGCAACAGATCCTCGCTAAGTGGTTTATAGCATGCTGAACTTTGCAATTCTGTGATATAAAGGATTGATTGTGCACACGTAATCCTTTAGCCATAAACCGTTGACCAAGCCTGGGACTAGGATTGGGTCCAGCCGCACCCAGACTCCTCACTGGGAAGGAGCTTGGAAAGCCAGGGGTCCTTTCTGAACCTGGACTCACCGGGAGGGTCTCCCTGACAGCTCGCTCTGACCCCGGCCTCTGGGCAGTAAAAAACCCACTGTACCTTGCTATGGCATCCTGGTCAAACTGTCGCATCTACTATCGACTTGGTTAAATCATCGTTTTATATCAAGAAATATATTGCTGCTTCTCTCTTAGGAGTGAAGTCTATCACTCCATCCGCCACAGCCCCTGTCTTCTGCTCCTCAACACCAACACATCCTCAACAGAGCCACAACCGTCTCACAGCAAGTTCTCTGGGCCAGAAAGAAAACGCGTTCTCATGCCACGCTGGCACCACCTCTGACCTTCCCGCAGCCGAGCCTCACCTCACGTTCCTGGCGCCATTCTCGCTCCTTCGCTTCCAGCTCCTCCCGCGCCCTCATCCAATCCACCGTCAGCTTTCCAACATCTTCTTTGAGGGCTGAAGTCACCTCTTTCGCTTTCTCCAGGTGCTCCTGCAGCAAAGTGTTCGCTTTGGCCAGATTCTCGCACCTTGGAAAGGGAGGAACAGCCATGAGCTCACTGACCAACCCCTATCCACAAACAGCATCCCCAGGATTTCCCGGCTCCCCCAACACTGACTTTCTTCTCAAACTGAGAAGCAAGAAAAGCGCTTTCTAGGATGAACTTTGGGTTTCCCCTTCCTCTGCAACTCGGACGATGCCCTCAGTTGACGGCTGCCTCCCCTTCGTGCTGCCTCATCACTGGACACATCACCTTTCTCTAGCGTTGTCCCCAGTCCCTCACCTACTGCACCAGGGCATCCTTTAGGCTGCAAAGGGACCCTTGGAGGTCACCCGGAGCAACGCCCCGTTCCAAACAGAGCCATTCAGCACACACCACTATTCCTGCCCCACAGAACAGGTTGTGGACCTTTCTCCTTTCTAAAGGGCTTGCCCCAACACTTCCCTCGGGGAGACGGGCTACCACTGACAGGTTTTCCCTCCCTGCCGTGAGCATCCAGGATACCGAGTAGGAGGGAACGCTTCTTCCTTGTACCTTTGCTGCTCCTCTTTCACCTGAAGCAGGGCTTTCTCCAGGGCTTCTGTGGCTTCCCATCTGCCTGGGAGGCATCCCTGAAGAAGAAAGCGAATGGTTAGGCCAACTCTTCCACCTGAAGCCCAGGAACGCTCTCCTACGCTCCTACCCTTTGTTTCCTAGGTCTGCTTTAGCCGGGAAGCAGAACAAAAAGCACAGAGCCAGCTCTCTCTGTCCGACGCCAGCGTTCTTGCCTTCCAAAACACTGTCTGTCCACCCGTTCTATTTCAGAGACAGCCCTAGAACAGGCAGCAAAGCCCCTCCTCCCGAGCAAGCCAGGACAAAACGTTCCCCGGCAATAAAGCACTCCCGCACAGAACTCCAAGCCTGCGTTTCTGGGACTGCTGGCTGCTCTAAGAGCGGCAACTGGGCAGCAAAACACGGGCGGGCAAACTTGCAGCGCTTCTTGAAACCCTCCGGGAGCACAATCTCGCTTTCCCCTGTCACGGCCCGGAGAGCTTTTTCGCTCCCGAACGGCTCCGGCCGCTCTCTCGAGTCGGCGCCCTGCGCACTCACCGCTCCTGCTTCCAGCTGCTGCTCCAGCTCTCGGCAGCGAGTCCGGTACTGCAGGACCTGGGCGCAGACACGGCATGAAGATGAGCGAGGGCAGCCGGGGCCAGACCCGCCTCCTCCGGCCCCGGCTTTTCTCTCGCTCTCTGCAGCCCGAGCTCAGCCCGCGCCGCGGCGCTGCCGCTCCAACACCGAGTCCCTTCGGGACCGGGAAGCTTCGCCGGAGCGGGCGGAGCGGGGCGGCTCCCGGGGCCTCCTCCCTCTCTCTCTCCCTCCCTCCCTCCCCCGAGCTCCGGGCTGGGCGCCGTCCCGCCCGCGGCAGCGCCGGGCAGGGCCCCGCCGGGACCGGGCAGCTTCGCCCCCCGAGGGCTCCGCCGCCGAGTCCCGTCTGCGGGCGGCGCGGGCGGCCCGGGCACCCCGGCCCGGCCTCGGGCAGCTCCCCCCGGGCAGGCGCCCCCGCTCCTCACCTTCGCCTGCAGCTTCCGCACCAGCACCGCTTGCCGGTGCCGCGCCTCCTGCGAGCTCTGCAGCCGACGCTGCAGGGAGGCCGGGCCCGGCGCCGCCATGCCCCCGCTCGCCGGCCGGGCTCCGCCGGGAGCCGCGGGGCGGGAGGGACGGGCTCGCTCGGGGCCGCTCTGCGGCGGCGCTTTGCTGCGGGCTGCGGGGCTGCCGCGGGGGAAGAGGCCGCTCCCGCCGCGGTTCGCTCCGGCCGGCTCCGCTCGGAGACCGTTACCGGCCCCGGCCAACGCTGGGGGCGGGAGGCGGGAGCGGGGGGAAACGGTCGCCGCGAGCCGCGTGTCGGGGGGGGCCCGAGACGGCGGGCGAGAGCCGGGGCCGCGGGGCCGGGCCGTCGCCCGGGGAAGGCGGCGGCAGCGCCGGAGCCTCTGCCGGAGGCTCCTGCTTCGGCCTGGGCTGCCGCGGGAGCGGGGGGCCCGGCCCGGGGCGAAACCCCGACGTGCCCGGGGGGAGCTCCCGAACCTCGTCCTCCCCGACGGGCAGCGCGAAGGGCCCGGGCCGCCAGCAGGGAACGGGGAAGCCGGGGCGGGAGGGAAAGCTTCCGAGTTACAGGGCAAGGGGCTCCGGGAATAAAGCGCTATTTCAGGAGCTCGGGAGGAAACACGACAAACGGGGCTCAGTCCCCTTTGCCCCCCGGCCTCGTCTGGCCCAGGAATTCGCTTATTCGCTGCTCAAGTCAGGAGCTTTCATAACTTACAGCCCTTACTTCGTGCACTTGCAAGCAAACAAAAAAGAATTAGTTCCCCAGTGAGAGTGCTCGTCCTCCCCCTTCCATCACGGTGCGGGTGTCCCCTGTGTCACCCCGGGAAGCACGAAAGCCTGAGTGGGCCGGCTGCTGCTGCACCCTGGGTCTAAAGTAGACCCAGTCAGTACATTGGGACTGATACAGGACCCGTTACGCAACATTTTAAATACTTCTTGTCCCCAGGCATTCGATTTGCAATGCCACAACCTGTGAATGGAGAAAGGCTGCCAAGGGACACAGCAGTAAGAGCACCATCACCACACTCCTGCGACAGCCAGCGGGAGAAACCCTCGCACCTCCCCATCATTCAGCTCTTGCCTTCCCTGGGGAGAGGCTCTTCCTCTAACCAGGTCATCCCATTTCTCAGCCCACTGCCATTTAAAGATACAACCAAAGCCAAGTTTTGCCAGAACAGCTGCTTCCTTTCTAGTCATAAAAGACCATTAACTCAGGAGCTTTATTCCTGAAATGCATCCACGAGTCCTTATCACAATTTCAGAGGGACTAGGCAAAGATTTGCCCCGCAAAAGTAGCGACTATAAAAGCAGTCTGACTCAACTGCACGTTTCATAGACTTGCGTGCCTTAAATGTGTTTAAGGTTTAACCTTAAGGTGTTTCAGTTTTAAACACCTTAAAGGTGTTTAAATGCTCGTCAGCTGCCCCTCGTTCCCGTGAAAGCCTAACCAGGCATACAGTGATGGCAAGACGACCAGAGCATCCATCCAAGAAAGGCCGAAGAGCATCTTACCGTGTCTCTCAGCCCCTGGAGTCACGCGATTGCCACCTTTATCCAACCGCTGCTTAAACACATTGTGCTCTACATCCAGCTGCTGCTCTCCTGCTCCCGCCGTGGCTTCGATGCTCAACTCTGAAACCAGTGAGCAAGGAGAGTGGTCTGTAAAGGCACAGTCATTATGGCCTGTGGTGGGCTGAGGAAGCATTCAACCTGTGAAAATACAGAATCTTTCAGCCAGGGGGACAAGAATGTGCCAAACTGAAAGACTGCGTTTGCCTGGGGCCAAGTGTCATCCAGGGGAGAAAACGCACATTGCAGCAGCCTAAATGCCCCTTCCAAATACGGGGGTGGCTTTGGTGTACAAGAAGGACAGTTTCCGGCTGCCAAAGAAAGCGTTACCCTGAAAGGTAATACACTTCAGGCAAAAAAAAACAACCACAAACCAAGCCCATAACCATTTTCACAAACATCGCTTCAGGAGCGCAACTTAAAACTAGTTGAAAGCTGCCTCCTGCCTCAACCCCCCCACCTGCAGCTGTCTGACTCCTTAGCAGCTGTGGTCAGGGATCCCAAAGCTGCTGTTCCCGAGGCAGAGACCCAGCAGCTCGATTGGTCTCTGAACCTCTTGTTTTTCCAAGACACTTCTTTCTCCAAAACCCGGGACAGGCTCTGAGCAGAAATCTCCTTGCAGTGATGGCCTGTTGCTCCTCTGCTTTCTTCAGCGGCAGCTGCAGGGGGGCTATTGGTGGTCTTCCTCCCCCTCACTGTCAAATGGCAGGTGCGCTGTTGGCTCAGACAGTGACCCAAGGTGGGGAAGGTGGCCTCCGAAAGGCCCCATCCGGCTTTGGCAAGCTGGCGGCAACAGCTCTTTTCTCCTGCCGAGCGTTTGAGACATGAACTCTTCTGGCTTCTCACTCTCTTACACCACCCCGTGGCTCAAACAGTCGGGTGAATCTCACTCCTGTACGGTCCGTCGTCTTCTCGGGTGGTCATCTGTCCACAGCAAGCAGAGGGTGAAAGGAGAGAGGAAGCCAAGGACAACAAAACACTAATCACACCTCGCACAAGCCAATAATCAGAAATTAAAAATCCACATAACAGCGTTAGCCTGATACTCAGTAGCCACTTTCCCCATCCGGTGAGTCCCAACCATCTCAGAATTGGGACTCCATCCGTCAAAGCAGCCCTTGAGCTGCACACTGGAGAAGAGTTCCCCAGCCTGGGCAGCGATTGCCTTTGTCTTAGCGCGAGCTTCTTCCGTCGGGGGAGCCGCGTTGTGCATTGTAACCCAGCCTCCTTCTTCAGCATGACACTACAAACTCCATGGTCTTTTAAGAACAGCACATCCAAGGCTGAGCTATTTGGTAATGTCGGTCTAGATACCTGTTGCAATTGAGTGCTCATTTTCCCAAAGGCGTACCGGGCCCCGTTACTTAAAAGAGGCACTTGCCATGTAATCTTTTCTAAGACAAATGGGTGTCTTTTAAGGGTTACATACGGGGTAAATCTATTCTCTAGCACCAGAATTGCTTTCATTCCCCAGGGACGCTCATCAGGTGTAGCAGCTCCATGTACAGCCCATTCAGGTCGAGCCTGGGGCTTATCGTTTTCCCTCCGCTTTCTTTTAGGAGGTGAGGCAAAGTGAAAAATGCTCTTAGGACACGTGGTTGCTATTCCAAGTCCGCACTTTAACCTTGCTCGTTCAAATATTCTTAAGTGCGTACACAGCCTTCTGTCGGAGCATCCCCAGGCCAGGCTCCAAGGAGGGGCGTATCGAGCAGTTTTACAGCTGTATCGATCAGGGCGTGGCCAAAGTGCGGCATCAGGGATCCTATGCGCAGGGGCTCCTTCCTCAGGAAAGCGCGTGAGAGGGATCTGGCACTCTTCTGGATATTATCATTTCACCCCTCGTTGCTCCTTTATGACGTGGGTCAGAGTTTTTACCTGGAAATCCCACAGAGGGATGTCCCCAGCCCGGACACGCATCTGGGCTGAGAATTCTGAGGTCCGTGGGGTACCGTGTTTCTGGGGAATCCCCAGGGCCGTGGGTCCAGTTGATCACCTTTGTGCAATTAAACAACGGGCTGTCCGGGGGTGTTGGTCTCTTATCGGGGGCAGCATCTGTCCATCGTGCTTGGCTTTGTCTAATTGCCTTCATGGACCAGGCCCACTGGAATTGTGTCCTGTCCCTAAAGAGGGTCCAGTCGTAGGGATTTGGAAGTTGGATGCACCACCCCGAGTCCCACTTGAAGTGAGAGTCAAACACAAGGTTGTCACTGGCCGTAGTGGGAGTGGGGTGTCTCTGAGGGTGCCAGGGATAACTTAGACATTTCCCGAGAGCTGTTCCCAAAGATTTCCGAAGGGCGAACTCTGGCCTGCTTAGGAGCGTGGTTGAGAGCGTCCCTTGGGGGACAGTCCTGAAGGGCAAAGGGACCCAGGAAGGCTGGTCTTACCTCAAGGAGGAACTCCTAAAAGCTCAGGAGAAGGCCATCCCCAAGTCCCAAAAACAAGCAGACAGGGAAGGAGACCAGCCTGGCTAAATAGAGAGCTTAGGCTGGACATCAGGGAAAAAAAAGAAAGTTTATGATCCTTGGAAAAGGGGGGTGGCTACTTATGAAAAATACCAAGATGTAGTGAAGCTCTGCAGGGCGAAAATCAGAAGGGCCAAAGCTCAAGCAGAACTCATCTTGGCCACCACGGTTAAAGATAACAAGAAGAGGTTCTTTCAGTGTATCAGTAGCAAAAGGAAGACTAGGGAAAATGTAGGCCCACTAACGAATGAGACGGGCGCCCTAGTGGTGGAAGACACTGAGAAGGCAGAGCTACTGAACGCCTTCCTTGCTTCAGTCTTCACTGCCAAAGCCGTCCCGCGTGAATCCCAGGCCCTGGAGGCAAGGGGGAAGGTCTGGAGAGAGGAAGAGCTTTCCCCAGTAGAGGAAGATCAGGTTAGAGACCACTCGGCCAAACCGGACATCCATAAGTCCATGGGCCCTGACGAGATGCACCAGCGAGTGCTGAGAGAGCTGGCAGATGTTATTGCTTGGCCACTCTCCATCATCTTTGAAAGGTCATGGAGGAGAACAGGAGAGGTGCCTGAGGACTGGAGGAAGGCCAATATCGCTCCAGTCTTCAAAAAGGGCAGGAAGGAGCACCCAGGGAACTACAGACCAGTTAGTCTCACCTCCGTCCCCGGGAAGGTAATGGAGCGACTTGTTCTGGACGTCATATCCAAGCACGGTCAAGCGCAGGAAGTTATTGGAAGTGGTCAACATGGATTTACCAAGGGTAAATCATGCTCCACCAATCTCATAGCCTTCTATGATGTTATAACTGGTTGGCTGGATGAGGGCAGAGCAGCAGATGTCATCCACCTTGACTTCAGCAAGGCTTTTGACACTGTCTCTCATAACATCCCCCTTAGGACACTGAGGAAGTGTGGACTAGACGAGGGGACAGGGAGGTGGATTGAGAGCTGGCTGCGTGACAGGACTCAGGGGGTCGTCATTAATGGAGCAGGGTCGAGTTGCAGGCCTGTAACCAGTGGTGTCCCCCAGGGGTCAATACTTGGACCAGTATTGTTTAACGTATTCATCAACGACCTGGACGAGGGGACAGAGCGTACGCTCAGCAAGTTCGCTGATGATACCAACCCGGGTGGGGTGGCTGACACCCCAGAGGGCCGTGCTGCCATCCAGCGTGACCTGGACAGGCTGGAGAGCTGGGCAGAGAAAAACTCATGAGGTTCAACAAGGACAAGTGTAGGGTCCTGCCCCTGGGGAGGAAGAATGTCAGGCACCAGCACAGGTTAGGGGTGGACCTGCTGGAAAGCAGCTCTGAAGAAAAGGATCTGGGGGTCTTGGTAGACAGTAAATTATCCATGAGCAAGCACTGTGCCCTTGTCGCCAAGGCGGCCAACGGAATGCTGGGCTGCACAGGGAAGACTGTGGCCAGCAGGTCAAGGGAGGCCATTCCCCCCCTCTACTCTGCACTGGTGAGGCCACAACTGGAAGGCTGTGTCCAGTTCTGGGCTCCCCAGTTCAAGAGAGACAGGGAACTGCTGGAGAGAGTCCAGCGAAGGGCAACAAAGATGATGGAGGCATTGGAGCATCTCCCTTATGAGGGAAGGCTGAGAGAGCTGGGACTCTTTACCCTGGAGAAGAGAAGGCTGAGGGGAGACCTTATTAATGGTTACAAGCATCTAAAGGGTGGCTTTAAGGAGGATGGAGCCAGACTCTTTTCAGTGGTTCCCAGTGACAGGTGACGGGCACAAGGACCCTTGGGCCCTCCCTGTAGGGCTGCCCACATTTCCTGCATTCCTTGTCCAGTGAAAAGGGTCCCCTTCTTGACCTCTCCTGCCAGGGGACACTACAGCCAGGAATCAGCAGCTCTCTGCCGTTTGGCAGGACTCGGAGCAAACCCACCTTCTGCAGCCTTAAAGCCCTCACCTGAGCAGCCCGTGGGGCCGAGCAGCCCGTGCAGAGCAGGCTCGGGAGAACTGAACCTGGCGAAGCAAAGCTCCTGTTGCGCTGGTGGATGAGCCTGGGACCCCCGGCTCTGCGGCGCAGTCGGGGCTCTGCACCTTATCTCAGCCCTTCGCCGGCCAGGGCTGCTGCGGTGGTGTTATGGTTTGAGAAAACCCATAGGAATTTATTGTCGTTTAGGCAAGTATTCTATCACCCGATGACCCCTCCCCACCTGGAAACGGGACCAGAAGCAAAGGCCTGAGCCGGGGGGAGCTTCAAAACCTTAAGGAGTTTGCATTTTGCATCTCTGGGGCCTCATCCTGGCTCCTGCCTTTCCCTTCCCTCCAGCAGCAAGGGCAGCGGAAGTTTTCCTGCCTGCTTTGATGGCATCACGGCAGGGGTCAGTCATGGCAGAGCTCACGCTTGGCTGGGGACCCCTTTGCTCTTGGGGACCCCTTTGCTGTTGGGGACACCACTCTCCAGCAGCCCATGAACCCCACTGGTGCCCAGGGCCTTCCCTTTTGTCAGCCGCACCCCATCTGTGCACAGGGACCCCCAGGGCGGCCGTGCCACCACCCCCAGCCGCCCCCAGCCCCGCCAACCCCGACACACTGGAACCACAACTCTGCAAACGCCACGGCTCCCAAGAAATGCACACAGAGCTTGGGTGTGAAAAACAGGAACACAACTCTTTATTAACAACAACACAACTACCTACAACTCTTAACAACTAGTAACAACTCACAAAAATATTAACAACTAACAAAACTATTAACAAACTCTATACAACTATTTACAACACTTCTTCTTCCTTGGGCTGCTCTTTTTCTTCTGGCCTCTGCACGCCTGCTGCCCCTGGAAGAAAAGACAGCGGCACGGCCGTTTGGCTGACGAGCAGCGCCTCGCCGAGCAGAGCGGACGGGGGCTCAGGGCAGCGTGGTGGGGGCGGTTGTGCCGCCAGCACGAGGACAGCGGGCACCATGTCCCTGCAGCGGGGACCACCCAGCCCAGCCCCAGCCCCAGCCCGGTGGCAGGAGACCCTCCCTCCCTGCGGGCAGTGCATGGGGAGCACGTGCCTGTCCTCCTGATGGCGGGTCCACATCCATCGCCTCCTCCTCCTCCACATCCACCTCCATCTCCTCCTCCTCAGCCACATCCACCTCCATCGCCATCTCTTCCTCTGTCCCCACACTCCTGGCAGCCGCCTCTGCAGCCCCCAGCGCAGTTTGGCACATCCTAAGCGGAAAGGCAAGCAAGACAAGTGCATTGGTCCTGCCCTGGCCAGCCGAGCGGACCTGTGGGATGGGGGTCTCTGAACCCCTGCCCCTCTTGCCGCCCGGGGAGAGCCGTGGGGCCATGGGGCTCCAGCAGGAAAAGGCTGGACCCAAGTGGCTCCTTGGCCCGCAGCACCCACCACGGCTGACGCCCCAGGAACTGCAGCTGGAGGCTCCTCTTCTTCTTTTCCTTCAGCAGCTTGGGGTGCGGCATGGTCCTGTAGATCTGGTGGAGCAGAGGGGGCAGGGGTGAGCAGCCCTGCTCCCTGCCCCATGGGGCTCTGGGCACAGTCCCCGGCACCCCCTGGCCCCGCTCCTGCCCTGGCGCCCAGAAGCTCCTTACTCGGTGCAGATGGCCTTTGGGCTCGGTGCTGCTCCTCTGGCAGGGCTCAGCTCCCACGGCTCCATCCTGGAAAGGGGCAGCACAGGCACCGGCTCAGGCTCCGGGCAGCACCCGCCTGCTCCCGGCGAGCATCCCTGCGGCACCAGCCCGGGGCAGCCTGGGCTGTGTGTGGGGACGTGTCCCCCCGCGCAGGGATGCTGCATCCCAGCAGGGCATGAGCAGCCCAGAAGGGCTTCTGCCAGCCCCTGGCCTTGCAGGGGTGGGGGGAGAGGGCGAGCCAAGCTCCCGGCCCCACCACCACTCAGGGGTGCCCGCGTCCAGGGAGCAGGGACGTACCTCTGCCAGCGCAAGCATCTTCTTCAGCGCCTTCATTACCACAATGCAATGGGAATGCTATTGGGAGCAGGTGGGACGGGAAGGGAAGGGCTGGATCGAGGGTCGGAGCTGTCTGGAGCAGGAGAGCAGGGCTGTGTGGGGAGCAGGAGAGAAGGGCTGTCGGGTGCAGGGCAGAGGGGATGCGTTGTGCCCGTCGCCAGGGACCGGCAGTTACAGATGGAACACGGACCATGGCAACAGGAGCTCCGGTGACAACTGTGCAGTGGGGATGGGGCCGAGCCCCCTTCAAGCGGGGGGCAGCTTTATACATACATACATGCCCCCCAAAGTTAAGAATCCCAACACATTACGCTTCAGTCCTGTCTTAAGCGGCTCTTCCCGACCATCCCGGCATGCCTGGCAGTCACCCGCAATCCCCAGAAAAGTTCCTCTCCAGCCATTTCCTGCAGGAGCTGATGTTCACCCCACATTTCATGGCCATCCCTGTCTGGTCTCTGATCTCGCTCTGCACCTGTACAGCACGCGGTGCTGACCAGTGCCCACGGACCTTTCTCCAGGGACCAGCACATCAGTTAAGACCAGGGTGTTTGGCAGGGCTACCCGGGATGCTTGTGCCCCCTCCAGCTCTAAGGCTGGAAGAGCATTGCCCATCTCTGCCACGGCAGCAGATCCAGTTACGACAGCCCTTGACAATCCTGGTGGGTTATTGCCAGGGCAGGAATGCTCACGGAAACTGGTGGAAGGCAGTTTGTTGGCTATTTAACTAGTGGCTTTTACCCAGGGCATTGCAGCCTGTCTGTGGGACGCTGGGGCAAGTGCCGCCCGTCCTCCCCAAAGAGGTCTGGACGGATGGAAATGCCAAGGAAAAACCCAGCCCGTCCTCACGTCCATGTGCCAGCCCAGTCTCCAGGCAGCACCCGCCAGGCCTTTGAGCCGCCCACCCCTCACCCTCCTCCAGTCCTTACGGTCTCATCATACCACAGTCCTTACGGGTTAGGAGGTCACCAGCCATAACACAGACCCAAAGGCAAAGCCCCACAGCAAACCCAGCTGCAATTCCAAAAACCAATCGAGAGGTGCAGGTGACACCAAGAGGGTCATGGCAGTCTGTGGGCAGGGCTGGAGCCTTTACTGCTGGTGGCATCTGAGCCAAGGCAGCTCCTCGAGAGCACCCAGCTCTGCTGGGACGGGCCATGCCCTCTGCGTGGGCTCTGAAGACGCCGGGAGCCTTGGAGGCCGGGCAGCGCGGGGGCAGGTGAGCAGCCCTTGCCCACGGCTGCAGCATCAGGAATTCCCAGGGCCTGGGCAGGTCCCTTCCAGCGCAGCCCAAGGCCGTTTGCGCTGGCACAGCTCGAGGGAGACCCCGGCTCCTGCTTTGCGGGAGGGACGGGCTGCAGAGGGGGGCTCTGCTAAAGCTGCTTCCAGCCATGGGTGGAAAGGCCTCCCACGTTTCATCAATACCCGGCAATATTTAAGCAGAGCATCCTCCGTCCGTGCTCGGTTTGACTGCACGGCAGCTCAGGGGCTGTGTCAGACGCTCACCGGGGGCTGCCCAGGAGAGCCCCAGGAGATGACAGCCCTTCTTTCCTATTCCCACTGCTGCTCCTCTCCATCCCTGGCAGAGGGAACACATCCCTGGCAGAGGGAACACATCCCCACGTCTCAGGCCACTTTCTGCACAAGTTGTTACTGCTTCCATTCCCGCCGGCCAGGGCTGCTGCGGTGGTGTTATGGTTTGAGAAAACCCGTAGGAATTTATTGTCGTTTAGGCAAGTATTCTATCACCCGATGACCCCTCCCCACCTGGAAACGGGAAGCGGGAAAAGCAAGGCAACACGAGGGTTGACATAAAAGTAGATTCAATAGGAGAAGACCAAATGATTAACAATAATACGAAAGAACCAGTATTGATCCTGATCCCAATATGAAATAGCCAAGGATCATTTCCAGCCCATTCCATCAGCAGAAGCCATGCACTCCCCACAGGGGACAGCAAATGTGGGACACTGCGAGCGCTACGGCTTCGGGAGGAAGGGAAGGGCTCAGGGCTCCGGCACCGGGGCAAGGAGTTCTCTGGACCGCCCGCATCAAGGGAGAGAGAGACTACGCAGCAAACTTCCTAATTTATCTTGCACCTGACATTCATGGGATAAAATAATCCTGTTGTCCAGCCTGGATCAAGTGCCCGGGTCTCCCTGCTCCTCGTCCCTGCACCTGGCGGGGCTCAAAAGCACCCAGACTTTGAATCCCACAAAGCCCAGCTGGCTGTGAAGTAAATATTCTCACAAAGGCAGTCACTCGAGTCTTCTAAAAGCGCAGTTTTTCCAAGCATTAGGAGTCATTCCTGTGTCTCTCCGTGCAGTAGAGGTGTCACCGAAACTGTCCCCTGGCCCGTCCCTGTGCCCGGGCCGTTGTCCTTCAGGGCAGGAGCAGATGGAGTTACGACAGCCTTTGACCATCCTGGTGGATTGTTACCAGGTCTTTGTGCTGAGATCCTTTCTCCAGGGCTCTTTCTCCTCAGAGCAAGCAGCCCTGCACAAAACCCTTGTTCTCGCCGCTCCGGGGACGGACGGCGGCGTCTCCCCCTGGGGACCGCTCTGCCACATGTCCTTCGGGTCTCCTCGCTCTGCAGCGGGGAGGCAGGTCTATTGTGGAGGCCCAGAATGGCGCAGGTGGGCAGGTTCGAGCAGCTGGTGCCAGGGCTCAGCCAGAGGGAGCTGCAAGCAGGGAATGGGAAAAACCAGGGCGGGAGGAGACGTCCCTAAATCAGGGTTCTTCACCCGCTGGGCAAAAACCAGTCCCCACACTGAGTCGAGATATTTGTCTTTATTTCAGTTCTGCAGAATCGGGGGCCGGGCCTTTCACAACAGCCAGCACACCACACGTTTCCGACAGTCCCAGCTTTACAGGGATAAGATACAGCCCAGGAGGGAGCTACAGCTCCCTTACCATCCCTCATCATGCACATGCATTCAAGTCCAGGTTTGGAATCTTTCTGGAGATCCCCCTAATTAGGCCCATTCAGGCTTAATTTCAGGAGTTCAGCTAAAGTTCCAGCAAAGTTCTACTACAATTCTATACAAAGCGCTCCTGCAACTTTTTAACCATATTCTTGTGACATCCCTACTCTAACCTTTTCCTAACCCCTGAATGCACCAACCACTCTCTTTTTCCTTCAGAAACACTACAAAATGGCTTTTATTACAAAAAGGTAAAAACCCCTCTCCCTTTTTCCTTCAGAACTAGTACAAAATGGGTTTTATTACAAAAACATAAAAACCCCTCTCCCTTTTTCCTTCAGAACTAGTACAAAATGGGTTTTATTACAAAAACATAAAAACCCGCCATCACTAGCAGATATCAAAATCCAAACAGAGCAAATGCACCCCCCCTGCCCACAGGAAAACAAACACAGTCCAGGGAAGGGCCCCAGACGGGAACCCCGCGATGCTGCAGCTGCTCCTCGGCAGGACAAGGTTCAGCGCAGCTCCCGAGTCTCTGCCACCGGAGCAGCAGCTTTGGGCTGGAAGGTCTTGAAGTTCCCGGCCGGTCTTGGCACAGCACCCAATACAGTCCTGCTTCTATTTTCGTTCTTGCGCCAGTTGCTCCTGCAGAAGGGACACCTGGAAGAGGCCAAAGGCCGAGCTCAGACAAGCCCACGCTGGTAGGACCAGCCGTAGCTCCACGGTACCGGCTCTCGGGGAAGACGCACCCTCTAACGCCAGCCCCGACAAACACTTGGGCTTCGGGGAATGGAAGTCACAGGTTCCCAGAGTCACCCTGGCCTCAGCTCAGATTATCAACAAGTTGAGTTTCTCTCTGGCATGCCATTCACACATACAACACCGAGACATTACGTGGATACGAGAGAGAGAGGTTCCTACAGGATTAAGGCACCCAACTCTCCTTTCCAAGGGAGAGACTGGGGCTACTGCCACCTTAGTTCCACAGGCTTTTTCCTCAGCAGGAGGGCTACTGGTTACACAAGGCACTGAAGAACTCTTCTGTTCTCATCGAACTTGAAAACTTGACAGCTAGTGCGTGACAAGGGAAAATGGCAAAGCTCAACAAGATGAGCAAGACTCAAGGGGAACGTCCTTAGGCTACTCTCTATTTTCCCTCCACTTCATTTTCGGAGTTTCCTCTTTCGAACGCCTTTCCATTTTCGGACAGCTCTGACTGGGTATTCCCACTGCCTGATGGTCTCCCTCCCTGATGGCCAAGCAAAACTCGGGCCGTAGCATCGTGCAGAGCCGTGCCCATCAGCACAGCCACAGCGGCTTTTGAGGAGAGCTTTCCTGCTCCTCACCCGGTCTATACTGGGGGGCTGCTCCCCCAGTTCCTCCAACTGGCCAGAGCCTCCTCCCACCAAGTAAGATCCTGTTCTCACCTGCTGAGACGCCGGCATCTTGTGCTGGTCAGACTCGGGGAGAGAAAATCCGCCTGCATCTGGCAGCGCCCGACCTCTGCAATGTCTCCTCAGTCTCCTCCGTTCACGTTCCACCTGCACGTTGGATAGGAGAAAGGGTCACAGAAACCTGCCACCAAACAAGGAGCAAAAGGACCTCTGGACATCCTGGCAAGGAGATGGCTGCTCAGAGACTGTGAACTGCACCAGAGAACGCTGGGGCCAAAAAGCACTCCAAGTAGCCCACGGAAGAGAGCGAGCAGGAGGTCCTGACACCAGAGTGTCCAATGGGGGTGTATGGGGACACTGGGGCAAGACGGGTGGTAACCGCAGGGAACGTGCATTTGCGAAGGCAACGGGGTGCCAGAAGAGAGAGAAAAGACAAAAGTGTGTGGCCACAGGGGACAGTGGGAGAGGGAAGGAAACAAGCCGAGGACCCCGAAGCGCTGTCTCTGGAAACGCGTTGTCTCCCAGAGGACCACGATGCTGGGCAGAGGCAGCAAAAGTCTGGTTTACCTCCTCCAGAGTCCTCCTGAGCTCAGCATTGTATTGCTTCAGCTCCCTCTTCTCCTGGTCCAGCCTTGCAACTGCTCGCTGCAGACATTCCAGCCGCTGCGACAGGAGCCTCTTCTCCGAGAGCCAGGACAGCCGCTGCCCTTCTGCAGTCGCCTGCTGGGGATTCAGAGAGCGGATGGTGGCAGCGGTGCCACAGAAAGGGGAGAAGGGCCAAAATCGACACGTCGGGGAGAGTGACCATGGAGGAAAGGACAGTGCTACGTCCCTTCTCCTCCTCCTCCCGGTCCACAGCCCAAAACAACACTCGCCCTTCCCAGGGGCCCTCCTCCACATCACCTCGGAGAAAGCCACACAAGTTTGCCTGCATGCTTTTCGCCCTGCGGCACAAGAACATCCTGAAAGCCCAACGAAGCCTTCAACCTGACCAGCCAACGGTACCATTTCCATTCTCTCTAATACCCTGGGAAAGCTGGACCTCAGAAGCCTCCATCTCGGAAAGCATCCTCTAAGCACCATCAGTGTCGCTGCTGTTCAGCCAGCCTTACAAAATTCTGCTACGTTTAGTACATTCCTTTGGTCAACTGTGCCCTTTCCTTTCCATGCCAAATCCCAACCACCACACGTTGGTTCATCTTGCCTAGACAGGAGAGAACCAATCACCCACGCACAGCTCTTGGACTCGCGTTAATTTTAACGGCAAGCTGCGTAGTTCTTTCATTAGTTCTGGGCCTGACAGAAAACATTTGAGCAGCTGAATGGTGAATTACTAGCAAACATTTTCTTCTCGGCCCAAGCACAAACACAGGCCGGGCAGAGAATGGCTTGAGAGAGCCCTGAGCAGAAGGACTTGGGGGTGATGGTTGATGAGAGCCAGCAACGAGCACTCGCAGCCCAGAAAGCCCCCCGTATCCTGGGCTGCATCCCCAGCAGCGGGGCCAGCAGAGCGAGGGAGGGGATTCTGCCCCTCTGCTCTGCTCTGGGGAGAACCCCTGCAGTGCTGCCTCCAGCTCTGGGGCCAGGAATATCAGGACACAGAGCTGCTGGAGCGGGGCCAGAGGAGGCCACGGAGATGCTGGGAGGGCTGGAGCCCCTCTGCTGTGAGGACAGGCTGAGAGAGCTGGGGGGGTTCAGCCTGGAGAAGAGAAGGCCCCGGGGAGACCTTCCAGCCCCTTCCAGGCCCTCAAGGGGCTCAAGGGGGAACGGCTTTAAACTGAAAGAAGGAAGATTCAGAGGAGATATTAGGAAGAAATTCTTTGCTGTGAGGGTGGTGAGACCCGTGCCCAGGTTGCCCAGAGAAGCTGTGGCTGCCCCATCCCTGGAGGTGTTCAAGGCCAGGTTGGACGGGGCTTGGCGCAACCTGGGCTGGTGGGAGGTGTCCCACTGGCACGGGGGGAGGAACTAGAAGATCTTTGAGGTCTCTTCCAACCCAAACCATTCAGTGATTTAGGAAGTCTCAGCCAAGCTCCTCAAAACAGCGTAGGCTCACAGTCTCTATTCTCAAAGCTCGGCTCCCTTTTCGTCAAGGAAATGGTGCAGACGGACTGCAGGGTCAGGAGGAGACCATGCCCTCACGCCCTCCTCACAGGATAGGCCACGAACTCAAGGACCAGGAACAAGGGGCCTGTTCCGTCTGCTCCAATACCTCTGTCAGCCGCCAAAGGACACAAAGGAAGGAAGACAGTACCCCGGCCTGCAGCTGGCAGCGGTGTTAGGAGCCACTGGCTCTGCTGCCTGGCCTGGCACCGTGTCGCCTGTCACAGACGACTGCTGCCATTTCACGCGCTCAGGCTGTTGTTCTCCTCAAGCCAGCCCACAAAGCTTGCTTGAAGCATTCAGAAGCATATTGTTTCCTACCATGTCTTGCAGGAGCTTGTTTATCTCCACTTTGTGGTCGGCCTCCCGGAGTTGGAGGGTGTCGGTATGCTGCTGGTCTTTCTGCAGGAGCTCTTGAGCCATGTCTTCCCGTTCCTGCTTCAGGAGAGACCTCTCTGCTTCCAGCTCCCACCGAAGGCACTTCACTTCCCCTGCAAACACGACAGACGGCAAGAGTCAGAGTCTGCACAAACAGCGGCTCTGACTTTACTGACCTTACGCCGTCGGAATTTCAGTGGAGGAGGGGTCTGTCTCCAGCTCCTTCACTCCTCAGAAGCTCTGCGGACAGAGAGCTGCTTTCATACCACCTTCCCAGGCAGGGGATCACCAGAAACACGAGGCGCTCACCTTGTATCACCTCCTTGGCCTGCGCCACTGTGTGAAGCTGGACTTCAAGATGACTCCTGGCGATCTCCAGCTCAGATAAGTGCTGCTGAGCCTCCAACAGGCTGGATTCCAGGCTCTCCTTCCCTGACCTGCAAATCGTGAATACAGAGAGAAAGGAGCTGCTTGCTCCCGACACCCACAGGGAGTTGTTCCGGGAAGAAGCGGTGCAAGATCCCTACCCCTGCCTATGGAAAAAGGCTCCCATGGAAACTCGTACACAGAAAGCCTATTTCTGCCCTTGAAAATAGCGATGCGGGCCCCTCCGAGGGAATGGCCAGGCTTCCCTTGTCACCTGGCAGAACACACAAAGCCCAGCCGAATTGGGCTGCAATAGCCAAGTCTTCAGCTGCTGGGGTCTGATCCACGACACACCGGGAGCTGCGCCCACAAAGTCTGTGCCAGCAAGCAGAACTTGGATGGACAATGGAGGATGTATCTCCAAGAAGGAGAACAAGCACACGCTTCCGATTACGCCAGTCTCTGGCAGTCCAAAGGAAATATGTTCCATTTTAAGAGACATCAGCCATGGGCAGGAACCCCTGAAGGCTGCCGAGAATTCAAGAGAGGTTTCCTCGCTGCTGGTGTCACCAACTCCAGGTCCTGCACCACACTAACACGAGTGAGCTCAGAAACACAAGGCCCTCCCTCCGCATTTTCTGCAGGAGCTTCTGGCTTCTCCTGAAGGCCAGCGTCCTACTCACAACCTCCGTAAGCAACAGCCGTGAATTCTGAAGACCCCACCTCAAACTACGGGATAAGGAAAGATCCATGTTCAACTGCACAGAACAAGAACCCAAGACCAGAGAGAAACTTCAGGTTCCGGGAAACGTCTGCGTGCTTTAACTATGGCTCCGTTCAGAGCTGACTCGGCTTGCTGTGGACGTCACAGAGGAACGTGTAAGGGCACATAAACACGAGCCCAACGCTCAGGAGAGCTTTGCCAGCTTCAGCTGTCAGAAAAATAACCTTGAAATCAAGGAAGACTTTTTTTTTTTTTTTGCTTGAAGTTCTTCCATTTTCTGTCCATGGAAGTGAAAACGTGGGAAAAGCACCCAGGATGCCATCAATCCCCGTGTAACCATTGTCACCTGTATCATTATAGACATTAACGAATGTTCTGCCCAGGGTCTCCTCCCTGCCCTTACCTGGCCTCTGCCAGCTGCTCCCAAAGGCCTTGCCTGTCCCGCTCCATGGCTGCCAGTCGCACCTCCAGGGCAGCCTTCTCCCGCACCAGCAATTCCTTCTCTGCGCATGCCTCGGCCAGTGCGTGCCCTTGGCGAGAGGACTCCTGGCGCAACTGCTCCAGGCCACTGCGAGACGACTCTTGCTGGCGGTAAACCTGAAAGGGGGACAAAATGCAGTGAGAGTCCTTGCGTGCAGCCCTGGCTTTTGCCTCAGACAAAGGATCCAGAGCTACACACTTTGCTTCTTTTGCCACATGGGAGAACAGTAGAGCTGTGGATGCAGTCCTCTCGCTGCAACTTACCCAAAGCCAAAAAGGAGGCCAACATGGACAGCTTCACCGAGCCAAGCAGCCAAACGCCCACCCAGCAGCACCAGGTCTTTGGCCTCACCTGAAGGAGTTTCTCTCGGGCTTCTTCCTTCTCCTCTGCCAGCATCCCCAGCTCTACCCGCAGCTCCTCTTGGCGCTCCTCTGCTTTCTTCAGCAGCTGCTCCAGGTGGGCTTTCTCTGCCCAGAGCTCTCTGGTTGTTCTTTTACACAAGCTCAGCTTCTCCTGGGCAGAGACCTTGGCTCTCTCCATCTCACCCACTTTGCCCAACAGAGCTTCATTCTCTTGCTCCAGCTGCAATCACAGAAGCACAGAGGAAATTAAATACAGTCAGACTCGCTATGAAGAAGAGGAGAGCAGCAACTCCACACCCCCTGCGTCTCGCTGACATCCTCCCACTTCAGCGCTCCCAACAAGCACATGAGGACAAACCACCCCAAAGAGCCTGCGGGCTCTCATCACCATTTTCCAGGTTGGAGAACAGCACGTTCCCTGGCGTCTACTGCCAGGAAAAAAGCATCTCTGCTGCTCTTGCTATCACAAGGTGACCATACCTTCTCCAGGGCCACTCTAAGCTCCTCTTTCTCTTGCTTCAGCCGGTCCCTCTGAAGGTGCGATTCCTCCAGCGTCTCTCGCGCAACTGCCAACTCATGCTCTAACAAGGAGTGTTCTTCTTCAAGTGACACTAAGTCCTTCAGCCTATGAGAAGGGGAAAGACAAACACGTTTTCAGTGTAAAAACATTCTCGTTTCCAAAACCAGGAGTACATACTGTGTCCCAGATATGGCAGCTGGAATGATTTCCAACGGCTTTGTACCTACACCTAAACAACACCGGCATTTCCTGACTAGAGCTGCATCACTCTTGGTCATCGATGAAACGTTCGTCACTGAGAAAGTAAAACAAGCTTCCAGAAATCACAGAACGTTTCCAAAAAGTTCAGGCACTCCCAACGGCTTCCTGCCTCTCAGTTCTCTCTCTCCTCTTTCATACGTGGGATACAAGCCTTGCCAAAGTTCTTCTTGGGGTAAAACAGACTTTGAAAGTCCAGACGACTACTCCCACAATTACTTTTGCCTTCCGCAGGGAATGGATCAAAGACCCTGCAAGCTCTTCGGGGAGACGGGCACGAATGTCCAACCCAATAACCACGGGACCACAGGAGGATCCAGGTCAATGTGCTGCATGTTGCAAAATGGCACTTCTTGCCCCAAAGGCCTTCTGCGCTCAGTCCTGCAAGGAACTGCCAGCACAGAGGTGCTCCAGTGCTTCTGACGGTGCTGGGCCAATTTCTGCCAACTCCTCTGGCACCGCCTGGGGAGCAAAAGGGCTGGAGCAGAGACAGAGCTCTCTTCAGGCTGCTCTCGCTTTCTCACCAAGAACCAGTTCACAGCCAAAGCACTGCAATACGCAACCTCTTTGCCAGGCTTGTCTTACCCAGAGGCGCTCCTGGCAGTCAGACGATTTTTTCCATCCTTTCTGGTGAAGGCAACAGTTTGACTCGGGACAGAAACAAGGCTGTGCAGAACGGGTGTGTTTGAATGTGAACACAGCCCAGCTACGAGTGCGAGAGGCAGCCACAGAAGAGAAGGTTGGTAACAGCAAAGTCTAAAACACCTTTACCTGTCCTGAAGCTCCTCCTTCTCCAGCTCCCCCTTGGCTTGTAAGGACACCACGCTGGAGTTTAGACGGGAGCAGTTCGCAATCACGGATCCAGAAAGCCTCCTTTGCTCTGCCTTCAGCCCTGACAAATCTCTGCAGAAGAATAAAGGAAGAGCCAACGTTCACACCACCATCTCCCTCAGCTGACTCGCTTCTCACGCACGTAATCGCGCAAAGAGGAAAAGCTGGCAGGAAAGATGACAGCTCCGTTGGGGACAAATCATTCCTCTGACACTCTGGGATCAGGACACACCTTGGCGAGTGACTGCTCAGAGGCTCATGACAACAGCTACAGAATGAACATTTCAGGAAGGTGGAGGAAGAACGAGCCTAAAATGGCGTAACAAAAAAGCACAAAGGACACCAGAACCAAGGCACACTCGACGCACGAAGGAAGGTTTATAATCCAGGAAGAGAAATGGCTGACAGTAACCCAGAGTTGGAAATTGCTTGCTGACACCAGCAGCAGCCACTATCACGGCTGCGCTACTTTTGTTTGGGTAGAAGGCAACTGTGAGAAAGGAACGGCAGAGAGGTGGGAAGGGAAGCTCCACTTTTTCTGCAAGAGATCTGGCCTCAACATCTACTCACCGGGTCGTGGCAGTCTTCATGGCCAGGAAATGACGGCGGAAGGTGACCATCTGATGCCACAGCCCGAGCAGACGGTCACGGTCGCCCCTGAAGCAGTTGTCATAGAGCTAAAGAGGCAAAGACAAACAGAAATGCCAGTTCAGCCTCCGCCATCACTGTACGAGTCTTTCAGCTGGCAGAGAGCACAACCACCGTCGCCAGCTCTCCTTTAATAACTCTTCCAACAGGGCAGCAAGGACCGAAGAGGCACCACAGAAGCAGCCCCAGCAGACCTGCCACCTGCCTTCAAAGAAGGGAACAGCCACCCTTCTCCTGCGGGAGGGGACATCAGCAAAGCAAGCTGACCCCGATTCAGCCCCTCGCCTTGCAGAGGCGTCTCACAGTCTTGCTGGAGGAAGACAAAGACAAGCCCCTCCAAGACCACTGTCCCCTTTGCTATCGGTGAGGGAGGCCTGTCTTGTTCTTCCCTTGGCTACTCTCCATCTGAAAACACACAGACCTCTCTGCTCTCACGGCTCTAGACGGAGATTTAAGAACCATCACAAAGACGAGCGCTCCCGTGTCGCTGCCCTACAGCGCCCAGCAGCAGCGAGCATTTGCCTTTAGGACCGAGCAGCACGGCCACAGCAGGGGGGCCTCTTCCATCACCACCCTTTGCTGACACTCCTCCATCTCACACCCCTGTGACGCTGAGCTCCCCCCTCCCACGCACCAACTTGATCTTTCTCTCCCGTAACCCTGCCCAAGCGATAACCACCCCTGGTGGTCATCAGGGGTGCATCTAGTCGCGATGGCGGCAGCCGGGGCTCAAAGGGGGTCTCAGGGAGACGCACAACACCACAACAGCCAAGGGGTAACGTGAGCAACGCGCCCACCTCACCGCAATACTGGGACTGTGGTCAACGTGCAAATACGACTGGGAGTCGTCATCTTACCCCCATAAATAGTCAAGAGCCCAAGGGCATTGGGAGCTCTCCTGCTCGGCAGCGGGCTGCGGCCAGGATCTCCCCGTCAGCAGGGACGCTGCTCAGCATTACTCCTCCAGGTTAAGAGGTTCCTTGCTGCAACAGATCCTCGCTAAGTGGTTTATAGCATGCTGAACTTTGCAATTCTGTGATATAAAGGATTGATTGTGCACACGTAATCCTTTAGCCATAAACCGTTGACCAAGCCTGGGACTAGGATTGGGTCCAGCCGCACCCAGACTCCTCACTGGGAAGGAGCTTGGAAAGCCAGGGGTCCTTTCTGAACCTGGACTCACCGGGAGGGTCTCCCTGACAGCTCGCTCTGACCCCGGCCTCTGGGCAGTAAAAAACCCACTGTACCTTGCTATGGCATCCTGGTCAAACTGTCGCATCTACTATCGACTTGGTTAAATCATCGTTTTATATCAAGAAATATATTGCTGCTTCTCTCTTAGGAGTGAAGTCTATCACTCCATCCGCCACAGCCCCTGTCTTCTGCTCCTCAACACCAACACATCCCCAACAGAGCCACAACCGTCTCACAGCAAGTTCTCTGGGCCAGAAAGAAAACGCGTTCTCATGCCACGCTGGCACCACCTCTGACCTTCCCGCAGCCGAGCCTCACCTCACGTTCCTGGCGCCATTCTCGCTCCTTCGCTTCCAGCTCCTCCCGCGCCCTCATCCAATCCACCGTCAGCTTTCCAACATCTTCTTTGAGGGCTGAATTCACCTCTTTCGCTTTCTCCAGGTGCTCCCGCAGCAGAGTGTTCGCTTCGGCCAGATCCTCGCACCTTGGAAAGGGAGGAACAGCCATGAGCTCACTGACCAACCCCTATCCACAAGCAGCATCCCCAGGATTTCCCGGCTCCCCCAACACTGACTTTCTTCTCAAACTGAGAAGCAAGAAAAGCGCTTTCTAGGATGAACTTTGGGTTTCCCCTTCCTCTGCAACTCGGACGGTGCCCTCAGTTGACGGCTGCCTCCCCTTCGTGCTGCCTTATCACTGGACACATCACCTTTCTCTAGCGTTGTCCCCAGTCCCCCACCTACTGCACCAGGGCATCCTTTAGGCTGCAAAGGGACCCTTGGAGGTCACCCGGAGCAACGCCCCGTTCCAAACAGAGCCATTCAGCACACACCACTATTCCTGCCCCACAGAACAGGTTGTGGACCTTTCTCCTTTCTAAAGGGCTTGCCCCAACACTTCCCTCGGGGAGACGGGCTACCACTGACAGGTTTTCCCTCCCTGCCGTGAGCATCCAGGATACCGAGTAGGAGGGAACGCTTCTTCCTTGTACCTTTGCTGCTCCTCTTTCACCTGAAGCAGGGCTTTCTCCAGGGCTTCTGTGGCTTCCCATCTGCCTGGGAGGCATCCCTGAAGAAGAAAGCGAATGGTTAGGCCAACTCTTCCACCTGAAGCCCAGGAACGCTCTCCTACGCTCCTACCCTTTGTTTCCTAGGTCTGCTTTAGCCGGGAAGCAGAACAAAAAGCACAGAGCCAGCTCTCTCTGTCCGACGCCAGCGTTCTTGCCTTCCAAAACACTGTCTGTCCACCCGTTCTATTTCAGAGACAGCCCTAGAACAGGCAGCAAAGCCCTCTCCCGAGAGCCAGGACAAAACGTTCCCCGGCAATAAAGCACTCCCGCACAGAACTCCAAGCCTGCGTTTCTGGGACTGCTGGCTGCTCTAAGAGCGGCAACTGGGCAGCAAAACACGGGCGGGCAAACTTGCAGCGCTTCTTGAAACCCTCCGGGAGCACAATCTCGCTTTCCCCTGTCACGGCCCGGAGAGCTTTTTCGCTCCCGAACGCTCCGGCCGCTCTCTCGAGTCGGCGCCCTGCGCACTCACCGCTCCTGCTTCCAGCTGCTGCTCCAGCTCTCGGCAGCGAGTCCGGTACTGCAGGACCTGGGCGCAGACACGGCATGAAGATGAGCGAGGGCAGCCGGGGCCAGACCCGCCTCCTCCGGCCCCGGCTTTTCTCTCGCTCTCTGCAGCCCGAGCTCAGCCCGCGCCGCGGCGCTGCCGCTCCAACACCGAGTCCTTTCGGGACCGGGAAGCTTCGCCGGAGCGGGCGGAGCGGGGCGGCTCCCGGGGCCTCCTTCCCTCTCTCTCTCCCTCCCTCCCTCCCCCGAGCTCCGGGCTGGGCGCCGTCCCGCCCGCGGCAGCGCCGGGCAGGGCCCCGCCGGGACCGGGCAGCTTCGCCCCCCGAGGGCTCCGCCGCCGAGTCCCGTCTGCGGGCGGCGCGGGCGGCCCGGGCACCCCGGCCCGGCCTCGGGCAGCTCCCCTCGGGCAGGCGCCCCCGCTCCTCACCTTCGCCTGCAGCTTCCGCACCAGCACCGCTTGCCGGTGCCGCGCCTCCTGCGAGCTCTGCAGCCGGCGCTGCAGGGAGGCCGGGCCCGGCGCCGCCATGCCCCCGCTCGCCGGCCGGGCTCCGCCGGGAGCCGCGGGGCGGGAGGGACGGGCTCGCTCGGGGCCGCTCTGCGGCGGCGCTTTGCTGCGGGCTGCGGGGCTGCCGCGGGGGAAGAGGCCGCTCCGGCCGCGGTTCGCTCCGGCCGGCTCCGCTCGGAGACCGTTACCGGCCCCGGCCAACGCTGGGGGCGGGAGGCGGGAGCGGGGGGAAACGGTCGCCGCGAGCCGCGTGTCGGGGGGTCCCGAGACGGCGAGCGAGAGCCGGGGCCGGGCGGGGCCGGGAAGTTGGACTAGATGATCTCTAGAGGTCCCTTCCAACTCTGAAGATTCCGTGATTCCGTGAAACCCCGACGTGCCCGGGGGGAGCTCCCGAACCTCGTCCTCCCCGACGGGCAGCGCGAAGGGCCCGGGCCGCCAGCAGGGAACGGGGAAGCCGGGGCGGGAGGGAAAGCTTCCGAGTTACAGGGCAAGGGGCTCCGGGAATAAAGCGCTATTTCAGGAGCTCGGGAGGAAACACGACAAACGGGGCTCAGTCCCCTTTGCCCCCTGGCCTCGTCTGGCCCAGGAATTCGCTTATTCGCTGCTCAAGTCAGGAGCTTTCATAACTTACAGCCCTTACTTCGTGCACTTGCAAGCAAACAAAAAAGAATTAGTTCCCCAGTGAGAGTGCTCGTCCTCCCCCTTCCATCACGGTGCGGGTGTCCCCTGTGTCACCCCGGGAAGCACGAAAGCCTGAGTGGGCCGGCTGCTGCTGCACCCTGGGTCTAAAGTAGACCCAGTCAGTACATTGGGACTGATACAGGACCCGTTACGCAACATTTTAAATACTTCTTGTCCCCAGGCATTCGATTTGCAATGCCACAACCTGTGAATGGAGAAAGGCTGCCAAGGGACACAGCGGTAAGAGCACCATCACCACACTCCTGCGACAGCCAGCGGGAGAAACCCTCGTACCTCCCCATCATTCAGCTCTTGCCTTCCCTGGGGAGAGGCTCTTTCCTCTAACCAGGTCATCCCATTTCTCAGCCCACTGCCATTTAAAGATACAACCAAAGCCAAGTTTTGCCAGAACAGCTGCTTCCTTTCTAGTCATAAAAGACCATTAACTCAGGAGCTTTATTCCTGAAATGCATCCACGAGTCCTTGTCACAATTTCAGAGGGACTAGGCAAAGATTTGCCCCGCAAAAGTAGCGACTATAAAAGCAGTCTGACTCAACTGCACGTTTCATAGACTTGCGTGCCTTAAATGTGTTTAAGGTTTAACCTTAAGGTGTTTCAGTTTTAAACACCTTAAAGGTGTTTAAATGCTCGTCAGCTGCCCCTCGTTCCCGTGAAAGCCAAACCAGGCATACAGTGATGGCAAGACGACCAGAGCATCCATCCAAGAAAGGCAGAAGAGCATCTTACCGTGTCTCTCGGCCCCTGGAGTCACGCGATTGCCACCTTTAGCCAACCGCTGCTTAAACACATTGTGCTCTACATCCAGCTGCTGCTCTCCTGCTCCCGCCGTGGCTTCGATGCTCAACTCTGAAACCAGTGAGCAAGGAAAGTGGTCTGTAAAGGCACAGTCATTATGGCCTGTGGTGGGCTGAGGAAGCATTCAACCTGTGAAAATACAGAATCTTTCAGCCAGGGGGACAAGAATGTGCCAAACTGAAAGACTGTGTTTGCCTGGGGCCAAGTGTCATCCAGGGGAGAAAACGCACATTGCAGCAGCCTAAATGCCCCTTCCAAATACGGGGGTGGCTTTGGTGTACAAGAAGGACAGTTTCCGGCTGCCACAGAAAGCATTACCCTGAAAGGTAATACACTTCAGGCAAAAAAAAAACAACCACAAACCAAGCCCATAACCATTTTCACAAACATCGCTTCAGGAGCGCAACTTAAAACTAGTTGAAAGCTGCCTCCTGCCTCAACCCCCCCACCTGCAGCTGTCTGACTCCTTAGCAGCTGTGGTCAGGGATCCCAAAGCTGCTGTTCCCGAGGCAGAGACCCAGCAGCTCAATTGGTCTCTGAACCTCTTGTTTTTCCAAGACACTTCTTTCTCCAAAACCCGGGACAGGCTCTGAGCAGAAATCTCCTTGCAGTGATGGCCTGTTGCTCCTCTGCTTTCTTCAGCGGCAGCTGCAGGGGGGCTACTGGTGGTCTTCCTCCCCCTCACTGTCAAATGGCAGGTGCGCTGTTGGCTCAGACAGTGGCCCAAGGTGGGGAAGGTGGCCTCCGAAAGGCCCCATCCGGCTTTGGCAAGCTGGCGGCAACAGCTCTTTTCTCCTGCCGAGCGTTTGAGACATGATCTCTTCTGGCTTCTCACTCTCTTACACCACCCCGTGGCTCAAACAGTCGGGTGAATCTCACTCCTGTACGGTCCGTCGTCTTCTCGCGTGGTGATCTGTCCACAGCGAGCAGAGGGTGAAAGGAGAGAGGAAGCCAAGGACAACAAAACACTAATCACACCTCGCACAAGCCAATAATCAGAAATTAAAAATCCACATAACAGCGTTAGCCTGATACTCAGTAGCCACTTTCCCCATCCGGTGAGTCCCAACCATCTCAGAATTGGGACTCCATCCGTCAAAGCAGCCCTTGAGCTGCACACTGGAGAAGAGTTCCCCAGCCTGGGCAGCGATTGCCTTTGTCTTAGCGCGAGCTTCTTCCGTCGGGGGAGCCGCGTTGTGCATTGTAACCCAGCCTTCTTCTTCAGCATGACACCACAAACTCCATGGTCTTTTAAGAACAGCACATCCAAGGCTGAGCTATTTGGTAATGTCGGTCTAGATACCTGTTGCAATTGAGTGCTCATTTTCCCAAAGGCGTACCGGGCCCCGTTACTTAAAAGAGGCACTTGCCATGTAATCTTTTCTAAGACAAACGGGTGTCTTTTAAGGGTTACATACGGGGTAAATCTATTCTCTAGCACCAGAGATGTTTTCATTCCCCAGGGATGCTCATCAGGTGTAGCAGCTCCATGTACAGCCCATTCAGGCCGAGCCTGGGGCTTATCGTTTTCCCTCCGCTTTCTTTTAGGAGGTGAGGGAAAGTGAAAAATGCTCTTAGGACACGTGGTTGCTATTCCAAGTCCGCACTTTAACCTTGCTCGTTCAAATATTCTTAAGTGCGTACACAGCCTTCTGTCGGAGCATCTCCAGGCCAGGCTCCAAGGAGGGGCGTATCGAGCAGTTTTACAACTGTATCGATCAGGTCGTGGCCAAAGTGCGGCATCAGGGATCCTATGCGCAGGGGCTCCTTCCTCAGGAAAGCGCGTGAGAGGGATCTGGCACCCTTCTAGGATATTATCATTTCACCCCTCGTTGCTCCTTTATGACGTGGGTCAGAGTTTTTACCTGGAAATCCCACAGAGGGATGTCCCCAGCACGGACACGCATCTGGGCTGAGAATTCTGAGGTCTGTGGGGTACCGTGTTTCTGGGGAATCCCCAGGGCCGTGGGTCCAGTTGATCACCTTAGTGCAATTAAACAACGGGCTGTCCGGGGGTGTTGGTCTCTTATCGGGGGCAGCATCTGTCCCTTGTGCTTGGCTTTGTCTAATTGCCTTCATGGACCAGGCCCACTGGAATTGTGTCCTGTCCCTAAAGAGGGTCCAGTCGTAAGGATTTGGAAGTTGGATGCACCACCCCGAGTCCCACTTGAAGTGAGAGTCAAACACAAGGTTGTCACTGGCCGTAGTGGGAGTGGGGTGTCTCTGAGGGTGCCAGGGATAACTTAGACATTTCCCGAGAACTGTTCCCAAAGATTTCCGAAGGGCGAACTCTGGCCTGCTTAGGAGTGTGGTTGAGAGCATCCCTTGGGGGACAGTCCTGAAGGGCAAAGGGACCCAGGAAGGCTGGTCTTACTTCAAGGAGGAACTCCTAAAAGCTCAGGAGAAGGCCATCCCCAAGTCCCAAAAACAAGCAGACAGGGAAGGAGACCAGCCTGGCTAAATAGAGAGCTTAGGCTGGACATCAGGGAAAAAAAAGAAAGTTTATGATCCTTGGAAAAGGGGGGTGGCTACTTATGAAAAATACCAAGATGTAGTGAAGCTCTGCAGGGCGAAAATCAGAAGGGCCAAAGCTCAAGCAGAACTCATCTTGGCCACCACCGTTAAAGATAACAAGAAGAGGTTCTTTCAGTGTATCAGTAGCAAAAGGAAGACTAGGGAAAATGTAGGCCCACTAACGAATGAGACGGGCGCCCTAGTGGTGGAAGACACAGAGAAGGCAGAGCTACTGAACGCCTTCCTTGCTTCAGTCTTCACTGCCAAAGCCGTCCCGCGTGAATCCCAGGCCCTGGAGGCAAGGGGGAAGGTCTGGAGAGAGGAAGAGCTTTCCCCAGTAGAGGAAGATCAGGTTAGAGACCACTCGGCCAAACCGGACATCCATAAGTCCATGGGCCCTGACGAGATGCACCCGCGAGTGCTGAGAGAGCTGGCAGATGTTATTGCTTGGCCACTCTCCATCATCTTTGAAAGGTCATGGAGGAGAACAGGAGAGGTGCCTGAGGACCGGAGGAAGGCCAATATCCTCCAGTCTTCAAAAAGGGCAGGAAGGAGCACCCAGGGAACTACAGACCAGTTAGTCTCACCTCCGTCCCCGGGAAGGTAATGGAGCGACTCGTTCTGGACATCATATCCAAGCACGGTCAAGCGCAGGAAGTTATTGGAAGTGGTCAACATGGATTTACCAAGGGTAAATCATGCTCCACCAATCTCATAGCTTTCTATGATGTTATAACTGGTTGGCTGGATGAGGGCAGAGCAGCAGATGTCATCTACCTTGACTTCAGCAAGGCTTTTGACACTGTCTCTCATAACATCCCCCTTAGGACACTGAGGAAGTGTGGACTAGACGAGGGGACAGGGAGGTGGATTGAGAGCTGGCTGTGTGACAGGACTAACGGGGTCGTCATTAATGGAGCAGGGTCAAGTTGGAGGGCTGTAACCAGTGGTGTCCCCCAGGGGTCAATACTTGGACCAGTATTGTTTAACGTATTCATCAACAACCTGGACGAGGGGACAGAGCGTACGCTCAGCAAGTTCGCTGATGATACCAACCCGGGTGGGGTGGCTGACACCCCAGAGGGCCGTGCTGCCATCCAGCGTGACCTGGACAGGCTGGAGAGCTGGGCAGAGAAAAACTCATGAGGTTCAACAAGGACAAGTGTAGGGTCCTGCCCCTGGGGAGGAAGAATGTCAGGCACCAGCACAGGTTAGGGGTGGACCTGCTGGAAAGCAGCTCTGAAGAAAAGGATCTGGGGGTCTTGGTAGACAGTAAATTATCCATGAGCAAGCACTGTGCCCTTGTCGCCAAGGCGGCCAACGGAATGCTGGGCTGCACAGGGAAGACTGTGGCCAGCAGGTCAAGGGAGGCCATTCTCCCCCTCTACTCTGCACTGGGGAGGCCACAACTGGAAGGCTGTGTCCAGTTCTGGGCTCCCCAGTTCAAGAGAGACAGGGAACTGCTGGAGAGAGTCCAGCGAAGGGCAACAAAGATGATGGAGGCATTGGAGCATCTCCCTTATGAGGGAAGGCTGAGAGAGCTGGGACTCTTTACCCTGGAGAAGAGAAGGCTGAGGGGAGACCTTATTAATGGTTACAAGCATCTAAAGGGTGGCTTTAAGGAGGATGGAGCCAGGCTCTTTTCAGTGGTTCCCAGTAACAGGTGACAGGCACAAGGACCCTTGGGCCCTCCCTGTAGGGCTGCCCACAGTTCCTGCATTCCTTGTCCAGTGAAAAGGGTCCCCTTCTTGACCTCTCCTGCCAGGGGACACTACACCAGGAATCAGCAGCTCTCTGCCGTTTGGCAGGACTCGGAGCAAACCCACCTTCTGCAGCCTTAAAGCCCTCACCTGAGCAGCCCGTGGGGCCGAGCAGCCCGTGCAGAGCAGGCTCGGGAGAACTGAACCTGGCGAAGCAAAGCTCCTGCTGCGCTGGTGGATGAGCCTGGGACCCCCGGCTCTGCGGCGCAGTCGGGGCTCTGCACCTTATCTCAGCCCTTCGCCAGCCAGGGCTGCTGTGGTGGCACCAAAACTCTTCATTCCTGCACCTCGGAGCAAAACATAAACAAGTCATTTCCCCAGCCAACGGTGAGAGGGCTCATCCGTCCCCCTCCCTCACCTCCTCCTTTCGCCAGTGGGCAGCAACCCCCCTCCCGACACCAACCTGGGGGGGGATTCTGCCTCTCTGGGGCCTCAGCCCACAGAGAGTTTTCATCCCCAACCAGCCTGTCCCATGGAGAAGGGGGAATAAAGAGCAGGTCACGGCCAGCCTCCCCTCGGCAGGTTTGCTGGCAGAAGAATGCATGCACAATATAAACAAAAATTTAAAGAAAGAAAAAAAGAGTGGTAGTTAGTTTTCCATTCTCCTTGAGCAAAAGAGTTTTGTGGAAGCGTTCTCCCCTTCTGGCCACGACCAAAGGCCGATATTTTGGCTGGGGCAGGCGGCGGGGCCAGGGACCCTCCGCTTGCCTCGGCAGCCCCAGCGGCTCCTCGTCCCGCCTTGCTGAGAGCTCGACCTGCCGCCACCCCCCGCCCCGTCCCGGCTGCCCCCCGCCCGCCTCAGCCCTGACACACGCCAGCCGGCGGGGCTGGCACCGAGGAGCGCGTCCCGCAGCCTCCGCCCCACCGCTGAGGGCGATGCCTTCCGTCCCAGCCCCCGGGGGGCTCGGCAGCAGCTTGCAAAGCCTGACCCACCGGGCACTCTGCCCCCGCCTTGCCCTGGCAGCTTTCCTCCGAACCGAGGCACCTGGGGCTTCCCTTCGTTGCTCTCTGCAGTTCCTCGGAACTCCCTGGCGCTCCCCGCAACTCGCTGCCGGGGACACAGAGCTGCCTCCCTTCGGCCCCGCCAACATTTTAGTCCCACCCTTCTACTCGCCCCCTTTTGCGGAGAGCCCCAAAGCGCCGCTCCGCCGGGGCAGGGAGCCCATGCGGGGGCAGCCGGGGCACCCCGCCCCCAGCACCAGCACCCCCGGCCCGGGGCCCAGGGCAGGGACAGCCGGGGGGGCACGGACAGCTCGGCACCGCCAGCCGACACCCGCCGGACACACACGCACAGCCCCGACCCAGCCCCAGAGAGAGGGGACCCCGCATCGCCCCCCGCCTCCGCACCCCAGGGAGCGGCCCACTCCCCGGCCCGGCACCCCACAGCCCGGCCCCCGCCCGGGCAGCCCTACCCAGGGCCAGCAGCAGCACGACCGTGTCCCGACGCCGCCTCCCACCGGCACCGCCGTCGGCATCGGGAGCGGGCTCCAGCCCCGCCGCTGCCCGCACCCCCATGGCCGGCAGCGCTCCCCGCCCGCCTCCGCAGGGAGGGCGCCCGGCCCCGGCCGCCGCTAATGAGGCGCTAATGAGGCGCGGCTAATGAAGGAGCAGGCGGGGCCGCGGGTCCCGAGCGCCCGGGGGCAGCCCCGTGCCCGCAGCCCCGGCCCCCCGCGGCTCCCCGCATCCTGCACCCCCGGCCCGCACAGCATCGCCCCCCCTCGCCACTCTGCCGGCACCCAGGGCTCCCCGCACCCCGCCACCCTGCGCCCACGGGCCCCACCGCACCCCTGCACCAGCTCCCTCTCCCCAAAGCCCCCCGCAGCCTCCCCCCCGCAGCCTGCGCTGCCCCCTCCAAGGCTCGCCCCGAGTGGGGAGCAGGGGCTGGGGCCGCTGCCAGCAGCAGGAATGCCGGAGGGCAAGGAGGGCTTTGCTCCGGGCTTCAGCTCTGGGCACGGCCCCGGGTAAAGCACGGCAGGACCAGAAGCAAAGGCCTGAGCGGGGGGAGCTTCAAAACCTTAAGGAGTTTGCATTTTGCATCTCTGGGGCCTCATCCTGGCTCCTGCCTTTCCCTTCCCTCCAGCAGCAAGGGCAGCGGAAGTTTTCCTGCCTGCTTTGATGGCATCACGGCAGGGGTCAGTCATGGCAGAGCTCACGCTTGGCTGGGGACCCCTTTGCTCTTGGGGACCCCTTTGCTGTTGGGGACACCACTCTCCAGCAGGCCATGAACCCCACTGGTGCCCAGGGCCGTCCCTTTCGTCAGCCGCACCCCATCTGTGCACAGGGACCCCCAGGGCGGCCGTGCCACCACCCCCAGCCGCCCCCAGCCCCGCCAACCCCGACACACTGGAACCACAACTCTGCAAACGCCGCGGCTCCCAAGAAATGCACACAGAGCTTGGGTGTGAAAAACAGGAACACAACTCTTTATTAACAACAACACAACTACCTACAACTCTTAACAACTAGTAACAACTCTTACAACTCTTAACAACTCACAAAAATATTAACAACTAACAAAACTATTAACAAACTCTATACAACTATCTACAACACTTCTTCTTCCTTGGGCTTCCCTTGTTCTTCTGGCCTCTGCACGCCTGCTGCCCCTGGAAGAAAAGACAGCGGCACGGCCGTTTGGCTGACGAGCAGCGCCTCGCCGAGCAGAGCTGGGGCTTCCCGAGCCGGCTCAGCGGCAGCAGCTGCTTCACGTCGGGCTTCGCCCCGACGGGCATTCGATGGCCACAGCCCTGGGACACACTGGGGACAGCGGGACTCGGCCGCCAGCGCTGAGCCCCGCCTGGGCTCGGGCTTACACTTGCCTGTCCCGGCCCTAAGGCCCAAAGCGGATGGGGGCTCAGGGCAGCGCGGTGGGGGCGGTTGTGCCGCCAGCACGAGGGGAGCGGGTGCCGTGTCCCTGCAGCGAGGACCACCCAGCCCAGCCTCAGCCCCAGCCCCAGCCCCAGCCCGGTGGCAGGAGACCCTCCCTCCCTGCGGGCAGTGCATGGGGAGCACGTGCCTGTCCTCCTGATGGCGGGTCCACATCCATCGCCTCCTCCTCCTCCACATCCACCTCCATCTCTTCGATTTCCTCCACCTTCTCGATCTCCATTTCTTCCTCCATGTTCACACTCCTGGCAGCATCCTCCGAAGCCTCCAGCGCAAGTTCTAACATCCTAAGCCGACAGGCAAGCAGAAAAGTGCATTGGTCCTGCCCTGCCCAGCCGAGTGGACCCGTGGGACAGGGGTCTCCACAGCCCTGCCCCTCTCGCTGGCCAGGGAGAGCCGTGGGCACATCCCCAGCAGGAGCTGGCTGGACCTGGGCAGCTCCTTGGCCACCAGCACCCACCAGTGCTGACGCCCAAGGGCCTGTAGCTGGAGGCTCCTGTGCTTCTGCATCTTCATCATTTTTGGGTGGGGCACAGGCTTCTGGATCTGATGGAGCAGAGGGGGCAGAGGTGAGCAGCCCTGCTCCCTGCCCCACGGGGCCCCAGGCACACAGCCCGGCCCACCCCCACACAGACCCCAGCCCCGCGCCTGCCCTGGCGCCCAGAAGCTCCTTACTCGGTGCAGATGGCCTTTGGGCTCAGCGCTGCTCCTCTGGCAGGGCTCAGCTCCCACGGCTCCAGCCTGGAAAGGGGCAGCACAGGCACCGGCTCAGGCTCCGGGCAGCACCTGCCTGCTCCCGGCGAGCATCCCTGCGGCACCAGCCCGGGGCAGCCTGGGCTGTGTGTGGGGACGTGTCCCCCCGCGCAGGGATGCTGCATCCCAGCAGGGCACGAGCAGCCCAGAAGGGCTTCTGCCAGCCCCTGGCCTTGCAGGGGTGGGGGGAGAGAGCGAGCCAAGCTCCCGGCCCCCTGAGCACTGGGGGGTGCCCACCTCCGGGGAGTGGGGCCATACCTCTGCCAGCTCCAGTGTCTTCTTTTCCTGGGCTTTCATGATGCCACTGAAATGGCAGCGCACAGACGGATGAGGAATGAGGAATGAGGTGTCGGGATAAGTGCACGGGGGAAGGGCTGGGTTCTGGGTCCGAGGCACCAGGAGCAGGGCAGAAGGGCTGCGTGGGGAGTAGGTGAGCAGGGCTGAGTCGTGCCCGTCGCCGGGCACTGGCAGTTGCAGATGGAACACGGGCCATGGCAACGGGAGCTCCGGTGACAACTGCGCAGTGGGGATGGGGCCGAGCCCCCTTCAAGCGGGGGGCAGCTTTATACATACATACATGCCCCCCAAAGTTAAGAATCCCAACACATTACGCTTCAGTCCTGTCTTAAGCAGCTCTTCCCGACCATCCCAGCATGCCTGGCAGTCACCCGCAATCCCCAGAAAAGTTCCTCTCCAGCCATTTCCTGCAGGAGCTGATGTTCACCCCACATTTCATGGCCATCCCTGTCTGGTCTCTGCTCTCGCTCTGCACCTGTACAGCACGCGGTGCTGACCAGTGCCCACGGACCTTTCTCCAGGGACCAGCACATCAGTTAAGACCAGGGTGTTTGGCAGGGCTACCCGGGATGCTTGTGCCCCCTCCAGCTCTAAGGCTGGAAGAGCATTGCCCATCTCTGCCACGGCAGCAGATCCAGTTACGACAGCCCTTGACAATCCTGGTGGGTTATTGCCAGGGCAGGAATGCTCACGGAAACTGGTGGAAGGCAGTTTGTTGGCTATTTAACTAGTGGCTTTTACCCAGGGCATTGCAGCCTGTCTGTGGGACGCTGGGGCAAGTGCCGCCCGTCCTCCCCAAAGAGGTCTGGACGGATGGAAATGCCAAGGAAAAACCCAGCCCGTCCTCACGTCCATGTGCCAGCCCAGTCTCCAGGCAGCACCCGCCAGGCCTTTGAGCCGCTCACCCCTCACCCTCCTCCAGTCCTTACGGTCTCATCATACCACAGTCCTTACGGGTTAGGAGGTCACCAGCCATAACACAGACCCAAAGGCAAAGCCCCACAGCAAACCCAGCTGCAATTCCAAAAACCAATCGAGAGGTGCAGGTGACACCAAGAGGGTCATGGCAGTCTGTGGGCAGGGCTGGAGCCTTTACTGCTGGTGGCATCTGAGCCAAGGCAGCTCCTCGAGAGCACCCAGCTCTGCTGGGACGGGCCATGCCCTCTGCGTGGGCTCTGAAGACGCCGGGAGCCTTGGAGGCCGGGCAGCGCGGGGGCAGGTGAGCAGCCCTTGCCCACGGCTGCAGCATCAGGAATTCCCAGGGCCTGGGCAGGTCCCTTCCAGCGCAGCCCAAGGGCGTTTGCGCTGGCACAGCTCGAGGGAGACCCCGGCTCCTGCTTTCCGGGTTGTGTCACGTTCCTTCTCCTACAGCCAGCTGTCAGAGTCTCTCCTAGTTGTTGGAAATACCTTGGGTCTTATTGAGCCAAGGGATGACGTTCCAAATTCTGTCCCACCAACAATATTTAACCAGTCACAGACCCTTGTTTTCTCTGACTTAGGATCTGAAGTGTGCTAGTGTTGATACTCCTGGTAAGGACACAGACCAAACCCTTGGCTTCCCCTTGCACCATTTTTGAGATGTACGGTCTCCAATATTGACAAAGGGCTGCAGGAGTCTAGAAGTCCCCCAAAAGGTCCTGAGGAGATCTTCATCTTGTCGAACCCCTCCAACCACTCCAGCAGCAGTTTTTAGAGCGGGCAATCCTGGGCTTTCTTTTCAAAAAATTCTGCTTATATTTAGGCCTTTCTTCCCTGCTGTAATGCCTGGCTCCGTACCAGTGATGTGTATAGAGTATATGGGACTGGTGCATTTCTGCAGCACCAAGCTTTGTGAAAAGGCAGACAGTAGAGTTTACAGTGGCTCTTAGAGGCTCCTTCTACCTGAAAGTGGGTGTAATACAGCTGTAGAGAGCCTTGGGAAAGAGAGGGAAAAGGCAGTTTGTAGGAAAATCCATCAATGGCGAGATTTGCCTCGATTTCTTGTCAGTGCTGCTCTCGCTGCAGCTGAGGCTGTTGACAAGAGCCTCTCAAGATCTCAGAGCTGTGTTTGGAGCGAGTCTTTTCTTTCAGGTGGTCCCACCTCCGCTGTTCCATGAACATCAGTCAGGTGCCTGCTAGGGACAGGGGTCTGGTACCAGAAGTGAAACCTTTGCTGATGGGTTTTGAGGATCCTGGGGGGGGGGGGCGAAGACCTTAAGTAGTGTTGTGCTGTCCTCGTGGTTTTCTTCTTTTGCAGATCCACTTGATAAGGCACAACTGTGTCTTTTCAGACCAGGAGTGCACTAAGTGGAGACCCAGGGGCGATGGCCAAGCACCCTCCTCATTACCAGGGGCGCTCGCCCCCTCTATCAGACTTGGCCTGTAATCTGCTCAAAGGCTGGAAGACAACAGGGAACATCTTTGCATCCCCTCTTCCCCCTCTTTTTCCACTTAAATCCCTTCCGACTTTGAGGGTATTGAGTTCGAAAAGTCCTTCACACGTGCTCACAGGGAAGGGGCCATTCAGGCTGTGCGGAGCACAGTTGCCTCACACCTCCCTGCACGGCAGACGTTCCCCTGGCCCAGCAGCTCTGGCTAACTGTTGCCACAACAGTTGCAATCGTGTGGCCAGCAGGACCGCGGCAGCGATGGTCCCGCCGTACTCGGCACTGGTGAGGCTGCTGTGTGAGCCCACGCAGGCAGGACACAGGAACAACCACAAAACCACGGAGGAAAGGCAAAGAACAAATTTAATCTTGATCCGTCCTGGAGAGGGGAATCTCCAAAGCAGCAGCCGGGCAGAGGCATGCAAGCAGGGGACACAGGTGCCGCGGAGCGAGAGAGAGTCCTTATTAGCGAGACAGGCCTTGTTAGCAAGAGAGCGAGAAAGCGAGAGCGCTCAGCCTCCCTGTTCTTGCCCGTATTTCAAGGGTTCAAGCAGGCATAATTTTCCCACTGTGCTTTGACCTTTTTAAACAGGGCAGGATTCTCAAGCAGCCAGGGAAGGTGTGATATAGTGTGACGTATGTGTTTCCCAGCACCCCAGGTGTGAGTCACTTGAGTGTATTTACAATCCTCCTTGCCGATCTTCCGTTGCTTTCCCACAGCCCAACTCAAATACCGTGTCCAGTTTTGGGCCCCTCACTACAGGAAAGACATTGAGGTGTTGGAGTGCGGTCAAAGAAGAGCACCGAGCTGGTGAGGGGTCTGGGGCACAAGTCTCACGAGGAGCGGCTGAGGGAGCTGGGGGTGTTCAGCCTGGAGAAAAGGAGGCTGAGGAGAGACCTTCTCGCTCTCCACAACTCCCTGAAAGGAGGGTGTAGCCAGGGGGGATCAGTCTCTTCTCCCAAGCAACAAGCCATAGGATGAGAAGAAATGGCCTCAAATTGCACCAGGGGAGGTTTAGATTGGCTATTAGGAAAAATTTCTTCACCAAAAGGGTTATCAAGCCTTGGAACAGGCTGCCTGGGGAAGTGATTGAGTCACCATCCCTGGAGGTGTTTAAAAGATGTGTAGATGTGGTGCTGAGAGACACGGTTTAGTGGTAACTTGGCAGAGTTCGATTGATGGTTGGACTCGATGATCTTAAAGGTCCCTTCCAACTTGGACAATTCTATGATTCTAAGGAGAGAAGGACTCCCCAGAGAGCAGCCAGGAAGAGCAGCAACTGGATTTTCAGGTGAGCGTGCCCTCACAGGCATCCTCTCCGCTGTGGCAGGGGGTTCTCAACACTTTTTCAGTATAACAACTGCATGCTTCTCAGGATCTTCTCAAATGGCCTATTAGCCACTACTCTTATGATGCTGCTCAGAATATGCATTTGTCAGAGGGAGGTGCAGCTTGCTGATCAGCTAGAAGAAGACCCAGACTTCCAGAGCCCTGGGAAGAACGCAGGCAACCAAGGCATCAGGACATGCTCTCTGCTCTAACTCCTGGACTTTACTTCCGCAAATGGCTGACAAACACAGGTGTCCAGGTTTGCAGGCACCTTGCCCTTCTCTTTCCACTAGACACTTAGTCCACAAACTGCAGAAGCAACCAAATATCCAGGACATAAGGAACTTCCTCCCTGCAAGCTAGAGGAGGACCCAGGTGCTGAGGACTCCTTCAACCTCACACTTTCCTCTTACCCATGGGAGGACAAAGGCATGCAGGATCAAAGCACCCTCTTCCTGCTCTAACTTCAAGGTTCCCACCCAGCTGGCAGGAGAACCCAAAGCCCAGGGCACGGGTACCCACAGAGGTATCCTGTGATGGACCCTGTGGAGAACCCCAGCTTCCATATTCCCACGCCAACCTCAATGGGAAGCCGCAGCCTTAATGTCTGTCCTGCTTATAGAATCCTTGTGCCACTGGGGCAGAGGGCCCCACGGAATGGCAGCACTGCATCTTCCTAATTTGAGCCACCCCTCATTTCTATGGTCCCCAGAAGTTCGCAGACATGTTGCCCACTGCTGTCACGTCTGACCTCCGCTTCTTCTTGCACCCCACACTCACCATGAGGGAGAACCACAGCCAAGAGAAACAGGAATCATGTTCTCAGTCTTTCTAGCCTTGAAGGCACATAAGCCTCCTCCTTTTACAACTGAGCAAGAGTCAGGGCACCTGACAGTGAGCCTTCAGCACTGAGTGATGGCATCCTAGTTGTGTAGTCTTGGCCCAACTAGATGATCTGGTCTCCCCAGGAACTGCCCTTTGACCTCATGGCAGGGACCACTCAACACTTGGAGACGATGCCATGGCAGCTTGGCAACCCCTGTGATCCCTATCATGATGTTTCGCGTCAATATACCAACACAATCAACCTTTGGCTTTGGCAATGGCCTCTGGGCCTATGGCAATGATTCCAGCCTGTCGAAACTTTGGGCTCCTCTTGCTACTTCACTTGCCTCTTGAGTGCCCTGTGCTCCACTTGACATCACCTCGTCATCCTTGTATTTAGCTTATGTGGCAATGTTTTGGTAGTGGCAGGGCTGCTCACAGAAGGAGTGGCTTCTGTGAGAAGACACCAGAAGCTGCCCCCATGTTGGCTGGAGACAGTTGCAGCTGGCTTCGAGATGGATCTGCCGCTGGCCAAAGCTGACCCAATCAGCAATGTCGGTAGTGCCTCTGTGATACTGCTTAAGAAGGGGTAAAAACTGCTGTGCAACAGCAGCTGGGAGGGAGGGGTAAGAATATGTGAGAGGAACAACTCTGCAGACACCAAGGTCAGTGAAGAAGGAAGGGGAGGCGGTGCTCCAGGTGGTGGAGCACAGATTCCCCTGTAGTGTGTGGTGAAGACCATGGTGACACAGGTTTCCGCCCTGTAGCCCATGTAAGAACCCCCCCACCACAGCAGCTGGAGAAGCCCTGAAGGGAGCTGCAGGCCATGAAAAGCCCACACTTAAGCAGGCTCCTGGCAGGGGCTGCAGCCTGTGGGGAAAAGTCCACGCAGGATCAAGTTTTCTGGCAGGACCTGTGGCCCCATGGGGGACCCACACTGGAGCAGTCGTGTTCCTGAAGGAATGCACCCCGTGTGAAGGACCCATGCCGGAGCAGATCTTGAAGAACTGGAGCCCATGGGAAGGACCCACACTGGAGAAGTTAGTGCCGGTCTGTCTGCCATGGGAGGGACCCCACTCTGGAGCAGGGGAACAGCATGAGGAGGAAGGAGCGGCAGAGATAAAGTGTCATGAGCTGACCTCAACCCACATTCTCCACCCCCTCTATGCTGCTTGGGGAGAGGAGGTAGAAGACTTGGGTGTGAAGTTGAGCTCAGGAAGAAAGGAGGGGTGGGGACAGGTGGTTTTAGGTTTGTTCTTATTTCTACTCTGTTTAATTGGCAATAAATTAAGTTAATTTCCCCAAGCCGAGTCTGTTTTGCCTGTGACAGTAACAGGTGAGTGATCTCCCTGTCCTTATTATGACCCATGAGATTTTCATCATATTTTCTCCCCCTGTCCTGTCAAAGAGGGGCAGTGACAGAGTGGCTTGCTGGACACCTGGTGGCTAGCCAAGGTCAACCCACCACAGTCCTCTAAATCCCATCGTCGCCACCTTCACGTTCCACACATCCCCAGTCGCCCATGACTTTTCCATGTCCCCTGACCACACTGTTAGTGAAAGGTCTACCAGCACCGCAACATTTATTATTGTACTTTATTTCCCCTGCTCTCAAGGCATGCCAACGATAGATGCTACTCCATGACTTTCAGTGGCCTAGGTCCCCTATCTGGACCCAAACCCTTCCTACCTTAGTCCAGCTCGGCTGCAGGGCTGGACAGTTTGAAATTGCCTGTGGCAGGTCTATGGCAAGTCCGCGGGGAGTCCAGACAGGTCCATGGTGGGTCTCTGGTGGGTCCATGGTGGTGCCGTGGCTCAGCTGCGGGGACATCCTCACATTCTGTCCACGTAGTCCTGCAGCCTCCCCAGCACTTCTTGCACCCGCTTCAGTAGCTCCTCCTCATCCACATTGTGGAAGGCCTCGCTGGGGGTGATGGGGAAGGGGTGGTGACTTGGGTACTGTGTGGCCTTGCCATCCACGCCACAGCTGCGCAACGCCTCCACCTCCTCTGCCAGGCCTCTCAGCTTTGGCTCCACCGCCTCCAGCCATTGGGCCAGCCCCACCAGCTCCACTGGAGCCTCAAAGGCCTCATCATGGCAAAGTACGGCAGCCACCAGCGCCTTCTCCAGGGCCTGATGCACTTTGAAGAGGACCCAGTTGGGACAGCAGCATCTGATATCATTGTGGGCTGCCTGCAGGTCACTCTTGGCCTGCCGCAGCCACCGCTGCGCCTCTGGGATGGATGGAGTCAGGGTCATGGCCTCCTCATTGCACAAACAGGAGCCATGGCCTTCCTGTCCCGAGCAGTGGTGCTGGGCGGCGCTCGCGGTGTCGTGCTGGAGGTAGAGGCACTGCTTTGGCCGCTTGACAGCACACAGCTGCCCCAGGGTTGCCAGGCTGTTGCCATTCGCCCCTGGCACCAGGCTGTGGCAGTCCTTCCCCGGCTTGCCCTTTGCCACAGCCTCCTCCTGCAGCCTCTTCTCCAGCTTTGGCTCCAGCACTGGTGCCATGACCTCCTCTGTCTCTGGTGCATCACCCACCAGTGGCACATCGTTCTCTTCCAGAACAAAGGCCACTTCCTGTGGCTTCTGGCAGACCAGCATTTCACGCAGCACTGACAAGGCGGGGGCCTCCAGCTGTCCACCCAGAATGATATTGATCTCCTGCGCTAACGTCTCCAGGACCCTCAGCTGGTGCCGGTTCAGCACCGTATCTGCATGCCGGATGTAGAGGAGTCGCTGGGCACCACCAGCAAGGCACACATGGATGACCCGTGGCTGGGAGCTGCCCTCCATCTTTGCACCACGGTGGACCAGCACAGTGCGGATGACCTCACAGCACTGCACTTTCAGCTGCTCCCCTGTAAAGCCACAATCCCCCTCCATTCTCATCATAGATCTGTGGCTCTGCCACCGGAGCAGGGCCTCCAGCCCCATCCTAAACCACGGTGATACCAGAAGGGTCTGCAGACGCCTCTGCGCGGGGCAGCGAGAACCGTAGCGACATGGTTGCAGACTGCCCTCCTCCAGCTGCTGCTCTGTCACCTCTGAGAGTGCCTGAGGCCGCAGGTGCTGTGGTAGCCTTTGCAGCAGCCACCAGGTATTACCCCCGCACTCCGGCAGTTCAGCCATAAACACAAAGGTCTTCTCCAAGGCCCTAGAGGTACTTGAAGACACGCAGTCATTGAAGTACAGCCTGTGGGATGGCTCTAGGCGGTCAGCAGTGCTCAGCAAGTACAGCTCAGACACAGTGGAGAAATCAGGGGGCTCCGGTGCATCCCGCAGCAGCTGGAAGAAGTACCGTGTGGCCAGCAGGACGGTCTTCTTCTGCATAGTATTGAGGGTCCCACTGACATGGCTCTGCTGGTGGATTTGGGCCAGGACATAGCTGTAGTGGGTCAGTGTGGGCTGCAGGTCCACCCCAAGGTGTTGCAGCAGATCTTCATAGGCAGTTACGCAGCGGTGAGGCTTGAGGAGATAGGGGTAAAAGTCAGCCTCGTCCAGCAGTGACAGCACCACTTGCTGTGGCATGGTCATTTTCCCTGACTTGGCCAGCACCACAGGCAGCCCAGCAAGGCGCCCTGTGTCCACCTCCTTCAGATGGGACTGCAAGAAGTTGTACACCTTCTGGAGCACGCTGGCCCGTGTGTTCGCCTGCTGTTGCGTGTGGCAGGCTGCCCTGCACACCTGCACCAGGTTGGCCACCACCAGGGCGGTGGGTATCTCTACAAGGACTCCTATGGCCTTCAGGAGGTTCTTCTCGAGTGCCAAGGACTTCGGCAGGATGGTGGCTGTTGTCCACAGGAGCTCAGCCACATCTTCTTGGCAGTAGTAAACACTGCCCTTCAGGGCTACGGGCTTAGTGCAGGCTGCGAAAGGGGGGTGGAGTTTCATCAAATCTGGGGGAATGTCCAGTGGAGGCAGGAAGTGGATTGAGGCAATTTGCTGCAGGAAATTGTTTGACAAGGGAAGTGTGCCACCCAACAGTGTCTGCAGCATCTCCTGCTGTCGCACCAGCAGATCTGCAGCGTGGCACCTAGCCTGAGCGGCTTCATGATCTATCTCCTGGGCCAGCGCCACAAAATCCTCCACAGAGAGGCTGGTGCGTACACCTACCTCCAGCAGGAAGTCCATGACAGCTTTCTGCTTGCAACGTAGCTCCACGAAGAAAGACTTGGGCACAAAGCGGTGTTGGAGCCGCAGAGTGCAGAAGGAGGTTGTGTTGTCGTAGAAGTAGGAGGCCAGGCGCAGCACACCACTGGCATCGGGTATAAAGGGCACAGTCTTAAAAGCTGCCACAACATCTTCTGTGAACTTATCGTCATGGATGGTTTGCAGGGCAAAGGACAAGCGCAGAGCTTCCATACGCTGTTGCGCTGTGAGCTGGGACAGCCGGGGCAGCACCACAGTCCTGACGAGCTCCCGGTCATCTGTGAGCTTCCAATGGAAATCCTTGGCCAGGTCCTGGTGGATCTTGTCTGCTGTGAGCAGCAATATGCCCTTCTCCAGGCTGTACAGGGCTTGTGCACCTTGGGTCAGTTCTGGGCACTGGCTTCTGAGCAACAGCACCTTGTGGTAGGGTGCCACAGCCACATAGTCGCCACCATACTTCCGAAAGAGAGGCAGGAGCCGGAGCTGATCCAGTCCCACCGAATCCAGTTTTCCCTGCACAAAGTGCAGCAGGCAAGTCACATCCTGCTCTGTCAAGTCCTTCCAGTGGAGACAATCTCTGGTGTCCGCCAGCTGAGCGAGAACAGCCCTGGGCTCTGTGGCCTGCAGTGTCCTTGCCATCAGGCAGAGTTTGGCAAAGTTAGAAGGCAGCAGGGACTGCTGGAGCACAGGGATGCCCAGTTCGTGCAGTACCTTGTCCACATCCCTCTCACACTGAAAAAGAACTTTGGGGAGGAAGGACAGTGGCAGTAAAGGCTTCAAGCCTGTCTTACCACCCTGAACAGGCAGCACTGCCATATTCTGGAAATGATCCATGAATGACTTCATGTTCACCTCCAAATCTTCTTTGGACTTTGCATCTGTGCAGACCACAGTGCTGAAGAACTGCCACAGGTCCTTGAGCCACTTCTCCCCTTCTGTGGTCCAGTTCAGCTGGTCCAGTGCCTCCTGGATGAATGGTTTGGCCTCCAGGAGGCTAAGCTTCTTCACAAAGCAAGGCAGGGACAAATAAGAAAAGAACTTGTTGGCAAAGTGGTGGCAGTGGCGGGGGAAGAGGTGGGCAAAGGAGTTCTGAAAGACTGGGTGGTGGATGCTGAGGGCATTCAGGCGGCCATCTTCTGTGGCCAGCAAGGGCAGGCCTTCCAGTTCTTCCTTGGCTACATCTCTGGGCTTCAGGCAGTGTTTCAACAGGATGTAGCAGCTCTTCGGGGTCCGCAGGGGTGTCTCAGCCAGCACAGAGGGCACGGGGAGTGCCAGGGCCTTGAGGAAGCGCCGGAGAGAGGCTGGCCGAAAGGCTATAGCTTCCACCTGGGCTGCAATGAACTCCTCATAGATCTCCTGCAGTTCGGTGAACGCTGGCACCAGGTTCATGTTCAGGCGCTGCAGCACCTCCTGGAGATCTAACTCAGGCTTCACCATGAGGAAGTATGGCTCTGTTAGCACATCCTTTCCGCCTGGAGATGCCCAGGTGATTGTCACCATGCTGCCAGGGGGCTGCACACGGTACACAGGCACCAGGGGCAGGCGGGTGTGACTGAGGTGCCTATAGACGTCCCTCACCATGTCCTGAAAGGCAGGTGTCACAGCACCCTTTCCCACAGCAGGGAAGAAACAGAGGTAGCGAGAGACCAGGTGCAGCTGGCAGTCCTCCAGGCACTTGAACTGGAGTCCTTCAGGCCCCAGGGCGTTCCGCTGCCTGGTGAGAAAGGCACAGTACAGTGGAGCCACTAAGTGCCGGAGCAAGAAGCAGTTCCAGGCTGCCTCTGTGCTGCCTTTGTCCTGGCGGAGATTGCGTCTGGCCGCATCCACAGAGAAGTTGGCGTTGATGTGTACAGGCAGCCCTGTGGTCAGCGGCAGTGGGAGGGTGCAGAAAGCTTTGCCCATGACTTTGCCTAAGCCAAATGGCTTCAGGCAGCCAGCCACAGCCCCGTAGGGCAGCCGCCCAGGCACTGGAGACTCCTCAGCCCCCTCCTGAACGCCAATTTGGGAGATGACCCTCCACACGGTACTGGCCCTGGCCTTGCTGGTTTTGACTGTCATGATATAGGAGACAGAGATGGGGCTGTTCCCATCCGTGGCTTGGCTCAATCTCGCTTGAAAATCCTGTCTCAGCTCTGCATCACCATCTGACAGCTGTGTGGTCACCCGCAGCTTCTCCAACAGCTGCTTCCCGTCTGGGGGGATCTCAGAGAAAACCACGGTGCGGAGGTGCCGGAGGAAGAGCACCAAGTCCTCACCTTTCTCAGCCAGTACTGTCTCCATGTCCCTGATGTCTTGGTCCCGCACGACCATGTCAGACACCTTGGAGATGGCAGCCGCAGTTGCAGTGCGGAGGGGCAGCCGGAAAAGGACACCCTGGTTCAGGTTGAAGAGGGTGGGTAGGAAGGTGCCATAAATGTCTGGAAAGTTCCTCTTGAATTCAGGGTTGACGGCAAACATCCCACCAGGACTTTCAGTTGTGGCTGTGGGCACATAGTGTTTATGGGGATCAAAGACACACAGGGCACTGTCTCCAGTAAGGAAGGCTGGGCAGTCAGTAAAGTGGAAGACAGTGCTGAAGCCAAGGCCATATTTGCCTGTCACATCCTGCCGGCCTTGCTTGCTACCCACCCCCAGACGCTGAATGCCTTCAATGTCCTTCTGCTGGAAGGGGCTGTCACTGTAGATGCAGAGGGCAGGGCCCTGCAGGTCTTTCCATTTCTCACCGAAAGTGGTACGCACTGGGTGCTGCCGGCGGTCCCACACGAAGTGTACAAGCTGCGCACCAGCATCGTCTGCGTTCTGGAGCAACTCTGTCAGCATATCATGAGCACCTGCTGGGTACTCAGCCAATATGTTCTTCAGACGTGTAAGCAACTCTTCACGGGCACCAAATGGCTCCGCCCAGCAGCTAAGATCTGCAGTGTGCAGCTGGAACCTCTCCAGTGCCCGGTGACGTGTGGTAGGCACCCCACAGCACAGGGCTGTGTGTCGGGACAGCTTTTCATGGCACAGCGGGACATCTCTGTTCAGTGGCACCCACGGCATATCATTGAAGTAGAGCTTGTCTCGTGGACGCAAAATGCCCTCCTGGTCAGGCAGAAAGAGTTGCTGGGCCTGGTAGGCATCCGGCTCTTTGTCATCTGCCATCAAGCCACAAGACACCAGCCGCAAGGCCAGAGCCAGCTCCATGGCAGGCAGTGGCTCTCCAGCATGCATCTTCGCCAGGCTGCAGAGCGCTTGGGCATAATCATCCCATGCGAATGTGTGGCGCAGCCCCACACACTCCCAGAGCTGGCTGTAGGGCCGGTACTGCTCTGGGAGCTGGTGAAGATATGGGCCAGCCTCAAATGACAACTTCTCAGCCACAGCTGTGACCGGCATAAAGCGGGAGCCCACCAAGATGAAGGGCTCCCCTTGGGACACTGCAGAAGCCACCTCATCCCAGATGGAGTGATCTGTCCGGAGCAGCGTGTTCAGGTACATGTAGCAGTGGAGGGTGCTGGTCTGCAGGTTCTCCAAAGGGAGAGCGTTGGAATTACGGCTCAGTGCCTTCAGCTGCTCAAGGACTGTAGCTGCTGGCGGCTCACGGTCCAGCCCCAAGAAGGATGCAACGTCCTTGGGGAGGCTGAGGTTTTTTCCCAGCACTTTAGGAGCCAAGATAGGGCGGATGAGTCCCACTAGTGGGGCATGGAGGTGATGGTAGAGCTGGGCAGCTGGCAAGAGCGCATGTTCGCCAGTGGGCAGTGTACCAGGGAGGAAGGGCACAGTCTGGAAAGCTGCCTGCACGGTGTTGTTCACCCTCTCCTCCACTGCATCCTGAAGCAGATCAAGGATGCAAGCAGCCCTCTGGCAGCCCTGGGCACGGTCCTCGGTCCAGAGAAGCTGCACTGTCTTTGCCCGCTCCAGCAGCTCTGACGGGGTCATTGTGTCCTTAACCATGCCCAGCCTCTCCAGTTGGCTTAGTCTTTCTGGGGAAAGGAAGGCATCCCCAGTGGGGAAGCGCCCATCCTTAGGGTCATAGAGAGAGGCAGCGCGGCCTCTGGGATGCACCAGGCAACTGATGAGCTGCAGGTGGCCATGAGGGGTGGCAGGAATGCAGGGCACTGTCTGCAGCACTTTGTTCACATCATCATGGGACATATCCAATGCATGGAGAAGCAGTGCATCCCGGTCAACAACAGAGAGGTCTTCCAAGTTGGGAAGCACAAGTTCGCAGTAAAAGCGGGGCCAGTCATAGGTGCCAGCATCCACTGCCTTCCCCAGGCCCCTCCGCACCTGCTCTGGCAGTGCCACAGGTAACAGGGGATGGGGCAGGGTGGTGGCAAAGACACGCCTCGCTATGGCACCCAGAGTGGGGTGTCTGATCACAGCCTGGTGCAGGAAGCGGGCGTCCTGCAGTGAGCACCATGAGCAGCCATCCGAAAAGAGCCTGGGGCCATTCCTGGCTGCCAAAGCCTGGTAGAAACCAGTCACAGCCTCCGTAAAGGGGTAACGGGCAGTGTTAACCTCCGGCCAGAAGACATGATATTCATAGCTCTCCAACTCACCTGCCTCATGCATGGTGCGCAGGTGGTCCAGCGCCCGGAGCCAGGCAGCTGGCACGGCACTGCGGAGCAGCACCCGGTTCCACTCACCCTGCTCTGCTGTGTCCCACAGCCCCTTGCGGTTTGAGAGGATGCTGAAGGCTCCATGCACGTGGATTGGCAGCCCTGAGGCAATTGGCATGGGAAGGTGGCAGAAGACGTGCCCCTCCTCAGCATCCGGATGTGGCATCCACTTGCCATCTGCAGTTCGGGCAAGGGGAAGGGCCACACCAGCCATGGGAGGCAGAGGATGGAGCCCTGCCTGTGTGTTCCGGTGAAACAGTTCCAGCAACTCCCCATCATCCTGGCACACCAAAACTAGGTAGCGCCATGTGGTCTTGGATGTCTCCTCACAGGCTGTGAGCTGTTCGATGGCTGCCCAGCTTGAGGGGTCCCCAGGGGCTCCCAAGTCTTGGATCTCCTTTCGCCGCAGCACGGCCAGAGGCACGGTATCCTCCACAGAGGTGGCCGTGTCTGGCAGCATCTCCAGGGACATCTCCCTCACCCTCCGCAGGAAGAGCAGCAGGAGCCGGTTAGAGCCAAGGAAGCCGGTGCCAAGGGACTTGATGCGCTCTGTACCAAAGGCCTCTGAGCAAATCTGTGATGTCACAGCTTCCTCTTCAGTGCGGAAAGGCAGGCGGAAAAGGCTCCCTGGGAAGGGTCCTGGCTCAGGCAGGCGGCACCCAAAGATACCATGGTAAGGCCAGAACTGCTCAGCAAAGGCACGGAGGATGCGTGGTCGGCTGGAAAAGTCCAGGCGGATGCCAGGGCTGCCACCCCTGGGCATGTGCTTGCTCAGATGGGTGCCATTGGGATCAAAGATGAGCAGCGTCTCCCCGCTCAGCACTGCTGGCACATCTGTGACACGGTAGACAGAGCTGAAGCCCAGCCCAAAGCGTCCAATCTGGCCTGCCTTGCCCTCCTTCGTAGCAGCCCCAACCTGTGTGATGTTATGGAAGTCATCCTCTGTGAACAAGGCATCGTTGTAGACCCAGAGAGCTGGGCCATGGCAGGCAGCCATGCCGGGGTCTAGCAGCCCGGAGTTGGCCTTTCTGCAGTGTCGGAGGTCCAGGAGGAAGCGGCACACAGTGGCTCCAGCATCCTCTGCATTCTGGACGATCTCTGTGAAGATGTCACCTTCCTCGCCATACTCCCGGAGAATGTTGCGAAGTCGTAAGGTGATGGGCTCTGAGGGGCCGCAGGCTGTGAATGGCTTCGGCCCCAGCACCCGCGTACTGAGCAGCTCCGTGCCGAGGAATATGGCCGTGGTGGATGGCACTGCCTCATGCACCACCTCCTGAACATCCTCCTCTGCCTCCAGCTCCATGTCCAGGTACACAGTAGAAGCAGCTGGACGAAGGGCAAATCCCGAGCCTTCCGGGACCCTCACGGGAACTGGCACCGTGCCCTCGCCCTGGTGCCCCCGGCTCTTAAGCCACTCCAGGACAGCTACAGCCACCTGTAGCTCTGCTGCAGTGCCAGCTCCGGAGCTGCGTGCATCTATGTCCTGCCCCAGGCAGCGCAGGGCTGCAACCGCCCTCTCCTCACTCACCCTCGCCTCCACTCCCCAGGCCCTGAAGAGGCAGCTGTAGGGCAGAAAGTCAGGGGGCACCTGGGGCACCAGCGTCCCCAGCTCCAGCTCCTCAGGATAGCCCAGCACAGCATCACACGGCAGGACAAACCCATTCCCGGTCCACACCACAGCATCATCCGGGGCAGCCTCAAAGGTCTTCAGGTTTTCCTGCATGTGCCAGTAGATAGGCCGGAGTGCGGGACCTACCTCACCCATGTCCCTGCGTCCTGCCAGCTGTCTCAGCTGCTCCCACACTCTCTCTGGCGGCGGGGTCTGGGTCAGTCCCAGTTTCTTCTCTGCCTCCGGCACAAAGGCGTCAGTCAGGTGCATGGCAAGCCCCACAAGCGGCTGGTACTGGGCAGACCGCAGCTCCCTGGGGGGCAGGAAGGGCCGGTCTGCCTTTCCAGTGCACTTGGAATGGGGTACCCATGGTAGGGCCTGGAGCTGCCTAAGCTCTGCAGTGCTGAAGCCAGCCAGCGTCTTGGGGCAGTTGCAGACCTTGATCAGTGCCTGTGCCCTGTCCAGAGCCGCTGCGTCACCCTGACTCACACTTGCTGCAGCCTCTAGGATGTCCAAAGGCAACAGGCAGCCCTCGCCGTGCCGCAAGCCCAGGGCTCTCAAGGCACGGAGGACAGGTGGACTGTGGAAGGCGGCAGGAGGAAAGTGCTCAGGGCCCAGCAGTGCCTGCAAGGTGCTCTCACAGGGGTCGTAGAGGTCCCGCGGACACCTAGGGCCCTTGGGGGTCTCCAGGAAGGCCAGCGTGCTGCAAGCTTGGTGGAGTGGGGGACTCTGTGCAAAGAGGATGTCTCCGTGCTGCAGCACCCAGAGCAGCAGAGCCTCTGCCTCCGCCGCTCGCCCTGCATAGGCACCACAGGCCACGGCTCTGATGGCCTCCAGTGCCACGTGGGCTGCACCGATGAAGGACCTCTGGAGCCTCTCCAGGAGCCGCCGGTCAACTTCATCCCGGCACTGCAACATGGCCTTTGGCAGCACCACCTCTCTGGGCAGCTCCAGCTGTGGCTCCAGCGCCGGGGTGTCACCAGCCGGTACCAGTTCCATGGGCTGCGGGGTGGCCAAGCAGGGCAGTGGGCTGAAGAGGGGCAGAGCAGCCAGTGTGGCCCTATCCTGCTCTGTCAGGGATGGGATGTCTGCCACATAGAGCCGGAGGGTGTCCACATCCGCAGCAGGCAGTGTGGCCAGGCGGGATGCCACAACTGCAGTCTCCTGCCTGCCAAGGGCCCGCAAGGCATTGAGGGGGGATGGCGGCAGGACATAGCGGGACAGGCAGCGGTGCCACGTGCCTGGCGGCACCACTGGGCAACCCAAGGCTTCCAGGACAGAGGTCACAGCAGGTGGCAGGCACTGGTCCTCCCATGCCTGGAAGATAAGTCCGGACTGGGGTATCAGTGGAGCCAGACGGATGCTGGGAGCATCCAGTGCGGACAGAGGGATGAGAGGGAGCCCCTCCAGAGGGCCCAGGTCTTCCACGTGGTGAGCCAGGAATTGCCACAGGGCTGAGAACCAGGAGGCTGGGGGCTGCGGGGGTCCTTCGGCCGGGTACCAGGTCACTGGGGTTGAAGACTGGGATGTCCAGGTGGAGGGCAGAGCCAAGCGTAGGGTCTGGGCAGTTACGGTTGGGTCCAGCACAACCAGGTTGGGGAAGAGACCTGTGTACGAGAGGCAGAGGCTGGATGAGGAGTATGTGGGACCTGGGACTTGGCAGGGGAACCCAGGATTTGGGGGAAAGAACCTAGATCTGCAGGGGATGGGATGCCCCCCACCCCATACTGGGGTGGAAGGACCTGGGCTCTGGAGGGACAGTGGATACCCTGAATAGGAGGAACAGGGGAACCCCAGATTGGTGGGGATAGAGGAGATCTGAAAGGGAAAGAGGTGTTAGGGGGACCAGTATTGGGGGGCACAGAGGTCCTCAGATGGGGAACACACGGAGACCCAGGATCCAAGGGAGCACAGAGGAAATGAGGGAACATGGGAAAAACAGCAAGGATGGGGGAGTCCCCAGAGACACGGGGAGATGCAGGGTAGGAGACGTGTCCCTGGGCTCAGACAATGCACCCAAACCAGAGAGAGACAGTGAGACTTGGGATCTACAGCGCTGTTGAATGGATGGGGGCAGCCCAGAGGGGAGCATCGGATAGGGACCAGGGACCCCAGGTGCGTACAGGGAGTATCAGCCTGGTACAGGGGCACACTGGGGCTGCAGAGGAGCCCAAGGGTGTACAAGGGTGCCTAGGGGTGTTGGGGTTGAGGGAGATTAGGGGATCCAAAGGTGGCCCAGGTACCCCTGTCTCTTACCCGCCTTGGCGATGCCTTGCAGGAGGCTGTCCAAGCCTGGCTCCAGGTCCGAGGGCAGGAAGGACCCGGCCAGGCCAGGCAGGAGCTCCCTGTGGGAACAAATGGAAGTGCTGGGGGACTAGAGAGGTAACGGGGGGCAGGCAGGTTCCTGGCTCAGCTCCCACTCGGTGAAACCGGGGGAGAGGAGGAGGGCGGTGAGGTGCCCACATGTCCAGGTTTGACCCTGGCCCCCCTTTCAGCCCAAGAGCAGGAGCTGTGCCATGGGCACCGGCTCACCTGCCCAGTCCCAAAGGGAATGGGGTCACCTGGGGCCATGGACTCACCTGGGGCAGTCAGACGTGTCCACGTAGACAATGTCTGATGCAGTCCCAAAGGCCACGAAGGTCCCATTGGCGCGAGGCAGGAGGGGGAGACCCCGCAGGTCAGCATGGCACCCATCCCCAGCCACGTAGCGCAGCAGGGAGAGCCGGTCGGCAGCCGGGAGGCCTGCGTCCCCATGGCGCCGCAGCACCTCCCGCACGTGGCCGGCCGTGACCTCCCGCACACCCTCCGCCATCCCCAAAGCCAGTGCCCTCCGGACATGGGCTGGGACCTCAACCACCGGCTCCCCAGCTGCCACCAGCAAGGACCGGAGCACCCGCTGTGTGGCCATGTCCCCTGCGGCCTCCGGCAGCAGCAGGGCCTCAGGGGCCCGCAGCCACCTTGTGACATTCTCTGCGGCTGGCGCCAGGGTGCAGGCAGCCGCCAGCTCCTGGCAGACATGGGTCACCAAAGTGCGGATGCGGCCAGAGCTTGGCGTGCGCTCGGGGTCTGGCCAGATGCTGTAGGCGTCTGCCCCAGGCAGAGCCGCAACCACGGCAGCCATGTGCTTGTAGACCCGCGGCAGGAGGCCAAGGAGCAGCAGGGCGTTCCAGCGGGCATCCTTCTCGCCCTCCTCGCCCTCCTCAGGCCAGCGGAGGTGGCGGCGGTCATCAGAGAGGGCGAAGGGGGCGCTGGCGTGGAGGGGCAGCTCTGTGACCGTCTCGTCTGTGGCTGGCAGGGGTAGGAAGCAGCACAGCCGGCCTCGGCAGGGCCCACGGAGGGGGTGCGCCAGGCTCAGCTCGGGGCAGCACCCCAGCCCTGCGCCCAGCGCCACTGCCGGCCCCTCCGTGGCTCTGCCTGTGGCCACCAGCCACTTGCTCCCGTCCCCCACCCCATCCCTGTGCAGGGCCATCAGGCACCATGCCAGACTCAGCCCCTCGTCCCCTGATGGACCTGGGATAGGGAGAGGCTGAGGGGATGCCACAAGGGTCCCAATGAGGGTCTGGACCCCATCAGGGGCCACGCGGTGCAGGGCCACACGGCGGACATGGCGGAGGAAGAGGAGGGCAAGAGGGGCCTCAGTGAGGAAGGTCTGGAGGAGGCTACGGAGGCGCTCAGGATCGGAGACCCCTGCAGCAATTCCCGAGGGGTGCCGGCGGAGGGGGAAGCGGAAGAGGGTGCCCTGGGCAGAGTCACGGTGCTGTCCCACAGCTTCCAGCCCAGCCCAGAAGGGCTCGAAAAGACCAGGAAAGTCCTGGCTTGCAGAGATGTCCCAGCGGCCACCGGCATCTGACAGCACCTGGCATTCAGGGTCCAGCACTCCCAAGGATGGGGGGCTCAGCACACCTGGCAGGTCTGGGGACATGGGAACCATGAGGCCACAGGGATGGCATGGCCACCACTGCCTCCATCTGAACCCACCAGTGGCCCAAGTGCCCACCCAGTACCCTCAAATTCAGCCCCCCAGTGCCTCCCGTGATCCCAAGCTTAATTGTTATTCATCAGTCCTTCCTCAGTTTACCCCTGCAGCCCTGCCCTCCTTTGCCCCCCCAGCCTCCCCCCAGCCTCCTGGTGCTCCAGTTTTCCTCACTTCAGTCACAGCCCTCCACTTTGCACCCCCTCAGTGCCCCCCAGTACTCCCCAGCACCTGTAGTTCAGCGCCTCCAGTACAAACCATGCCCCCAGTTCAATCCCAGTGCTTGCTTACCGGTCAGGTGGTAGACAGAGGTGAAGCCCAGGCCGAAGCGTCCCACAGTGCTGGGGTCCTCCCGCTTGTGCGACACCCCTGGGCGCATGAGCCCTGTCCAGTCCCGGGGGGACATCGGGGCATCATTGTAGGCCAGGAGGGCTGGGCCTAGGGGGTCCAGACCGTGGGTTAGGGGAGACTAAGGATATGGAGGGGGGGTTTGCCACCCGCACTCAGCCCCTCATCCCCCGATGGACCTGGGGGCACTGGGGGGGATTTTGTGGGACTGGAGGGGTGCCCCCAGTACCACTGAGTCCTCCCAGTACTATCAGTGCCCCCGACACACCCCAGGACACCTCATTGGTTTCAGTTTCCCCACTCCACTCTCATCCCTCTGCAATTCTTCACCAGTATCCCCCAATCCCTCCCAGTATCTGGCTTTGCCCAGTCTCTCCCAGTGCCCGCAGCGCCTCTCACCCTGGGTGCCGTTGAGTCCCCCTCTGGTGATGTCGAACTCCCGCTCATCGGACACAAGCACGACCTCGTTAGCACCAGCATCGTCCGCATTCTGCACCAGCTCCTGCATTCAGGGATCAGTGCCTGGACACCTGGGTCCCTCCCAGCCCCCAGAGAAAACCACCAACCCGCTCTCCCAGCAAGGTCCAGGGGCTGGTGCTGGGCAAGGACCACCACCCTCCTCAGCTGCCTGCAGTCTGTCTGCCCAGCTGGGCAAGAGAGCCCAGGCGGCTGGGTTCCCTGGGGTCTCACCTTGAGGATCTGCCCCCCATCGGGGTACTTCTGCAGGATGTTGTGCAGGTAGTCAAGGAAGGTGGGTGCCCGCTGGCAGAAAGCCTCCCTGCAAAGCAGAGAGAAGGGTCAGGGGGGCCAGGGGGGGGCTGGTCTCCATGAGTAACCGGGACCCCCATGTCCTCCTCAAATCCCCCAGGATGTCCCCCTCCTTCTGGGGTCAAGAACGTGATCTCCTCCCGGGACCCACTGAAACAACCACCTCCAAGACCCCCATCTCTTCCTGGGACAACCCTGAAATTTCCCCATACACCCCCCTGCAAGCCCTGAGCCCCCCATAATCCCCACCTCCCTCAGTAACCCTTCAGGTCTCCCCAATAACCCCTGAGCCCCCAGTCCCACCCAACAGCCCCCAGTGATACCCCGGAACCCTCCAGCCATCCCCCATGTCCCTCCATAAAACCCCAGTAACACCCTAGTGCCCCCTTCCCCCCCCTCTGCTCCCCGACCCCCACTCACACATTGGGCTGCTTGAGGGCCATGACGGACACTGCAGGGGGGTCACCTGGGTCCCTGTTGAGGAGATGCTGCCCCGATGATGCCCACCCGGGTCCTCTTCAACAGTTCGGGGGCCCTGGCCCCGCCCCCCGGAGCCGGCAGTTTCGTTTCTCGGCAGAACACACCTCTCAGCCTCTCAGCTCTTTTTTTAACCCAAAAAAGAGTGGAGGACCATACGTAAGAGCATGGCAGAGGGATGGGGTCCCTTGGGGTATGGCTGTGGTGCAGGTGGCCACGGTGATGGGGTGGGAGCCATAGGTATGCAGCTATGGGGCGATGGAGATACACGGGACATAGCTATGGGGTGGGATTGCCACGAGCAGGGGCACATCACTATGGCACGTGGGGACATGGAGTCGTAGCTGCGGGTCAGGATTGCTATGGGTCAGGGAGACTCTGGGATGTGCTAGATGGTGGGGGTATGGAGGACATGGCAGTGGAGTGGGGAGAACATGGAGTCAGGGAAATGGAGCAGGGAGGATGTGGAGCGTGTATATGGGGTGGTGGGTACATGTGGGACATAGCCATGGAGCAAGGGGGGACTCTGGGACATGTCCGTGGGATGGGATTGCTGTGGGGTGGGGAGTATAGGGGAACACGGCCATGGGTTGAAGGGCCGTGGTGGGATTGATGGGAGGGAAGGCTTAGCAGGTCTCTTCCAACTCCCCATGCCCCTGGTCAAAAGGAGATTCCGGGTGACCATGGGCCCACCTGACTCCTTCAAAAAGGTCACTGCCTAGAAGCATGTCCCTGCCTGGTGGACCTGGTAGATCGTATGTGGCATGTCACCATGGACAGGCAGCTGAGGACATCCCCTGTCACAAGAACTGTGGGGGAACAGAGGGAATGGGAGGATACGAGGACCTGGACGACACTGAGAGAGGCATCTCCAGGGACATAGGCACTGGGAAAAAAAGGACATGGGCTGTCCCTGTCTTGAGCCCGTGGGTGGTTAAGGACAGAGGGCCTGGCGAGGTATGGGGCCAGCAAGGATCCCTGTTGTGAACTCAGCTGGGCACTGAGATGGGCCTATGGCCGTCCATAGCGGTTTCTGAGGTGAGATAGGACCAGGTGTCGCGGGCGGAGTGATTCACTTCACTCATAAGAAAGAAGTGGTGAAATATTTATCAATATAAAACCGTGATTTCACAAAGTTAGCAGTGAATGCGTCAGTGTTTTACGAGATTCGATGGCAAGGTACACTGGGTTTTTTACTGCCCAGAGGCCGGGGTCAGATAGAGCTGTCAGGGAGACCCTCCCGGGGAGTCAAGGTTCAGAAAGGACCCCTGGCTTTCCAAACTCCTTCCCAGTGAGGAGTCTGGGTGTGGCTGGACCCAATCCTAGTCCCAGACCTGGTCAATGGTTTGTGCACAATCAATCCTTATATCCCTTAGCTAAGATTTCAAAGTTTAGCCTGCTGTTAGTCGCTTACCGAGAAGCTGCTGCGGCAAGGAATCTCTCAGCCTAGAGGAGTAGAACCTTAAGCGAGTGTCCCCGCTCACGGGGAGACGCTGGCGCGCAGCCGCTGCCGTGCAGGAGAGCTCAAAGGGCTCCTGGGCCGCCCGCTATTTATAGAGTAAGAGAATTGACCTACGATCGTATTCGCAGGGGTGCAAAATATTCAGGTCCCCACTGCAGACAGTGTTTTGTCCGTGTTGCCAGCCATCCCCCAAAGTCCAGGTGCAACTCATCACACCTCCCACTGATGGCTTGAGCAGGAGCCTGGGGGGGGGGGGAGGGGAAAAAGGGTGAAAAGGGGAGAGCACACCGCCACACCAGGCATGTGTCCAGGTGGGGAATGTGGGATAAAACATGTGTCAAGGGTGGGGAGGGAACAAGACGTATCTGGGGCAACAGGTGGGAGCCAGACATGAGTCCAGGATGACGTGGGACCAGGATGTACATTTGTGGAGGGCAACTATCGCAGACCAGGGCCTCACAGACCCACTTCCCTCCCTCCCTCCTTCCCTCCCTCCCTCCCTCCCTCCATCCATCCCTCTGTCTCTTTACCATCTCATTCCAGGGTGCTGGCTGCTCAGGCAGGGCAGCACCCCCGTGAGCGTCCATGGATTCCTTGGGGAGACATTACAGGGGACCATCAATGCTAAGGGCAAGGCTGGGAGGGACAGGGAACCCGGGGAGGGGGGGTAGCATGCAGGTCAGTGCTTCATGGCTTCACTCTATCTCCATGCAGAGCCAGCTACTCTTTCCCGAGCTCTTCATCCCCATGAGCCTCAGAGCTATGGTGAGACTGGGGACAGCCACGAGCATCTCCTACACGTGCCAGTGCTGGGATGTGATGTTCCTCCTGTGCAGGGATGGAGACGGGTCCCCCCCAGCACTGCCAGGATCCACTGGCCAGCCAGGTGGATAGTGGGTCACGTGCCTGCTGCTGCACCGGAAGGATGGAGCCAGGTGTCCCGCTGGGAATCCAACGGCCCCTAGAACTGGCTATTACATTATGGGATAAAAAGCTCATCTGCAGGCACATGGAGCACAGACAAACCAAATTGTGTCCTGTGAGGGCAGTGAGACGCTGACCCAGGTTGCCCAGAGAAGCTGTGGCTGCCCCATCCCTGGAGGGGTTCAAGGCCGGGTTGGACAGGGCTTGGAGCAACCTGGGCTGGTGGGAGGTGTCCCTGCCCAGGGCAAGGGGTGGAATGAGATGGTCTTCAAGGTCCCTTCCCACCCAAACCATTCTGTGATGCTATGATTCTGTGACAGGTGTAACTGCTCAGCAACGGTAATTTGTGACCAAGGAATGATCTGGCATGGAAGGTGAGGATGCCCAGCTGCAGAAAGGGTTAAACTGGTTGGGGGCAGGAATGCGAGGACTTTGGCTCCTGCCAGGAAGTGAAACTTCCTGTGCTGATGACGCAGAAAGCGCGTCAGACTTGTCTTCTAGCCAACCTGCAATGCACTCGCTGAGGGGCCACCATGGGTCAGCGGAGCTGGTGCTCGGGGGTGAACCCGTGCACGCAGGATCGGTGCTTCGGGGCTGGTGCAATGCGTGGTCTTGCAACGCAACACCCCCCGTAGAACCACATAGGGTGGTCGGACTCTGCCCAAGCATTGTTCATTACAGCTTCTGATATTTAAGCTGCTAAAGGAGGAGCTGCTGCCCGAGCACTCACACACCAGTCATGGCATCGCACACACACACACACACACACACACTCACTCCCAGGCGCTTCCTCCTCCTTCAGGTTCCACCCTTGGTTTCCCGCAGCGTCGGATTTCATAAAATAATTAATTTAATTGGAAGGTACGGCAGCAAGAAGAGCCCGGGCTGGGTGCCTCCAAAAAGAGGGACCCTGAACAAAGGAATCCCTGGGCACTGGTGCCCTTGTGACCCACACAGCCGTGCCACATGCGCCCTTCACGCGCTGGCCACACGTCTTCCAGTCCAATGGGGATTTTTGGCCTGGGCTCTTCTAACACCTAATTGGATCCTTTTCCTGTGTCCAGGAAAAGACACAGGTTGATCTGCAGTTTACGCCAAGGGCTGCAGCCTCCATGCCTTCTGGTCTACACTCCTTGTGCACCTGCGCTCGCTGGCAGAACACGGGGAACTGAAGAGTCCTGGACTTGGGAAAACCACCACCAAAACATCAGCGTGATATCAAAACACTTTCCCATGCTAAAAGACTAAACCCAGCACTGTACCAGCTGCGAGGAAAATTACTAAGAAAAATACCTCTGTTGGGGCTTCAGCAAATCCAGCTACTCCAGCTCCGTAAAGCTAAGAAAACAGCCCAAATCACACTGCATTATAATCCTAAGTAATTTATTCTAATTAAAACTTGCTTATTTAGGCTAAACAACTGATATCCCTCAAGATGAGCTCAAAATCACCTCAGGGTGTAAAATAAGGAGTACATCGTGCTCAGGCAGCGGGGGGAGCAGGTGGTGTTTGTGGGAGTGCTCTGGACCGATCTGCGGGGCTGGATGTGTACACGTGCCCACGCCTCTGTTCTATGGGCACATCTGCCTGCTGGAAACATGCCATCGGCTCCACAGCCAGGTGGCCCTGGGGGTCTGGAGCTGTGGCAGCCTCGTCTCTCTCCTCTCCGGCTGCTGGATGCAACAACCCCTAACAGTGGTGACGGAGGGCAAAGCGCTTCCTGTGGTCCCATGCCCTGGACTTGCCCCTGGAGGCAGGTCTCCAGCTGAGGGATGTAAGAAAAGGCTCTGCAGAGGAGGGCACAGCAGTCCAATGTGCCCACGGAGGAGCCCCATGGCAGTGCCACCAGCTCCCTCCCGGACTGCGTTAGCCAGGCAGTAGCCAGCAAGGTCAGCCAGGGGGTTCTTCTCCCCTGGGCACCGGTGAGGCCAGAGCAGCTTTTTGTCCCTCAGCCCAGTGTGGACAGCGGGGGCTGTTGGGATGAATGGGCCCCAAGGGGGATTGTCCAAGGAGATGCCAAGAACTGGGGGAGGCAAAGGGAGGTTAAGGCAGGAGAGGTGCCCCAGAAAAGGAGAAGGCACCCTGCTGCAAAACTTCTACTCCATGACGTCTCCCAGGGAGACCAAAAAGGCTGAAAAGGGAAGAAAGAAAAGGGTAGGGAGGGTCTAGGGGGGGACCACCTGGGGCAGCTGAGAGCCCTGCAGGAGTCCAGTGCCCGCTTCCCCTTTTCCCCCTGGAATCCGGCCGCACAAACGCCATCTGCCTCGCCCGGAGCGCTGCAGTTTTGCTCCTGCTGGGGCCAGTCGCGGCAGAGGCCGAGCGCGGCCACGAGAGGGCAGGAGGCGCCCGGGGAGCGAGGGAGGGGGTTACGGAGCGTGGCGGGTCGGAAGGAACCTCTAAAGGCCACCGAGTCCAACCCCCCTGCAGTGAGCAGGGACATCTTCAACTCCATCAGGTCGCTCAGAGCCTCATCCAGCCTGGCCTTGAATGTCTCCAGGGATGGGGCCTCCCCCACCTCTCTGGGCAACCTGGGCCAGGGTCTCACCACCCTCAGTGTACAGAACTTCTTCCTAATGTCTGATCTAACCCTGCCCTGCTCTAGTTTAAACCATTGTCCCTCGTCCTATCGCTACATGCCCTTGCAAACAGCCCCTCCCCATCTCTCCTGGTGCCCCTTTAGGGACTGGAAGGGGCTCTAAGGTCTCCCTGGAGCCTTCTCTTCTCCAGGCTGAACCCCCCCAGCTCTCTCAGCCTGTCCTCACAGCAGAGGGGCTCCAGCCCTTTGATCATCTTCGTGGCCTCCTCTGGCCCCGCTCCAACAGCTCCGTGTCCCTCTTGTGCTGAGGGCTCCAGACCTGGACACAGTACTCCAGGTGGGGTCTCAGCAGAGCAGAGGAGAGGGGCAGAATCCCCTCTCTGGACCTGCTGGCCACGCTTCTTCTGATGCAGCCCAGGATGCGACTGGCCTTCTGGGCTGCAAGCGCGCATTGCTGTCTCATGTCCAGCTGTTCATCCACAAGTACCCCCCAGGTCCTCAGCCTTCAGCCGTGTGGGATCCCTGGACAAGCTGCCACCTCTCCTACACAGCTCCAGTCCCACAACCCATCTTCTCCCTGCTCTCCTCGCTCCCACATCACCCAAAGATGCAAGCGACTTCCCCTGTTTATAATTAACCCTTCGTTATTGCCAAAGGGAGCTCCGTCTACACCACCCAGACTAGACGGCAGCTGAGGAGGTTGGAGGCCAGGCCCCAGGTGTGGTGGAAGCGAGCAGTTATTTGGAGCAAGGACCTCGCTGTTGCTCCAGCACAGGAGTGGGGAGGCTTAGATGGATGAGGAATGGGGCCAGCCCTGTGGGGTGGATCCAGACCTACAGGCAGGAGATGTTGCTCCTCCAGTGAAAGACACTACCGGCCAGCTGGGATGAAACAGTCCCTGATGAGGCCAAAAGGGACACCAAGTTACTTCCCTCCTATTCCACTCTGTGGAGCTGCCAAACCTGCCCCACAGCCATGGGGAAGAGGCAGCCTGGACATCGCCTGTGCCCGGACCCAGTGTCCTCCACCAGCTGCTCTGCACTGTGGCGGGGGCACCATGCAGGGTTTCTGGGCGCGACGAGGGGGCACGACGCGGTGCAGAGGTCTTCCTGGACCTCGGTGAGAAAGGCCTGACAACAGATGGAGCAGTGAAATGTCTGCTTTAATGGCACAGAATAAAAAAGAGGAAGTAAATCTTACGCCCCTTCGGATGCTGGGCACATCTCCACAGATGGGATTTGCGCAGCAGGGATTTCCCCTCCATGCCATGGGAAAATCTATGCGGGGAAAATCAGTGCTGCCAGGGAAGTGGGGTGCCCCGCCGCTGAAGGGATGGAAGATTTACTTGCTATCTATAGTCCCCCTTTTATTCTGTCTTATTAAAACAGCTAGTTTATGCTACCACTTGTTGTTGCAGCTTTCTCACTGAGATTCGAGAGGAAACTTTTGCTGTCCCTTCTTCCCACCCCTGTTGCAGAACTTCACTCTGTTTCGCAAGGGCTGAGAGGAAGCCATTTCCCCATCAAGTGACCAGAGGCGAGGAAGAGAAACAAAAAGCCTCGCTAGCTCCTCTCCTAAGGTCCGTGGGATCCTAAGACCCGGTCGTCATGGGCACACGGCCCTGGGCAGGTGACTGGGACATTCTGGTTCCAGTTCAACCATCCCAGCCCTGTAATTGTGTCTGCAGAATCCCGGGCCGTGGGACAGAAGGTGGCTTGTGTCAACGAGGCGACCCACAGGAAGCCACACAGCTGCTCAGCGCCTCCGGCCAACGCCTTCCTCCGAAGAAACTCTGCTTGAGCCGAGGACGGAGAGAGCCAAGAAGCAGATGATGCTGCCCGTGACCCAGGTGTTGGCCTTCGGTGAGTGCCAGAGGCTGTATGGGCTCCCGGTGGGGGGACAGGAGGCGTCCGGAGACTCCACAGATCTGCTACATGGCTGTTTCCCCTGCAGGTGCTTGGCTGGTGGCGCAGAGCAAGGCTACGCCAAGTGAGTATTACGAGGAGGTAGACAGGGAGTCTGGACACATCTCTGGGCCCCCATCCATCTCCCTGGGTTCTTCCCCAGCCCCACAGAACAAAACCTGCCCTTGTGTGGAGGTGGCACACCCAGGGCAGCCGGGCGCTGGGGCCTCCCTGTCTGGCAGCATCTCTCTCCCTGTGCAGGTGCCCCCACCATCTCCATCTTCCAGAAGCCGCCTGGGGTGATCCCACCAGGAGGCTCGACCACCATCTGCTGTAGTTGCCAGTGTGACAATGGGTACTTTGATCTGTACAAGGGAGGCCAGCGGGTCCGTACCTTGGAGCTGCGCGGCAGCAGGGCTGAGTTCTCCATCTCCAATGCCACCGAAAAGGACGCAGGTGCCTACAGCTGCCACTACCGGGATGGAGGCACTGTGCTGGCTCACAGCAACACCGTGGAAGTCTGTGTGCAAGGTGAGGGATATGCTGTTACCTCTTCACGTGGGGTCAGATGCCACATGGGCACACCGGGAGGCACGTAGCCACTTGGCTTCCCCGTCCACAGGGTGGGCAGGGTTTTTCCCCTCTTCCCTGGCTTGGAGAGGCAGGGACTGTCTTCACCTCTGCTTGACCCAGGTGGTGGAGTCACCGAGATCCCAGTGGCTGCTGGCACCGTGTCAAAGCCCTGCACGCTTCCTCATGCCCTTTCCTCTCCCCACAGAGTTCCACCTCCCCGAACCTGTCCTCTCTGTCCTGCCTGGGCCTGATGTGGCTGCAGGAGCGGATGTGGTTTTCCGTTGCACCATCGCACACCCCAAGGCTGGCTGTTTCCTCTACCTGGAGGGCTTGGTCAAAGAAGTCGACTTTATCCCAAAGGACGAAGATTGCAAGCTCTCCCATGTGCATAAAGGGTATGAGGGCCGCTACAGCTGCCAGTGTTTCACCAGGAATGGTTCGTTCAAATGGTCTGCTGTCAGCAAGACCCTGGATTTGGTGGTGAGAGGTGAGATGTCCCCCCACCCGCATCCTACTCTTCTCTTCCTCCCTGGCATCTGTCACGTCCTGAGAGAACCAGGCAGGAGGAAGTGGCGAAAGAAAGCGGCTCTAATCAGGAGCCAAGCAGAGGGTTACAGCTTCCTCCAGATGTGTTTGAGCCTTTCCAGCTCCTCAGAGACCCTACAGGTGACCTATAGAGCCAGGGCTGCTAGGCTACCAGCGGGGGGGGCGAGGGTGAGGGGACACCCGCCAGCCCCAGGGACAGTCGTACATCGCATTGCAGCCCAGCGGCAGGGTCTGGCTGGCAGTGGCAGATGAGGGCCAGCTCCATGTTCCTGTCCTCCTCCCCGTCGTTGGTGCCGCTGTGTGGGGTGACAGGTCAGAGACTGTGGGTAGGGGGTGTCCCAGGGGCCTGGGACGTGGGAGGTATATCCAGCAGGAGCCCCTGGGGCTCCCTTTGCTCCCTGTGAACTTCCCTTTATCCCTCCTTAGCCCAGGAGCTCCCCAGCGTGTCCCCTGCCCCACGTGTCTGTTTGCCCTGGGACCCCCATGTCCCCTTGGGTCCCCTGTTGCTCTTTTGGTCCGGGAGCTCTGGGGGGGCTCCTCCCAGGGCCCCCCCTCGGTGACTGTCCCTTCCTGTCCCCTGCAGATTACACCTGGAACAACGTGGTGCGCCTGGTGGTGGGGGCCGGGGTCCTGCTGCTGCTGGGGCTCATCGTGGCCGAGGCCCTGTGCACCCCCCGCTGCAGGATGGGACCCCGCTAGGACGGGGTGCAGGGCCCCCCTTCCCCCTCCTCGTCCATCCTGTGTCCCGTTCCCCCCACCTGTGTCCGTGTCCTTCTGTCCCCAGCGGGGACAAGCACCCGTCCTCGGGGGAGGCGGCAGGGCTGAATAACCAGTCTCCAGCCGCAGCCTTCCATTGCTCACGTTCGTTTATTATTTTAAAACACTGACGAAACACATCACACCGCGACCTATATATATAAATTTACTTTTATGCAGGTATAAATTTATATATATAGGACCTTTAAACCTCTGTATACTCAGGACACAAAGTTCCAGAATAGCATCACCGGCTACAACAGAAATATTCTTGTTATGAAAACACAAAGAGGAGGTGCGAATATTAAAAAAACGCAGAATAAAGAAATTAAAAACGAGTGCAAAATGAATGAAAGTGCAAAAAAGCTTTTGTTATCGTAACGCTCCTTCCAAAACACATCCCCCCCCCGCCCCTTTTCCTCCCCCCGAGGCCGGGCGAGCCTCAGGCCCCAGGGTTAGGGGGGGATTGGAGGAAGGGAGGCCAGCTGCAGCCCCCAGGTCTTTCCCTCCCCTCTGCACCGCGGGTTCCCCTCCGGAGGGCACGGACTGAGGAACGGAAGCGGCTGAGTCACATCCCCCTCATGCTGCCTCCTCTTCTCCAACGCCCCTCATTGCACTCGCGTCCCCAGACTTGCCTCTGCAGGCAGCAGCTGCCCCCAGCCCTCCACCCTCCTAGACAATTCGGAGGGTTTTTCTTTACTAAAAGTGCTTGTGATGGACACGGGAATCACCGGAGCACGGCAGCAGCAGGCAGCTACGCTCTGGCGAGGCAGGCATGGCCCTCCTCCTCGCTGAGCTCCAGGCTGGCTGCTCTCACGGAAACGGAGACTTTGACGTTGCACACACCGCCTCCTGTTTTCCACGAGGAGGGAGAAACACCATCCTGAGAGGCTCCAGCTGCTCCCACGCACCCAGAGTCACCTGCGGACCAGCCGCCCCAGAAGACGCTCCGTGCCCAAGGCTGGAGCGTGTGGTGGGACATCTCCCACAGCTCCAGCTGAGCCCTGCCAACACCATCTGCAGCAGCAGGGGCAGGAACGACACCTGCGCAGGCTCGGGAGCCTCCACTCCGAAAAAACATTTGACTAGAAAAATTCTTCATTGACTTCGAAATTTTGGCTGCAGTCACGTCTCTCAGAAAGACCCCGGAGAGGAACCTGTGGGCCAGACACAGCCCCATTGTCCTCTCCAGCTTCTTAGTGACACAGCAGTGGACATCCCCGTGAGGAGTTTGGTCAGGCGACCGGGAAAGGATGAAAAACTTTGGTGCTTCTGCCTTGGTCACAGCTGCCCTTGATGCTCCCTGAGGGGGGGCTCCCAAACAATGCTCTGTGGAGACGGAGGACCTGCAAGGCCAAGGGTGCAGCAATCCTTCCTTCTCCTGGTTTCCCTGCTGGGACCAGAGACAACTTCTGCTCACAGAGGACACAGCACCTGAGACCCTGCCTGGAACCAGAACCTGCCGCCTCCACAGACACAGAAACCACCACATTGAAACAGCGACACACCAACAGCAGAGGAAATAGGCGCTGTGGTATTTCCACAAACACCCATCCACACGTACACACACAATGCTTTGGGTTTGGTTTGGTTTGAAAGGAAAACAAGAAGAAGGTTATAAGTTTTAACAGTAAATAGCCCTTGACCACCTACAAACCCCGTAACTCTCTCACCCAGATGAATCCAGAAGCTTTGTACCCCAGCGGGTGAGTCAGCCCGAGAGGCTGAGGAACCGATGCTCAAGAAACCACTAAGTGTGTGCGACAGAGACCCTCGTGTCTCCCATCACCCTTCCAGTGGGGCTGGTTTTCCTGCACCCAGCAGAGATCCGGGCTCCAGCCCCACCCCACAGCCAAGGGGGAGCACCTCGGCAGTCCTGCCCTCTGCTCTCTTAGAAGTCGAAAGAGCCCAGAGGAGGAGTAGCCCGTGGGCACAGCTTCCCGCTGCTGCCCATGGCCGGCACAGTCTGAATCATGCCCCTCTGCCGCCCATGGCCGGCACAGTCTGAATCATGCCCCTCTGCCCGTTTTGCTGGTGCCCAGGCAGAGCACGGCTTGATCGCACCCAACTGCAGAGCAAGAGCTGATGGTGTTGGCCGTACCCAGGCCTGTGGGCCAGCCATGGCTCCTCTTCCCCTTCAGCAGGGATCTTCTGAGCTCACCACCACCGCCGCTCTCACAAGGCTCTCCGTCCTTCACGCTAGTTTCAGATCTGACCCCTGGGTAGCAACTCCTCTCCCGGCAGCCGGAGCAGTGCTTGGTCCCCTGCCCAAGAGGAGGAATGACTTAGCAGGAGGGAACGGAGCAGACGAGAACAGAATGCCTTCGTTAAGATGTTTCCTTACAAGCTCAATAACCGTGTCCTGTGCAAGAATATCAAGAGCCAAAGAGGAGCCGTTCCATTCCAGATCACCCCTGGAAAGGTCTCAGCACCGGTCACGCAGAGTCTCACAGCTGAAGGTCCCAGGGCTTCTCTTCTCGCCCAGCACACCGTGGCCCAGAAGAGACTCCCCATCAACTGAAGAGACCAACTTCAGGACCATTCACTGCGGATCAAGGGTGACCCGGAGAGTGGCTGTGGGACCCAGGGACATGGCGTTCCTACCCACTGCCCCTCTCTCCACAGCTGCCCACGCTGCAGTGCTTGAAGAGATGGAAGAAAATAAAAAAAGGAAAGGAGACGGAGAGCTGCCTAAATCAAACCCAAGCATTGAGAAAACAAATACATGGACTAATTGCAAGTCCTGCGTGAACAGCAAGCAGCAGACGTTTCAAGAGCAGGTCAAATGTGACCCCAAATATTCAATAAGAGTCAAAATGCTACATTTCCATGGGAAGCCTAGAACAGATTGACTCAGGTGTGACAGACGCTCCCAAGGCAGTGCTGCTCCAAGACACATTGCTGGTGCACTTGCTAAGATCCTTTCATCCCTGTCTTTGGGCACTGGGAAAGGGGGAAAAATTGTTTTGCTACCGATATGTCATTCTTGGGAATGGGAAAGAAAGTGGACATGGGACTCGGATCACATCGCTGCGGACGGTGGAGAGCCCTGGGGGCAGGTGGCCGCCCTCCAGCCCTGCACTGCCACACCGCTGCTCCAACAGCACCCACGGCAGGTGGCACAGGACAGGGACAGACCACGGCGAGGGCAGCGCAGGTGCTGCCAGGGCTCTGCCAGCAGCCCCCAGGCATGTTGGCACGTCCTAGCCTACTCGGCCTCTCCTCCATTACAGGCGACAGCGTTACATGGGCATTCCCAAAGTGCCTGCACCCTTGTTGAAAAGGTGCTCTGTTACTAAAAGGACAGAAAAAAAACCCCAAACCAGTTAACTGCTGAATTTTCTTTTAGCTCTGCAGGTAAGGAATCCAGGGACAGCAAAAGATCCTGCTCTTCTGACAGCAAAACCTGGGGGACTCTCCAGGGCAAAAAAGGGGGAGAAGACAGCTTGGCAGGATCGAGTCAGCCAACTCCGGAACGCCTTCAGAAGCGAGCTGTGAATCCGCCTGCAGAGGAATGGATGTTTCTTGCCCTTGGAAGCTGTCTCCGCTCTAGAAAGGGCCTTGCTCCTAACACGTGGACCAAAGAGGGTCCGACTCTCCTTTGCAGAGGATTTTTTAATTGCTGCAAGGGGAAGAAGTTAACCAAGCATCCTTCCTCCGAGAGGAAGAGGAAACGGAGCTCGTTCTGCACCCACCCAGCCCTGGCCCCGTAGGGCCCCAGGGCTACTGCAGATAAAGCGCAGATGCTGGTTGTGGGCAGAGCAGCGGCCAGGACACATTGGTCCCTGGAAGGGACAAGAGGTCAGCCACTGGTTCCCAGTGCGGTGAAGGGGCAAAGCAAAGTCATCATCTGGCCTTAAAAGGGAAAGTCAAAGGAACTCGAGAAAAAGGCAAAGTGAGAAGAAGCTCCTTAAAGAGCATCCCTTGGAAACGATGTTAACACAACCCCCCCCAGAGGAACACATCACAGGAAAAAAAAAAAAAAAGATCTCTAAGATCTCTCTCAGCTGCTGAGCAAAGCTAAGACCAGCCTTTAAACGGGTGCAAGCACGTGCGCAGGCAGCCAGTCCTTTCCCTTATCTGGGTGAACTGAGTAGTGGTGTCAGCCCCCAGCTGCCACACTGCTCCCCTGGCCCTCAACACACCCCCCGCATCACTGCGGTCACAGCAGGACATGGGGGACAGCTGTCACGTGAAGACAGGCTGGTCCCACGTCCACCCTCTGTCCCTGCAGCCGCGCCCGAGGCTTGGGGTCAGCCTGTACCCAGCGCCGGAGGAGAAGGGCAGTGCGGAGGGGAGCGCAGAGGATGGGAGATGGACTGGTGGGAGGGAGGAGATGCGGCACCCGAGGGGACATGAGCAGGACATGACAAGCTGCGGTCGGTCGGGGGGGAATCTCTGTCCTGACCAGACAGTTTGGCAGCACCGGTGCTGAGGGAGGGTCCCGATCGGGCCAAGAAAAGTCACTTTAAGGTGTCATCAGCATTCTTGAACATGAGGATGGCATTGTAGATCTTGAGTGCTGGGCCCAGCTTGACACTCATAATCTTGACGATGTCAGCCTGCGTCAGCAAGAGGAACGCCTCGCCATCGATCATCTGGAGAGGAGAGCAGGGACAAAGGAAATCACCGAAAACCCAGGCTGTGGCTTCCTAGGGACAGCCAGCACGGGCAGAACCTGGGGACATGCACAGTCGCATTCACCCTCAGCCAGGTACCACAGATGATCCCAGTCAGGGGCACCCACAGCACTCCCGTGCTGTCCCAGATAAACCAGAGCTGGGAGCTGGCGTGCCCAGGAATAGGGTAGAGAAGGGGAAAGGCCCTTCCCAGGGCTGCCCCAGGAGCTCACACTGCAGCTGGCCTGGGCTTCTGTGCCAGAGCGCAACGGCCACAGCACACGGCCAGCGGGCAACCTGCTCTGGGCAAACACCTGCCCATTCCCAGCTCCAGGTCCCGGCACACGTGGAAGCTGACCCCAGCTCAGCTTCGCGTGCCTGAGCACCCTTAAAGCACAGGGGTCATTTACTAACAGGCTGGGATGCTCGCCGTGTCCCCAGCATCAGCCTGCCCTGGGCGTACCCCCCCATGCTGGAAAGCAGCCCCTCTCCACGTCTGCCCACAGAGGAGTCTAAAAACAATGAACCTGGCTGACAGACGGCAATGCCACCGAACCGCTGTGCCGGCGAGAGGATGCAGGCGGGGACGGATGAACGGGTGAGGAGCAAGCTGCTTCCCTCAGGAGGTGATGGCGCTATTAAGGCTGCAGTATCATCCTCCCCCTGGCTCCCCGCTCCGGGCCTCCGCAGAGGGGCCCTCCCTCAGCCGTGCTGGGAGAAGAGGGCAGCACAGCTCCCTGGGGGTCAGCCTCTCCCCTCCTGCCACCGTATCTGTACAGGCAGACACTCGAATGCAGTGGGGCGGCTGCCCCCAGGGCTGCAGGGTGGGATCGCTGCCAGGTGCTGGACATGCTCGCCACTGCAGGAAGGCCACTGGCCCATTCCTCCCTACCCCGTTGGCAAACAGCTGTCCTTGGCCAGCTGCACTCACCCTCCAGCCCTCCTCACCTCATCCTTGAAGAGCTTGGCTTGGTCCTCGCAACCCGTCAGAGTCTGAACAAAGCTAAAGACCTTGGAACAAACAGAGAAAAATGTCAAGACAGAAGCAAGGAGACCTCCCTTGATGTGAGCTCACATCCCCGCTTCCAGAGAGGCACTTTGCACCCCGTAAGGTAACGCGTGGCTGTCAGGGCACGGGCTGCAGTTGCAGCACCCTCCCGCGCCTAGAGATCACCCTCGGACCAGGGCACAGGCGCTGGCCTCCTCCAGCCCCACAGCAGCAAATGCTACAGCAGGTTCATCTCCAACAAGCCACCTCCAGCCCAGCGAGATGCTTCCCAGTGAGGGGTGGGAGCAGGAGAGGGGCACAGAGGAGGGTCATGGGGCGATCAGGCAGGGCTGGCTGCTGGGGCTGGTGCCAGAGGTCCAGCTACCCAGGCCTTAAGAGGGGCCATCGGGATGCTCAAGAAAGTGAATGAAGGTGACGATGAAGAATTTGAGGTAAAAATTTATTTTTTTAAAGAAACAGTGGAGTGAATTCTTATCTGCAGAGTCTATGGTTTAATTTTTTAACATGGCAAGGACGAAACTGATTTCTTAGGAAAACTGGAACATGCTAAATGAAGATTCTGCTGTTTGCCTTCACCTGCCTGCCCTGGGCTAGTGCCACATTCAACCTGGTAGTTCTGCATGTACTTCCCAGAAGCTGCCATCAGGGCTCATGTCTGGCAGTTGTCCCCAGAGGACCTTACAAGCGTGTCCAGCAGACTGCCTTCTCCCTAGCCCAGGGAAGTTGCCACTGGAATACCTCCATGCCTGGTGCATGTACCATGGCGCTGCACAGCCAGGAAGAGGGCTCCCAGCCATGCCAGTGGGTTAGGAGCCAGCACACAGTCTTCAAAACCATCTTACCTCATCAATGGTCCACTTGGCCACTGTAGTTGCTGTGATGCCAGCCACCCCCGGCAGGAGTTTGCAGTGCTGCTCCCAGCAGAGCGACAGGGAGCGGTCGGGGTGGGCAGACAGGGCAGACATGAAGAGCGACTGGTGCATATTGTCTGAAGAAATAGCTGGCAATAAAAAAGCAAGATGCGATACAAGGCAGAAGGATGAGAACATCCCATCCCATCCCATCCTACAAGTCTTGGGGAGGACCCAGGACTGGTAGCAAATGGTCTCATGGGTCCAGGAATCCAGAGTTAGTTGTTGTCCCTTGAATTAATGGGATATCAGTGTATCCAAGTGTCCAGTTTGGTGGGATTGGGGATGGCGGGGGAAGAAGTTTAGAGACAAGCTTGGTTTTGCCTTGTTCTCACCACCTTCAGTCTTTCATTTTCCGTACTGAACTAGATTTCAGTGTCAAATTTCACACCAGAATGCCATCCCATGGCACATCATTCCGCTCATTTCACATTTTTAACACAGCTTTTCCCTTGCTCTCTGCTCCAAGAAGCCAAGGATGGCTCCCAAGAAGAGATCCTCATCATTCACCCCCAGCGCTGGGGTAGGCAGCAGGACCACCCATGGTAAAACAGATACTGGCTGGAATAAATGTCAGTCTTCGTCTTATGTCAGTCATCAGAACTAAAAGCCAAGCAAACTCTGGGCTGCAGCAATAATTTGGCACTTCACAACCACACTGATGTTTTGGGGTACGGCAGCCACAGGATGAAGGCACAGCACCCCTGCCTGAAGAGGACAAAGCGCCGGGGGAAATGCACTGCCACAGAGGGGATCCGAATTCTCTGCCCTAAAGCACTCAAGGATTCGCAGACATAAACCAAGAGACATGACAAGGGTCCTAGCAGAGCTCTGGAAGAGGCAGGGACGTTCTTGGCAACTTTGGTAGTCGACCACAAGCTCCTCACTGGTGCTCACCTGCGTGAGGTCTGACCGAGTGAGCCAAGGGAGACCTGCCTCAAGCAGCCACCACCCCAGTTCCTCCAGCCTTGCCCCTGGGATGACACCGCGGCAGAGGATGGCACTTACTCTGGAAGTCTTCCTGCTGGATCTTCCGGTACTTTGGAGGTCGCCCTCTAAAGAGACAGGAAGACTAATTTCCAACTGGGTTGGGACTGGCCCGAGGGCAATGCCTTGGCAGCAGGAGCAAGGATTACCCCTCGGACCCTGACCCAAAGGGCTGACAGCTAAAGATATAAAACATGGTAAGAAGAACCAAGAGAGGTGCCCAACAGAGCCGGAAGGACAAACACCAGCTGCCAGCAACTGTGCTCCCCCGCGGTCAAGGAGCCTCTCCAGCTTGGCCATCCCTCCCAGGGACAGAAGTCATGGCACGGGGCCCCGCACTGCTGCACGGGGCTCACGGGGCTTGTCCCTACCTCCCATGGTGCCGAGATTTCTTTCGCTGAGGGAAGCCAATCAGGTTCCTCTTGCGAGTTGAGGCCTCGGTGTCAGACAAGTCCGCCTTAAGCCTGCCCTGGTTCTTCTCTGCCAGCGGGCACCCTGAGAGGCAGTAATGGGCCGTGAATCTCCCAGTCACGTGTCCTGACCCGTCGCAACCCGGCGTGGGGCACTTCCTAGAGAACAGAGGGGAGGCAAGCGTCGGACCCAGCTCAGAGCAGCACGGGAGGTGAGCCAGCAGGCCCACCCTTCCGCTCCTGAGCACGGGAAGCCATAGCCCTGGCCATGGAAAGCACAGTAAAGATGTGCTGAACAAATTCCAGGGGTGAGGACGCTGGGTGCACGGGCAGGGCACACCCAGGTATAGATACCCTCCAGGAATAGAACAGAATCATAGAATTGTTTTGGTTGGAAGAGACCTTTAAGATCATCAAGTCCAACCGTTAACCCAGCACTGCCATGTTACTACTCACCCATGTCCCTCAGCACCGCGACTACCCGTCTTTTAAATACCTCCAGGGATGGCGACTCAACCACTTCCCCACACAACCCGTTCCAAACCTTGATAAGCTTTTTGGCGAAGAAATTTTTTCCTAATATCCAATCTAAACCTCCCCTGGCGCAACTTGGGGCCATTTCCTCTTGTCCTATTGCCTGCTACTTGGGAGAAGAGACCGACCCCCCCTCATTGCCCCCTCCTTTCAGGGAGTTGTGGAGAGCGAGAAGGTCTCCCCTCAGCCTCCTTTTCTCCAGGCTGAACACCCCCAGCTCCCTCAGCCGCTCCTCACAAGACTTGTGCTCCAGACCCCTCACCAGCTCTGTTGCCCTTCTCTGGACACGCTCCAGCCCCTCAATGTCTTTCCTGTAATGAGGGGCCCAAAACTGGACACAGCACTCAAGGTGGGGCCTCACCAGTGCCCAGTACAGGGGGACCATCACTTCCCTAGTCCTGCTGGCCGCACTATTTCTACAAACACCCATCCCACCTCTGCTTGCTGTCACAGCGACCCTGTGCAAGTCACCAGAGCAGTGCTGATCAAGCACATCACTGGGGTTCACAGAGTCTCCATCTTCCCTTCCTTGCCCTCGCAGGCATCCAGACTAGCCTCAGAGTGAGGAGGAAGCAAGTGTGATGAGTGTGGCCAGCAGAGAAACCCCTGGGAGCCAGACCTGCCTTCCCCATCCTCACAGAAGCTCCACCACACTTGCTTCTCTTGATGCCAGCCTGCCGTGCTGGGGTCGGCACTACACCGTGCCCGGTTTCCCATGGAAAAGGTGACGCAAGTGACTGACTGAGCTGGGGGAGACGCACTGTTCCTTCTCAGGACTTCCCAGCTCACAACCTCACAGTGAAGGGCATCCATGAGGGGCAGGAGGAACATCGTCCTTGAAGTCGGTATCAGTGAACAGCATCTTAGAGGCACTGTCCCCTACACAGCCCATATGTCCCCACAGGTAGATGAGCATGTAGGGCACCCCCAGGGGCTCTGGGTGCTGCAGGACAGGCGCAGGGTAGGAGCTCACAGGAGTTACGCTAGCCACAGGCTCTGGGCCACCTTGGGGCCTGGCCTGGGGAGAGCAAGGGCTGCCCCGAAGCAGGGGGCAGAGCCAGGCATGGGGTGGGTGCAGGGAAGAGCTGGCTGCTGGTGGGGTTGGCACGTGTGGAGGAGCGGAGGAAGAGCCACAGGGAAGCTGTGCCCCTCTGAGCTGTGCTGGGAGCTCACCTGTGGTGAAAGCTGTACTTGGAGCTCTTGGTGTGAGGGATGCTCTTGCAGCCCAGGGTTGGGCAGCCCCCGTGAGCGGAGGAGGCTGGTTCCTTTGGCCCTAGACAAGGAGGAGAAACAGGAGACAGACTGTCACAGCTGTAGCCCCAGGCAGAGTGAGGGCTCTAGGGTCCCTGCCTGCACCAAAGACGGAGAACTTTTCCAACTGATAACTCCACAGAAAAGCCCTTCCTCCCTGCCCACCCTCAGCCAGCACGTGCCTTCCCATTTCTGCGCGTGGGCAGGTGATGGTGGCAGTAGGGACCTGGCATGTTTTGCCCCTGGTATGAGGGACTGACCCAGGCGCAGGACTTACTGAGAGGAGGCTGCAGTGGGTGTCCAGTTTTTGAGCACCAGCCTATGGGGTGGATGTCTGGATGATCCGCATCAATCCAGAAATCATAGACGTGGCTCCAGCCATCAAAATGGATCTAGGGAGACAAGTAGAGAGGTCACACTCCTCAGGGCACCTCCCTGAGGAGCTCTGGAGCCCTCCAAGCAGCAGGGTAGAGCTGAACTGCAGCACAAGGATCTGGTCCACTCCTGGAACCTGGCACTGGGACCTGCCATCCTCCACGTGGTGTGCTTCCACAGACCTCCACACACTTTGCCTCTGCAACTGGCAGTGAGCTGGGAAGGGCAGGAGCAAGCCAGCACAGTGCCTGGACACAGGCTCAGCACCGAGACTTCAGCACTCACCTTTATCCTGTGATCTTCCACATCCTCCACACTGGCCACTCGGATGAAGGAAGGAGTCCTCCTGTCCACTGCTTCCAGCTTCATGTTGACCAGGAAGCCATGGGGTGGGCGCTGGGGCCAGGAAGAACCCAGGTTAGCACAGAGCAGGGACGTGCTTCGGGCTCCTGTGCCACTCGGCAGCTTTCCCAGCAGCATGTGCTCCCGAAGCCCAGCTCCCAGCCCTGGCCTGTCTGGGTAAGAGCCAGCCCAGCTCACAGTGGCAACAGGAGAGAGTGGGGACAGGCCTCCCGGATCTGAGCCGTGTTTTAACAAGATGGGAAAGCTGTGCCCAAGGGAAGAAAGTCGCTAAGAGACATATTCTGGGGATCTATATTGCAGCCAGGCTTGGCTGGACACAGCTGATGTTGTTGCAGTTGGAAACAACAACTATCAAGTAAGCCTAAACAAGTTCCCATCATCCAGCTCCTGTCTAGCTGAGGGGATGGTCATACTTCCCATTTTTCCCAGTTTTGAACTATTTGCCCAGGATAGCCCTGACTTCTGAACCTTCAGTGTAGATCCGAACCCCGGGCCTGTGGCCAGAGCACACCGAACATCAATTGACTTTTCATAAAAGCAAAGACCTGACAACGGAGAAAACCTGAATTCCTGCCCAAGCACAGTGGAGCAGATGATGTGGCACTCACCACTTTAAAGGCCCAAGCTGGGACAGCAGATGCTCCGGTTTCCTTTAAGTACTTTTCCCAGGTGAAGTTGTCAGGATCAGGATAATCTAAAAAGGGGAAGATGCAGAAGGTGAGACCCCCTTGCAGGAAAATGGCAAGTGCCCTAGAATGTCCTACTGCCTTGAAGGACCAAGCAAGTCTGTGCCACGCACACGGAAGCCTAAGAGACCTCAAGGAGTACTACTATTTTCTCATGGACCTTGAATCCAGGGTACAGGAAGCAGAAACATCTGGACCTGCACAGACAGCTTGGGTCCTCCTCGTGTCTCCACTTGGCCCGACACAACCACTATGATGCGCCTGAACACATGTACAGGAGCCATGTCAGGAGCGTGCTGCCTCCCTGGCTGTGGCCTTGCTGAAGGAAACCACCTGGGCCTGCAGACAAGCAAGGGCCGTGGGGTTTGTGCCCCCTGAATCCCCACGCCACCTTGGGAAGCCTGTCCCCAGGGGGATTTGCCAGTGAAGGCTGTGCTCCCGGGCCACTGACTCACCTTGAGGAGGTGTGAGGGGTTTGCCGTGCTCCTGACACCATCCAACTGGGTGGATGTACGGACTGCTGGGGTCACACCTGGAAAACACACCCGAACTCTTACACAGGGCTGAGACACCCAGCTCATCCCCACCAGGCAGCGCAGGCTGAGGGGGCCCAGGGCAAAAGCCCCTGTAGAAGCCAAGTTCTTCTACAGCACTCCTGTCCCTGAGTGACCCAGGGAACCACGGGCCCTGGCAAGGGAAGGGCTAGAGCAGGGGGACTCCAGCTCAGAGGGGCAGGACATGAACGCGCCCGGGGTGCAAGCCCTGCCGCAGAGCTGCCCAGGGGAACAGCAATCCTTTGCCGCAAGCAGGGAGACAGGCTGTGCCTTTCAGAGCTCTGAGAGGTGAGACCTGAGCAATCCGGGGGGGCTCATGTCCTGGTCACAGCTTCCAGAAGGTCACAGCACACTCAGGTGCTGCTGCTTCACAGCTCTGCCCTGGGACAGAGCAGGCAGCTGCCCAGCACCAGCGAGAGAGCAGCAGTCGGGGACAGAAACCACTGCAGCCCCATAGCTCCTCAGGGCAAGAAGTAAGAGAAGGTCAGAGGGTTCCAGCCACAAAGAAAACAGAATTGCTCTCAGGACCCTGATTGTGCTAACTTGCCATTTTAATTGGCTTTAACTAGCTTTAACTGGGACACCTCCCCACCCCGGCCACAATCCCCTGCGACAGACCCAGGAGCCCCTTTTAAGATCAGGCCTTCAGTCTCTGCATCGCAGGTGGCCCTGTCCCCTAGGTGGGTTTCAGGGTGATCACGTCTGTCTCTGCCCCACATTAACTAGAGGGCCATGGCAATTTCCCAGAAGGTGACATGGAACAGGTAAAGGTTTGTCCCCCAGCACAGGGAGGTGACCCTCTGCCCCACGGGACCACTGGTGGCCTGTCTGCAGCAGCGTGCTGGGATCACTCCACACTTTCACGAGCACCCCGTCACTCTTGCTGAAGCACCAGCAGGGTGTCTCCCCAGCACTGGCACCCCAGGAGCCTCTGTGCACTCACCAGTAGTCGTAAGTATCATCCCAGTTGTCAAAGTGCACCAAAAAGCGATTGTCGACCACGTCAGTCACTGTGGCAACACAGATGAGGGAAGGGTTCATGCGGTCCACAGCTTCGAGCTTCATTCCCACCTCGAAGCCTGGGGAAGCCTCCTGCTGGGAGGAGAGGGGGGCAGGTTTCTCTCAGAGCCGCAGGCCCAGCACCCTCCCCACCACTTCCCTTGCTGCAAGAAGGCACTTGCCCAAACCCTCCCAAAACCAGATCCTCTCTGGCCTCCAGGCAGGCCCAGGACCACTTAAGATCCCAGAAGGGCAGTGCCCTGCTGTGCATGTAAGAAAAGAGGCAGAGGGCACGTAACCCAGCTTGGCCATGCAAAGAAAGAGGAAAAGAAATCTTCAGACCCTCAGGATCTTCTATAAGTAGTAACCTCCAAGAGAAAAACAGCCTCCAACCTACACTGATTCACATTTTGCCACAAAACGCTTCTTTGCGGTCGTGCTCCTCCAGTATTAGCAGCTAACAAAGCCATAGGCTTGGGAGGAGGAGCTGGGATGGGGCTCTTCATCCTACCTTGCCTTGATTTCTTGGACACAAAATCTGTGCAAAAGGCTGGCACGCACACTAGTGGGATTGTTGCAGCAATGAACAGGAGGGTTTAGACACAATAAATGACTTGGAGAGGCTGATTTATCGGTAGGTTGAGTTTCCTCTGCAGCTGACAAGGAAACCATCAGTGTTTTGCGCTCCACTATATTCCCACTTTCTGCACCCAAGCTGCCATATGAAAAATAAAGGCAGAGGCAGAAACAATGAGGACACAAAACAGAGACAAAAGACTTATACTTAAGAAACATTAACTGAGAGGTTTTGGCAAAATAACTGAGAGTAGCGGTTACTTCTCCTCACCGGTACTTTTGCAATGTATTTAACCGTCCATGAGACTGACCTGGATGAAACAGTGAATCAGACCAACCTCAATTTTTGGGCACACCAAACTAATGTCCCGGCTGCAGATCCTCAGCGGCAAAGCATGCCACGTCTCACCAAGCAATGCCAGCAGTAGATTCTGCACTGTGACTTGAGAAGCATGGGGTAGACAGAAAAAAGCTCAGCCCTGATGGAGGCATTCTGCTCAGCTGGAGGGGAAGAAGTCACACCTGAAACTGGCTTGGATGGGTGTACGCTTCGCTGGGTAAAAAAAGCGGCTGGAGGGCTACGAATGGAGTTAAATCCAGTTGGCAGCCAGTCACAAGTGGTGTTCCCCAGGGCTCGCTATTGGGCCCAGTTCTCTTTAATATCTTTATCAACAATCTGGATGAGGGGACCCTCAGTAAGTTTCCAGACAACAAGAAGTTGGGTGGGAGCGTTGATCTGATTGAGGGCAGGATGGCTCTGCAGGGGGATCTGGACAGGCTGTATCGATGGGCTGAGGCCAATGGTGTGAAGTTCAACGAGGCGAAGTGCCGGGTCCTGCACTTGGGTCACAACAACCCCATGGACACTACGGGCTGGGGGCAAAGCGGCTGGAGAGCTGCCTGTCAGAAAAGGACCTGGGGGTGTTGGTTGACTGCTGGCTGAATATGAGCCAGCAGTGTGCCCAGGTGGCCAAGAAGGCCAACAGCATCCTGGCCTGTGTCAGCAATAGTGCGGCCAGCAGGACGAGGGAAGTGATGGTCCCCCTGTACTGGGCACTGGTGAGGCCCCACCTTGAGCGCTGTGTCCAGTTTTGGGCCCCTCACTACAAGAAAGACATTGAGGGGCTGGAGCATGTCCAGAGAAGGGCAACGGAGCTGGTGAGGGGTCTGGAGGAGAAGTCTCACGAGGAGCGGCTGAGGGAGCTGGGGGTGTTCAGCCTGGAGAAAAGGAGGCTGAGGGGCGACCTGCTCACTCTCTACAGCTCCCTGAAAGGAGGGGGCAATGAGGGGGGGTCGGTCTTTTCTCCCAGGTAACAAGCAATACCTTGGGAACCTATGGGACATGGTTTAGTGATAACTTGTCAGTGCAAGGTTAATAGTTGGACTTGATCATCTTAAAGGTCTCTTCCAACCAAAACGATTCTACGATTCTATGATTGTACGAACCTGCAGGCTCTGGCAGGAAGGAGAAGCTGCTACTCACAGTGTTTCGGACCATGAAGAGGTGCTTAGGAGCTGCCTGAGCCTTTGTTATCTTCAGGTAGTTTGCCCAGCTGAATTCTTCTTCCTTATAACCTACAACCCCTCAGGAAGAGAAATGAGAGCAGCGAGTTCAGAGAGCAACCAGGAGGTTGTGAGACCGAGCCCGGCCATCCCCGACCAGCCCTCAGCCTGCCAGGCATGTCCTGCATGGGCGGATGGGGTCCACAGCAGCCCTGGGAAACCCAAAGCCCATGGCTGAGGCCCAGCAGCTGATTTTGAAGTGGTGCTAGGAAATGTTAGCAGTGGAGTGGAAATCCAGAGCTCAGCTCCTCCCTGGCCAGCATCAGTCTCACCTGCCCTGGGGCACAGTTGCTGGCTCCAGCCTGGCACGGGGATGTCCAGGCTGTCAGGGCTTTGCCCCAAAATGGGAGTGAGCAGAGATCTTTAGCGTGATGGGTGCCTGAAAGGTTGTCCTGCAGAACCTCCCGCAGCACAGCAGCATCCTCTCCTGGGCCTCACGGAGCCACCCTGTCCCCCTCTCCAGCTCTACATTTGGGGGCCCGCTACTTGTCCCCCTCCTTCAACCCACCAACTGAGACTCGCTAACTCCTTACCTTTTGGTGGCTGGAGTTTGTGCCCTGTCTCCTCAAACCAGCCAGCGGGGTGGATGTCAGGGGAGTCAGCATTCAGCCAGAAATCATGGCACTCAGAGTAGCCATCAAAGTGGAGGCGCATCCGGTAACCACACACCTACCAGAGGGAAGGCAGGAAAAGGAAAGGACCATGGAAACCTCCTCCTGTCCCTGGCTGAGCATCGTACGCACCTCCCCTCCCGCAGGCAATCTCAGGGAAGCCAAGGGTCAATCATAGGTCAGTGCCCAAATCGCAAGGCAAACGCCAGTCTCAAAAGATGTCCAGCATGGAACAAGATAAGTGCAAGGCCACCACAAGCCAGCCCTGAGAAGGGAGGTTCAGGCTGGTGCGTGAGATGCCATGGTGGGGCACCTTGCTGGGTCCAGCAAGAGCAAGGATTCCTTTTTCTGCACCCAGGGGAGATGCTGGCGCGGGGATTTTGGCTGAATGCCATTCTCCTTTGGTGAAATCTCTCCAGCAGCAAGAACAGCAGCCACTGTTGTATGGCTGATCTCCTTGGCTGCCTGAGGAGCACTGTGAGGAGCTGGGGAGCTGGTTCGGCTGCCACATGGCTGAGCGGAGAGCCCCACAGACAGAGGGCCTCCACAGACACAAGGAAGAGCAATGGGATGCCTCCACATCCTCCACCTCAAGGGCTCAGACCTGTCTGAGGGGCATCAGCTCAAAGATAAGAAGCTGTTGCCGTCACCACAGTCTCTCCCCCCATGGCTCTACTGTGTCAGGCGGAGGGAGAGACCAACTAGGCTGAGGCATGATGGCTGCTCCACAGCAGTCTCCTGCCCCTACGAACTGGAAGGAAACCCCCCATTTGCTTGACTGAGGTCATCTCATGCAGTGACATGCAGGCGAGGGCCCAAAGCCCATCTCCTCCACGGGCCAGCTGGCAGCACCTCCCCTCCCACGGAGCCTCCCAACTGCGCAGGCGCAAGGAGAAACCAAGGAACATGGGAACCGGAGCCGCCTTACCTCAGCCACTGTCAGGATAAAGTACATAGATGGGTGCTGCGGATCGATCCCCTCCAGCTTCATCCCCACTTTAAAGCCATTCTTGTGCTGGGAAGCTACTTGGTACTGGAAACAAAAATTAAACTACAATGTAAAAAACGATACAGGTAGTTGGGTCCAGAAGCATCCCAAGGAGCAACCATCAGGCAATGGGAGCTGCTGGGACCAGGAAATTGTGGGCCACAGGTTATTCTGTCCACATGTTAATTCTTTTCCCATAGGAAAACACATTCTTCCACCTCCTTGTGGGTTTGCGTCTCTTGCTACTGGAAGGGCAGGGTGTCCCCGGGCTAACAGCTGCAGCCGGGGAGAGTGGGGCATGGGCCTGGCTCCTCTTGCACTCCGGCAGTCAAGAGGCCTGGGAGCAGGGGTGCAGCGCAGCAAGGTGGCCTCAGGAGATCCCACACCTGGCTTTGAGGAAGGGCTGGAAAGGCTCCAGCACCCTGTCAGAGCCACAGGAGTGTCCTAGGCAAATGTGGGGCGCTTGGGAGGGGGGACAGCACCCCGCTGGGGACTCGGGGCAAATCAAAACCGGAGGCTGACTGATCTTCACCTCCAGGTGAAGACGGGAGCTTGCTTATTGCTCAGAGCCCCGCAACATAGGGAGGCAAGGAAGAGAGGAGAAGGAGGAGGGGTGGGAAAAAAAAAGGGAAAGAAAAGAGAAGATGGAAGAGGAAAAAAGACAGGAAAATCCCAACTCACATCCTGGAAGAGATCTAAAGGGGCAGCGACAGCTTTCTGCTCCTCCAAGTAGGACGCCCAAGACCAGCCTTCTTTCTTCTCCTCACTGGCACCTGAGCGCAGCACAAACGCACACACAAGAGGCGCTGCTGAGGGTCCGCTCCAGCCTCCGTCCCTGCCTGCCTCGGGGCAGTGTGGAGGGCAGGCGAGTGCATGGGTCCCGCTGGGGCTGCATCCCGCTCTCACGCACAGTCCTGCATCCCTGCAAAGCTCAGCACCATCCTACCAGAGCCCCTCCTCCAGCAAACCTGGCTTGCTGTCTGAGGAGGGACAGAGCCAAGAGGGCCCCTCTCACACAGGTCCCCATGACCCAAATGTCCTCTGTCGCTGTACAATGCCCTAGTAAGGCTCCCAAGGAGCCTGAGGGACAAGCCATCCTGTGCAAAGCATCAGGACACCTCTTGCAACCAGTCCTCCTCCAGCCAGTACATCTGAAAAGGCCACAGCACTGATGGATTTGGGACAGTGAGCAGGAGCCATCCAGAGGTCTGGGAATCACTCCCAGCTGCAAGGGACTCCCGGCCAGTCAAACCAGTAGCGGGCTCACCTCCCACCGCCACTCCAGAGGCACCAGCTCTGCTACCCTCTGCTCCGAGACGACCGCATCATCCCCCCTTGGCGCACCAGGGCCACCCTGATGCCCTACAGATGATGCATTTACCCCCGTGGTATTCACAAAAAGAAGATAGTGTGGTCTCTTCATAGGCAGGGAGGTGATCCTTCAGGCCTTCGACACCTTTGGGCAAGCCACAAAGGCCTTGTCCAAGGCACATGAGAAACAACCCAAGTCTCTTGCTCTCCAGCCACTTTCTCTCCCTGCTTCGTAGTGCCTGAAGGGACTCCAGGAATGCTGTGCCTAATCTAGCACCGAGTAATTCACAGCTACAGGTCAGCCATGGCAGAAAGCCTTGGGTAGGGCAGGCCATAAATGCAGGGGAAAAACAGACCAACTCCTTCCTCCCATGGGCTTAGGGGAAGTGAAGATGGAAAAAATAGGAACTTACATACGAAATTAAGCTGAGCTTCAATGAGCAAGGTTACTAACCTAGATGCTTTGCTCATACTTAAGAGTGATTGTTCTTTAGGACATAGAAAAAAAGCGGAAGGCATGCTTGGGGAATCCGTTAAGTACAAGCTCCACACTTCTGGAGAATGACAAATACACCTGGAGACAGAGCATACATCGACTCTGCTGCATTGAAGCATCCAGCTGTGCATTTTGTTTGATGATGTACTTCTACAGTAAGAGGAAATAAAATGCTGAAATAACAAGGCTCAACACTGCTTACTTGTATGCAACAGGGAAGGTTACACGCTCAGGACTCATACTGTAGAGAAAAGGACCTGGCAAGTGAGTATGAGATCCCTTTTTAATAGTGGTTAACCCAGTGTAACATCAGGGGTTAACACCTGGCCCCTGTTACTGTCCCTACATTTGGCTATGGAGAGGAGTATGAAGCTGGAACAGTTTCATTTAAAAATTACCTTGAGTATGACCGTTCACTATTCAAAGACAAAAGACTTCCCATAAGTGTTTATTTGCAGTATTTTCCCACGTTCTCCTTCCCCCTCGCCCCCATCGCACTGCAGGGGAAAAACAACCAAACAAGCAAACACTGCACCCCTCAGCTTGTCTCCTTGCCCTCTTGTGTCGACAGCTCTGCACTTGAGATCTCCTCTCATGTGTCCCAGGAACAGATCCCCAAGAGATGAGACAACCCCAAATCACACAGCTTCAGTGGCACTAGACCTACAGGAGCAGCTCCCAAACTTGTGAGCTCCCGATCACCTGAGGGAAGTTCCCCGTAAGACTGTCCAAAGGCGGGGGCAAAGTCAGATGTGGTGCAGAACCACGTTATTGCTCAGGACAGTGCCTCTTGGAACAAACACAGTATCCACGAGCAAGTAATAAAATCAGCTCCCAAGGGGAGGGACCAGAAGGCACTGTACAGTACGGCCCAATGTCTGAAGAAGACACAGCCGTATCTGTAAGGGTGCACCCGTCCCATGGAGAGAAAGAGAGGAAAGGAGAGAAATGGAAAGAGACAGAGAGAGCAGGATCAAGCAAGCAGAGGAGCTTACAAGCCTTCAGGAACATGTACCAGCGCATTGCACTGGGTGTTTGACTCTGCTGGAGCACCAAAATGCTGGCCCAGCCCCACAGCACTGCAGTGGGACCCCACAGCCGTGGCAGGAGTGCCCACCCCACCGCCCACCCGGCCCCTACATACCGTGCTGGCTCCCGTTCCACGCGTCGGCCTCTGGATTGCTGATGGCAGCGTCTCCTGCAGAGCTTTTCCTCTCCTCCTGCTTTTCCTCCTAGTCATGAGAGCAGACAAAACAGAAACCCATCATGTTGGAGGTCTGCACAGAGGTTTATGCTGTGTTGCACCCTCACACTGGTGCCAAGGGCCATACTGTGCCTCCGCAACATCCATGATTTGACTGATGCTTGGCCCAGAAATGGCTGAGCAAGAGGATCTGATGATGGGAGCCCAAGGGGGATTTTGGTGCTGAGTGGTAGCAATCACACCTGGAGTGGATCAGCTACAATCAGGGCTGGCAAGCACAGCTTCCTTGCCTTGTCAAAGTCACTCTTCCTTCCCCAGGATACACATCACACAGACACTCTCTTACTTCAACACTTACTTTGGTGGTCTAGACTCAAGAGAGCAGTTGAGAGCATTAGATACCTACAGCCCAATCAGGACGTGTCTAGCACTGCCGAATCCGAGGCGCTCGGCATGCCAAACAGCCAGCCAAGTGGCTAGAAGCCCTGACACTCCACACATTCAAGTCTTTTTGGCATTAACAGCCAACAGGTTACCCCTTCGACATATAGCTGACATAGCACTGAGAAGAACCGCGCACAGCCGCAGTGCATGCAGGGGTGGCCCATGGCCCACCCTTGACATTGGCATGCGCACACACAGGCCCTCCCTGCCCTCTTCCTACCATTTGCTCAGATTCATATTCTTCCTCTGACGGGCTCTGGTAGTCCTTCCTCTTTCGTTTCTTCACCGGCTTGAGGATTTCAGTGGCATTGGTGCTGCTGGCAGAGTTTTCCACAATGACGGACCTGCACAGGGGAAGGAAGAGTAAACCACTATGGCACGTGGCAATGGCTGGGGTGTCAGTAAGGGAGTAGGTAGGTGCTGGTGACTCACTGTCACCCCATTCTTACCCACACATGCTCCCATACCCCACGACTAACGTATGCACTCCCCTCAGCACACAAGTTGGCAAGAGATTACAACCAGGGTACAGACCAGAATCACCCTCACACGCTTGGGTGTCAGAAACCGGAACCCAGGGATGGATCAAAAGCGATCTAGTTTCGTAGCAGGGCTCTGAGCTGCATCAGAGTCACACAGAGATGCTGGAAAACGAGTCCCAGGAGTCACACATTAGTAAGCAGAGGGGCTGGACATGCCTTCGTGACCCACGCCTCCCAGTGCTGCTCAGCCTGAAAGCACCCTCTGCAGCATCCCTTGCTGGAGCACGTGGCCCAGGGGAGGGCAGACGGATGGATGGATATGGCTCTGCATGGAGCAGACTCCCCTTCCTTTACCTTTCTTTGAACTGCTGGTGACAGTGCTCGCTGCAGAAGCCCCTGCCTTCCCGGGCTCCGTCCGACACATGCCTCCGACCACAGGTATCACAGTGGCACATGCTTTCTGCTGTTGGCAGCTTGGTCTGTTCTGGCACATCTGAGTCAGAGAGGAGAGGAGCAGTGAGGCACAAGGGGCAGCAAAGGAAGGAGAGCAGGAAGCAGGAGACATGTGCTTTGGATGATGGTACCCACCCCAAAAGTGCCACCATGGTGCCCTTACCCTGAGCCACAGTAGGATTGTCCCTGCTGGTGGGTGCCACCTCCGAGTCCCCATCTTTCTCTGTGTGACCCTCCTTTATAGCTTCCACTGGAGGCACCTTATCAGCACTCACCACCTTCAGCGTTCCATACTCATTTATTCGAAACTATGTTATTGAACCAAAAAACCAAGGAAAAATAGTTAACAAGGGGGATCGAAATTTAACTCAATAGCTAGTGGGTACATGTGAGCTCTGAAAATGAGAGGGACATTGTCTGGTCATTAGTGCATCCAACAAGAGGACAGTGCTTTCAATGACAGAGGCAAGCACTGCCCCAAAGTCACCTGTCCTGCTGCCCCTCACAGAATCACAGAATGGTAGGGGTTGGAAAGGACCTCTGGAGATCATCTAGTCCAACCCCCCTGCTCGGGCAGGGTCACCCAGAGCAGGCTGCACAGGAACGCGTCCAGGTGGGTTTGGAATGTCTCCAGAGATGGAGACTCCACCACCTCTCTGGGCGTCCCTCTGCCTCCCTGCTGAGGGCAGATGTGCTGCAGCCCCCCGGGGCACCATGTGTGTGCTCTCTCTGCTGAGTTCACAAGATGGGAGGGACACAGGGACACGGGATGGGGCACACGGAGAGCCTCGCAGAGCTGGAACAGCTGAGGGATCCTCCAGCTGGGGTGTGGGTACTGCCAGGGGCCATGTCACATCCTGGTGGTCCCTGCCTGGCACAGGCTGGGGGACTGCCACTTACAAGGACAAGTGGCTTCGGGGAGTGGCAAGGTTGGGTGGGAAACACAGTGGCCCAGGGCTACACTTACCCGCAGGTTACTCCCAGGCAAAGTAGCCACCCCATCTTTCCACTCCAGCACACGGACTGTGCTGCAGGTCTGCACCCCGCTGATCTGGGGAATGACAGTAGCTGTGATGGGCTCGCTCCCCGCTCCCCTCTCTGGCCTCTCGGCCCCTGTGTTCCTCTGTGGCTCCCGAGGGAATCGCTGAATTTCTAAGGTACTCGTGGGAAGGTTGATGGTAGTGGCATTTGCTTGAGAAGGGAAGAAAGGAAACAAACAACGAGAGGCATACACAGAACACTTAACTGATGCAAACAATGCTCAAAGGCAGCACGAAATGACAGAGAGGACGGTCTCCCAGCCAAGGGCTCAGTGCTGTGGGCTAAAGCACCCACAAGCAGGCAGCGTGACCCAACAAGATCTGCAGCCAGCAATGGCTTGTGCTGGAGGGTGGCACCAACAATATCCACATACTTCAGTCTGACATCAGACTGTTCCCATGACCAGGATGCCCTGATGTGGCAAGATTGTGCTGGTGAGCTCCTGGACTGCATCTTCGAGTTTAGTTACATTTCAAAGGAACACGCTGTGCAGCCCAGGGCTTCTCCACAATGGGAACCAAGGCACCGGGAGCAAGAAAAATAGGGAGACTTTCTTCTAAAGAACACCCCTGATCTCCCCTAACATATATCCATGCTTTGCTCGCACACCTCCTGAAAGACACTGGTCAGTGGGGCTGAAAATTGTTCTCCCAATTTTCAAGAACAATTTTCAAGAACAATTTTCAAGAAGGACGACCCTGGTAATTACAGGGCTGTCAGTCTCACTTCAGTGCCTGGTAAAATTATGCAGAAGGTTATTCTGGGAGTTACTGAAAAACACTTGAGAGACAATGCAGTCATTGGTCACGGCCAACATGGGTTCATGAGGGGAAAGTCCTGCTTAACTAACTTAATTTCCTTTTATGAAAAGGTCACCCATGGAGCTGACCAAGGGAAGCCAGGAGATGTGGGGGTTTGGGATTTTAACAAAGCTTTTCATACTGTCTCTCACAGTACCCTCCCGGACAAAAGGTCCAGCATACAGCTAGGTAAGTCCCTGGCACGCTGGGTGAACAATGGGCTGATGGGTTGGGCTCAAAGACTTACAGTAAAGAGGGGCACATCAGGCTGGCGGCCAGTCACCAGTGGGGTTCCCCAAGGCTCAATTTCAGGGACACTGCTCTTTAATGTTTTTATAAATGATCTGGATGCAGGAGTTGAATGTCCATTAAGTAAGTTTGATGATGATACTAAATTAGGAGGAGCTGTGGACACCCACGAGGGTAAAGAGGCCTTACAGAGAGATCTGGATAAGCTAAAGAGCTGGGCAATCACCAGCTGTATGAAATTTAACAAGAGCAAGTGATGGATTCTGCACCTGAGATGGGGTTATCCTGGTTATTCATACAAACTAGGGGATGAGAGGCTGGAGAGCAGCCCCAGGGGAAGATCTGAGGGTTTGGGTTGATGGAAGCTGAGCAGGAGTCCGCAGCGTGCCAGCCGGGCGAGGGAGGCTACTGTCCCGCTCTGCACCGCACTGGAGCGGCCCCACCTCCAGCTCGGACCGCGGTTTGGGGCACCTCAATAGAAGAAGGACATCGAACTATTGGAGTGTGTTCAGAGGAGGGTGACGGAGATGGTGAAAGGTCTCGAGGGCAAGACTTAGGAGGAGCTGCTGAGGTCACTTGGTGTGTTCAGCCTGGAGAAGAGCAGGCTGAGGGGTGCCCCCATGGCAGCCTGCGCCTTCCTCGAGGGGGACAGCGGAGGGGAGGTGCCGATCTCCTCTCTCTGGTGACCAGTGATGGGACACGAGGGAATAGAATGAAGCTGCATCAGGGGAAGTTCAGGTTGGACATGAGGAAAAGGTTCTTCTGGTCGATCTGTAGAACAGGCTCCCCAGGGAGTGGTACCAAGCCTGTTAGAGTTCAGGGAGCGTCTGGACAATGCTCTTAGTCATATGGTTTAGTTTTAGGAGGAGCAGGGAGTTGGACTTGATGATACTTATGGATCCCTTCCAACTCGAGATATCCTATGGTACTATGATAATGCAGCAACCCAGGAGCCCACATGCCCTGCAAAGCAGGCACCCAGCACACCGTGCTGCCAAGCTTTTGAAGGAGCACAGATATACAAGGATGGTGAGGTATCAATGTGGGGGAGAAGGCATACCATCATGCATACCTGGTATGATGAAGGCAGTCGTTGGCAGGTGGGTGCTCTGCACAGTACTCTCAGTGGTGACCACATGGACGCTGACCTCCCCAGCGGCATTCCCCTTCGTGCTTCTCACAACCTCCATCTCTGCTCTGCTGTCCATCCCCCTGCCTGGACACAGAGCGAGACACTGGAAGACAGCAAGAAAGAAATCGAGTTGGGTGCAAGTACAAACATGACAAAAGAGTGAGAAAGAGACTGTGGAAGATGGTCCCTCCCTTTCCACCATCTCCCAGTAGAAACCCCTGTAAGACATACTAAAGGCCCATTGAACCCAAGAGAGAACAGCATGAAGGTCACAGCTGTCCTGGTTTGAGGTAAAACAGAACCAAATTTCTGATTTGTAATTTTACTTTTTAGCTGGGCCTCTTCTAACTGACAAAAGTCTGAAATTAACAGCATATTTTTTCAGGCACTGTTCACTCTCAGAGTGATAAGACCTGATTATACCAAGGAACGGTATGCGCAAAGGCTCTTGCTTAGACTTATTGCTATAACAACCAAGGTCAGCCAACTTCGCTGTTTTGCCCCGTTAGAGGGTCAGAAGCAGAGAAGCGCAGAGGGGTCCCACCTGCAGGGAGGAGCAGACGGGACAGGTGACCCAAAACTGACCAACAGGGTATTCCATCCCATCTGCATCACGCTCAGTGTAAAAGCTGAGGGATCAAAGGGGCAAAGGGGGGGCTCTGGCTCGTTTTTTCTTCAATGGCCGACGCCTGAGAAGGACCCTGTCTGTTCGTCTGCCTTTGATCCTGATTCGAGCACTCCTGACTCTAGTTCCGGAATTCAGCTCCTGTCCGTCACTGACTCCAGTCTGGGACTTTTCCTGTGTCTGCTGGTGATGCGATCATCATCCTGGGAGCTGGATACGGTTTTATATATAGTATACTTTTTTTTCTTTAATTTTTATTATTCTATTATTATTTACTATTTTCTTATTTATTATTATTTTCATTAAAGTAGTTTAGTTCTTTTTCTAAACTCGTAAATCTCCTTATCCCTTCCTCTCCCCTCTGAGGGGGAGGATGGGATCCTCCCATCCCTCTCTCTCTGAGGGGAGAGGTGGGGCGAAGGGCCATCTGTCCTCCTGCTTGGCCAATCCGGCCAAAACCATGACAACAGCTGGTACCAACATGACCTAGTAAAGCCCCTGTTGCGAGATCCCAGCTCAGTCTTGGAAACGCCACGGGTTTTTTCTTACCTGGCACCACCATAAGATGGTCTGAGCACAGCAGGTTCCCCACAAGCTATGGCTGCTCTTGGCTCCCACTGGGGCCTACACCACTCTGACGCAGACTATGACTGAGGGTTGTCAAATCCTACCCTGGAGAAGACGGAGGTCCCTGATCTTCTAAGTGGCTGTAAGAGAGAATTTCACGAGTTAACCGGGGTGGTAGTGGTGGGGGACATGAAGTCCACTGCATGCAGCTGAGTCTCTCACAGAACTGGTGATGTTCAACCCCTTTAGCCATGAATTTCAAACAGTAGGCAAAGTGTCAGGGCCCCGAGGGCACTACTGGGCCTTACTGGCCCTGACCAGCCTCTTCTGGGACCCGCGGGCCCAGGGGCCCCATGTCAGCCGACCCTCAACCTGTCCACACCGTGCTGCAGCAGTGCTGGTGTCCAGCTGCTCTCTGGCAGCAGCAGGACCTGACCAGCCAGCTGGTCTCCTGGCTTGATCTCAGACCTCGTCTGGTGGCCTGAGCTCCTAGCTGGACCTGGCCACGGTGGCCCTGCCGGCTGCCTTCCTCGGTTCCCTGTCCCTAGGGCAGCAGTTGGCCCTTGACGTGCCCCAGCAGGCAGGGTGGTGCCTACATCAAGATGTCCCCAGACCAAGGCCTGCCTGCAAGCCAGGGGGAAGACCAGAGTTGCCTCCCAGTGCCCAGGGTGCCTCGGCGAGGGAGGGCTCTCGGTACCACTCCTGCCCTCAAGAAAAACGCAATGGACACACGGAGCTAAGCAGGAAACCAGCAGTTTTTCACTATAAGGGTGGTGAGACACTGGTTACCCAGAGAAGCTGTGGCCGCCCCATCCCCGGAGGGGTTCAAGGCCAGGTTGGATGGGGCTTTGAGCAACCTGGTCTAATGGGAGGTGACCCTGCCCAGGGCAGGGAGTTGGAAATAGATGATCTTCAAGGTCCCTTCCAACCTAAACCATTCTATGATACAGTATAATCGGATGTACTCTGAGAAGGCAGATTTCTCCATGCCCACTGAAAGTGATGGTCTAAGTGTCCCTTAGTGCTGGAGTCTGAGGACACTGGGCTGGGGAAGGATTTTGGACCTGTCCTGTTTCCCACACCCTCTTCAAAGCACTTGCCACCAGGATGGAGGCAGGGCTGCTATGGGACTAAGCAGGGGACCATGCTCATGTCTTGGGTGCTTTTGATGCAACCTGAATTTGAAAGAGAAAACAGCCATGTGGGAAACAGGATGACTGTTTCAGTGAAGCACGGTTAAATAAGAATTTGGCTACAAAGGGTGAAATCTGGAATTTTAAAACCTGACACATTAATATCAAAGTGTTACAACCAGTGGGTAAAGAGAGGGACGGTGTGCTCTACTTCTTCCTCTCTCTTACAGTGCTTCTGATCAGTGCTTTCTGATCAGAAATACCTGATGTTCAACCGACAAATAGTACTGAACTTTAAGGCCCTCCAGGTGCAACGTCAGAAACACACTGTTAATTGTCAGGAGAACTGAAGGAAATGAGTAACTCAGCTGGACACCAGACTCCAACTGAAAGCCAAAATGAATTGGGCAAGCCAACCTGTCTTGGTGCTCCCTAATACCACCTAGGAACCTATCTGCTTTCTTAGGCACTTAAATCGGATATTTATCCTTAATTCATCACTCGGGTCAAATGTTTCAAGTACAACTCCTCATCTTGTGAGAGCTGTTGGCTTTTTTTTTTTTTTTAATTTAAAGAGAACTTGGGACTGGAAGTCCCTAGAAAGGAAGAGGAATAACTTGATCCAGTGCCAAAGCTGGGTGATGCTCAAACTCATCTCTGTACAGCAGCCTATGACATAAATACAATAGTAAATAATTGCACGGGAAATAACCAGCAGTAATTATTACGTGTCAAACACTCTCCCAAGCCTTGTGGGGCTGCCTGACGATGCTGTTGAGACTGGTTCTCCTGTGCCTTGTGAGTTCAGGGTGAACAGAATGAATTTGGATTATAGATTGCGGCGCTATTCCTTAAACTGGAAGAACTAAAGTAAAACTTTCAAGTTGGGAAACCAAGCACCTGCACAGAGAACGGGGCCCCCGCACCACCCCTCACCTTGCAGGGGAGGGCACAGGTTGAACCTCCTGAGCACCAGACTGCGGCTGGGGACAGCTGATCCACACACGTATTCACACGTGCAGAGGAAACTGGACACAAACCCCACAATTTAAGGCAACCGGGCTTCACTGGTTCTGCTGCTCGCAAAGTTTCTAGTTCATCAAACAAGAAACGTTGGGTGTTGGCACACCAGTGCTTCGGACCAGCGGCACAGGGGCTTGGAAAGCAAGCATTTCTACAATTGCCATACACACAAGCCTCAAACTCCGCCACAGTTTCACACCCACCCCCTCACAATGCTGTGTGCAACAGGCCATAGAGGAGCACGGAGAAAAGCAGCTCCCAGCACAGAGATGCTGTACAGCCCCATCAGCACGTTAGAAAGCACGGTCTGGTCAAAAAGTGTTTCTTTTCGTCACAAAATTGGCTTCAAATAACTGTATTTCAAACAATATTAACACGTTTATTGACTTTGTGGCTTCTCAGATTTCTAAATATTCCTGAAATCTGCACTGGGATATGCTGGACGCCACCCAGCTGGAAAGATAAAGCTTGATGGAAAAGGCCCTGGGGTTCCTGGTGGACACCAGGTTGACCATGAGCCAGCAAAGGCGGCAAACGGTGTCCCGGGCTGCCTCAGGAGCAGTGTCCCAGCTGGTGGAGGGAGGTGATCCTTCCCCTCCACTCAGCACCCCTGGAGTGCTGGGTCCGGCGCTGCGCTCCCCAGTACAAGAGAGACAGGGACAGACTGGAGAGAGTCCAGCGAAGGGCCGCGAAGGTGATGAAGGGACTGGAGCGTCTCTGCGACGAGGAGAGGCTGAGAGAGCTGGGGCTGTTCAGCCTGGAGCAGAGCAGGCTCCGGGGGAGCTCATCCCCTGGAGGGAGGGTGCCGAGAGGACGGAGCCGGGCTCTTCTCAGCAGTGCCCAGGGACAGGACCAGAGGCCACGGGCACAAACTGAGGGTCCCTCTGAACATCAGGGAACACTTTTCCACGGTCAGGGTGACCGAGCGCTGGCACAGGGTGCCCAGGGAGGTGGTGGAGTCTCCATCCATGGAGATACTCAAAAGGCGCCTGGACACGGTGCTGGGCAGCTGGCTCTGGGCGGCCCTGATGGAGCAGGGGGTTGGACGAGATGATCACCAGAGATGCCTCCAACCTCAACCACCTTGTGATTCTGCAAATTATTTTTTCAGGAATTTCCTCAGCTATAACAGAGAACTTCCCCATCCTTAACAACAGCTGAGGTATGGATTATTAATTACCTCCAGTGGCAAAATTGAGCCTTTAAGAAAAAGCACCAGCTGGGATCATGCTAAAACTGCAAGTGGTACACCAGAGCACTGCAGAGACATGATGGGCTGGGAGCTGCTCCCTTGGATCTTCCTGTCTTCTGGCATTGCCCAGGGCAGGCTATCGGCACAGCAGAAAGTATTTGCTCCACATACACACAGGAGCACACTCAGTAACACCCTTTGCACAGGTAGGTGGCCCAGCAGAGAAAGGCAAGCACACACACCTCTGCCCTCCCAAATCTGACTGTTGCTTTAAACCCAGTGCCTCCTCTGGAATAAACCAGGAGCCACACTCCTAGGTTCTGCTGCAGTGTAGGGTGAGGTTTGGAATGGACCATGGGATTTATCAATATCTCAAACCAGGATGAAACATCCTTCCGTGCAGTAAGAGGCTGTTTGTGTCGCACATTTCAAAATAGCAAATAGATCCTGTGAAGATAGAGATCGGTGGCAGAAGGGCAAGACAGCAGCAAGCTGCCTTCAGCTTTAGGTTCAGACACAGCTATCAAAGCTGAGACATTCAGGCTGGGTGTCACCTGCCTCCCCCAGGAGCATCACTGACACCAGGACTTGCTCTTGGGCCTGTGGATCTGCTCAGACCCGCAGGTGGGGAGAATGAGCAGTCACCAGTGATCCATGTGCTACCCCAAATGGCTCAAGGTGACACCACCCAAGCTCAAGGCTGAAGCCAGAAGGCGGCCTGAAGCCTGGGCAGCTCCGACAGAGCGCAGACCCCCAGCCACCACTGAGAGGGGCACAAAGGGGACACCCGCATCCCACCTTCCGCTCTGCTGCTGTAAGCCACTGCCTCCTGAGAGCGCCAGCCCTGCTGCAGCACCCAGCCCCACACGGAGTTAGGGCATAACACAGGGTATTTTTCCACAAGTACAAGTTACACTTATAAGCAGGTGGAAACATCCAAAAAGGATTGGTACATGACCCCAAAATATTTCAAAATGCCCAGTCTTTAATAACTAATAAAGAAATAAATCCAGAACCTGTCCTAGATCACATGGAGCATCCTCTCCATAGCCTGGGCTGTGTGTTGCGTGTCCTACTAAGCTGGACTAATGCCCGCCATGCTGCAGGACCCTTGCAAGGACGGCAGCGGTGTCATCGTCAGCCTCCAGAACAGCATGGGCTCAGGCGGTGTTTGAGAAACACCAGAAGGAAAGTCAGGTGGCCACCCTGGAAGGGGCTTCCAACCTCTGTGTGTCCCAGAGAGGATCCCTTGGGAAAGCTAGGGAAGAACTGTCCCATTCCCTGTCTCCGCTGGACACCGCTGGGTCACGCCTGGGCAGCGCCTTGTGCCACACACATGGAGCTGGGACCAGCCAGCCCAGTGGGACCTGCAGCCACACCAGTACAGAACATACCACAGAATGGTTTGGGTGGGAAGGGACCTTGAAGACCATCTCATTCCACCCCCCTGCCCTGGGCAGGGACACCTCCCACCAGCCCAGGCTGCTCACAGCCCCGTCCAGCCTGGCCTTGAACCCCTCCAGGGAGGGACTCCTCCAAAGGAGATACACACCTGCACCTCCATTTCTTTTTAATTATTTTTTTTTTTTTTTAGTAAGCTATCTTCCCACTTTTGGGCATAGTGGTTGCCTTGAGAGAAAAGAAAAAAAAAAAAACAAAACACTTTGCTGCACATCAACGTTCCATCCCTAAATGGAACCGCAGCGGCCCCGCCGCCCCCCGCGGGGCACCGGGCGGGCAGCCCCCGGCCCGCTCCGCTCCCGGCCGCCCCCCGGCACCCCACCGGGCCCGGGCTGGCTTTCGATAAAAGGCGGCGATGGCGGAGCGTCCCTCCCCCGCCTGGCCCGGGGCCGCCCCGGCTGCGGGGGGCGGCGCGGAGCGGCCACCCCACCCCGGCAGGGCCGCGGCCCCGCTCACCCGTCCCGGGCCTCGCCTCCGAGGCGGGGAGGCGGCTCCCGGGGCCGGGGCAGAGCCCGCCCGGCCGCGCTCCTTACCTGAGCGGCGGGGCCCGGCGGCGGGGGCCCGGCGGCGGGGGCCCGGCCGGGGCGCTGTCAGCGAGGCGCAGCGGGGGCGGCCCGGCCCGGCCCGGCCCGCGCTGCGCGGAGCCCCGCGGAACGGCTGGGCCGCGGCGGCGCCCGCACGGCCCGGCCCGGCCCGGGGCTGGCGGGGGGAGGGAGCGGGGCCGCGCCGGGCGGGGCGCGGGTGTGTGCGGAGAGGGGGGGGGGCGGGCGGTAATTGGGCAGGGTGAAAATGCAATGCACTTAATGAGCGCCGTCGCCATGGCAACCCGCGGGTGCCTCCACGCCGCAGTGGCGGTGGTTTAATCCCGCCGCAGGATTTCGGGGAGCTGCCTGGCGGGGATGGGGGGGTGGTCGCCATGGCGACGCCGCGGACATCACCACCACCACCCCCCACACACACTCACACCCCCCAGGCCGGGCCCCCGGGGCCGCCCCCCCCACCGCCCCACTCCTCGCCCCGGCCTGGGCTCGTCCCCGCCGTGCTGAGGAGCTCCCGGTGGCACCGGTCACCCCGGGACAGGCCGGGCTGTGGGGTGCCAGTGTCCTCCCCCCCCCAAGCCCGCACTGGCTGAAACACCCTTTTCCGCAGCTTTTTTCTCTCTCGGGTTAGGTGGGACGGGGTGGGGGGGGGTGGGGTGGGGGATTGAAAGCCAGAAGCTGCTTTTTCTCTAAAGTTACTGATATTAACCCAGTCCCCCTCGGAGGGTAGTCGGGGGGGTGACGTGTCCTCCTCTCCTCAGCAGCCTAAACTGGCTCCCCGGAGACCACACCATCTCTCCGGGCCCTCTCCGACAGGGACAGGCACGGGCTGCCCCGGCGAAGGTGGAGAAGCCTCTGAGGCTCAAGGAACAACCAGAGAACATGGACACGACTCCCCAGGATCTGCGGGAAGCGAGAGGATCGCTCCAACTAGTCCTCCGGAGGAAAGGCAGGACTTGCTCCTGCGCTGTGCTTCCCAAGTGTCCTTCAAAACCTGGGGCAGCTTTACCTGCCACCCAGTTGGTATTTTTATGGCCACAGGAGGAGCGTGCCTTTTAGACACTTCCACAGTGTCTGTCCCACTTACCTGCGGAAGGTGGGAGTGGAAGGAGCCAAGGCTGGAAGCACAAGGAACAAAAAGCAGCTGAGAACAGCACTCGGTGCGTGTTGGGCGGCTGGGGAGAGGCGAGGGGCCGCTCGCCCCACGGCCAGCTCGGGACCCTGCCGGAGCCAGCCCAGGGCCAGGGCTGCTCTTGCTTCAGGGAGGGCAGTTTTGTGTTTCTAGTGTAAGGATCTGCCAGTTTTTTATCCCCTTGAGTTTTGTACTCCCAACATTTTTTAATATGTGAAAAAAGTTGAAGTCGACTCTGATGAAGCCATTAGTTCCTGAAAATCAGGAAGTAACTAACAGGAATCTCCTTTGCTGCTGCTGCCGCCTTCACGCTTTTCAAGTAAACCTTCGGTGGCACAGTTTGGGAAAAGGCCTTCCCGTATAAATCCTTTTATGCTGTAGTGGGGGTTTCAGATAGGTTCGAATCAGGAGCAGAGTGAAACTCGGATACCTGAAAAGCAACCCGGGATTCACCTTCTCCCATCGGTTCCCTGTTCCTGGCTATGCTTGCCATAAAAAAAAATTATGAATTCAGAATCAGGAATTCCTGGGAAATGGCAAAGAAGAGGTGGCATCTGTGGCTGCTGAGCAAGCCCTGTGGCTGATGTGATATCGGACCATTTCTCCCTCCTGTGCCTCAGCTTCCATTTCCGTGGTCTCTGTTGCAAAGCATCTTAATTTACACATACAAACTGGGGGACGAGAGGCTGGAGAGCATCGCCAGCCGGGCGAGGGAGGCGACTGTCCCGCTCTGCACCGCGCTGGAGCGGCCCCACCTCCAGCTCGGAGCGCGGTTTGGGGCACCTCAATAGAAGGACATCAAACGTCCAGAGGAGGGTGACGGAGATGGTGAAAGGTCTCGAGGGCAAGACTTAGGAGGAGCCGCTGAGGTCACTTGGTGTGTTCAGCCTGGAGAAGAGCAGGCTGAGGGGTGCCCCCATGGCAGCCGGCGCCTTCCTCGAGGGGGACACCGGAGGGGAGGCGCCGATCTCCTCTCTCTGGTGACCAGCGACGGGGCACGAGAGAATGGAATGAAGCTGCATCAGGGGAAGTTCAGGTTGGACATGAGGAAAAGGTTCTGCCCTGAGAGGGTGGTCAGTCCCTGGAACAGGCTTCCCAGGGAAGCGGTCACAGCACCGACCCTGTCAGAGCTCAGGGAGCCTCCGGACAATGCTCTTGGTCCTAGGGTTTGGTTTTGGGTAGTCCTGCGAGGAGCAGGGAGTTGGGCTCAACGATCCTTTCGGGTCCCTTCCAACTCGAGATCTTTTGTGACTCTATGAATTTTTGTTTATTTAAACTTCACTCTTAGTAGTGCTTTCATTATTTAATGTATTCTGACTCTGCTCTGCCATGGATACCGCTAGATCTTACCAGTGCGGGCTGCAGCAGGGCTGTGCTCTCCGAGAGATGCTCTGGCCCGCGTCGGGCCAGGGTTCCTCCCCGCGCATTCTGCTGCTCGCAGGATGGCTGTGCCCGCCATTCCTGTCCTCCCCCCCAGTCACGTCCCACGCTCATTTGACCCCAAAGAGACCTTACAAAACATGAAGCAAGAGGACTAAGCCTGAAGTACCAACTGGCATCCCTAGCTTTTATTCCCACTGAGCAAGTGACTGCAATTCCGTGCCTCCCTTTCCTGCTCTCGAGGGGGTTTTCGTGTACGGGGAACGACCAAACAGTTCTGCTCTGGGTCATCAAACACACATAGGTGACACCTGAATTATGGCAATGGCAGATTACACTTTCAGCTCGAAGAGCAATGATTTTTAGTTGTCAGCAAATAGAACCAGACGAGGGAAACGGAGAGGCTCTTTCAAAATGTTTTCTCCTGTCTCCCCAGATACTGCCAGCCCTTGCTCCAGGCTGGGTGGCACGTCCGTGACGGAGAGCTGAGCAGAAGAGGAGGTGCCACCTCAGGGCAGCTGCCGCAGCCCGCCGTTGCCCCCCCCCCCGCCCCCCCGGTTCACTGGACAGCATCACTGTGCACCACTGGCACCACGAGAGACGATTTGCTGTATTTTCCTCTGCTGTCGGTGCTGAGCAAGGACTCCGACAGCCGACACCGAGCAGAACCAGGAACAAATGTTGCACAGGGGAAAGCTTTTTGCACTTCACCCATTTCTAGGAGAAACGGCACTCTTCGGCCGGGTGCAACTGTACGTTGTGATTACACCAAGCAGGTGAGATGTGATGTTTTACACCAACTGACTTAATGGCACTAACGTCTCTTATTCACGTTTACAGGATAATCCTGTTTTGGGAGCCGCACGCACCGGCAATAAATTTCCCCAAGTTAATTCCTCCCACAGCTCCATCCACAAGAGAGCACAGGCTGCATCTTCCCGGCACCCCCAACCCTGCCGTCACCCGCAGAGCTCTCCCTCCACTATTTGCAGTAGTTTGGACTGAACTCACCCAGTTCTTCCCCAAAGGCAAAACATTGCAGCAAAACTTAAGCTTTTGCTTTGAAAATGAGTAAAAATACTGATTTTTAAGAACAAGTATTTGAGAGATTCTAAACTGAAGCAGACCACGCCGCAGAAGTCACTCTGTGAACAAAAGGAGGATGTAGCCCTTGAGTTGGAGAATCACAGAGAAGCTGCCAGAATCACGTCCAAAACTTAAGAGTATTAGTAGAACGGTTGTGAAGTACATCCCGAAGCACGCGCTGGCTGCAGACATCTTCCCGATGCCACTACTTTGTCAGCGGAGCGGATCATACCAACTGCTGCCATCCATTCCCTCTTACAGAGGAGAGCACCCACGTTCATCCAACCGACTCAGACACGTTCTTGACAGATGTAGCTAAAAGGGTCGAAGTTTATGAGCCACTTCAGAGCAGTTTATTTCAATTTTTTATTGGATTATGAAACAGCTGCAACTTCCCTTCTGCCATCCACATCCACACTTAGCAAAAATAATAATGCGGGAAGAAGCTGAGAAAGTTCAGAGCCATTTGATTCTTTCCACCTAACCACAAAACCCAACATGGGGGAAAAGGGCCCAGCGCAACGTTAACCGATACCGTTATGAAACCAAGAACAGAGAGTTAAAATTCCTGAACCGTTAATAGCCGCCACTACGCAAAGCAACATTTCTGGTGGTTTTGCTTCTCCCCTTTCAAGTAATGCATTCCTATTCACATTAAATAGACAGTTACAAAGCGCACGAGAAAGGCGGCAAAGACCTGCTAATTTTGCAGGAACTTTACCTTCTGATCAACGTTTGCACTATGCATCTTTCAAACGACCACAGCATTTTGCGTCATCTCTCAAGGACGTACCGAATGGCAGCTCAGCTAAATCTTGGGGGATTTCCAGGCTCCTGAGCCAAATTCCTACTTTTGCTCTTTGACTTAGGTCATTGCGCCGTGGATGTTAGAATCCCAGCCTGAGCCAGGCGTAAGCACGAACTGGAAACAGCTCAAGTTATTCCATGTGTGAAGAGTAAACCCAGCAATCATGCTTTAAATGCCCCTCCCCGTCGCTCCTAGAAAGAGGGTTACAAATCCTGTTTGGGACAGAGTAATCTCCCCATTGTAAATGGGCTCGAAAACCGCAACATTTAAGAGGTGGACATGTTATAGTAGAAACAAGGAGTGTTGTCTATTCCACCCACTCACAGCTTCGCCCGAAGCACAGCAGTAGTGCTAGGTGAGGCACGGGTTTTGGCGTGTGCGCTCTTCCTTACAGCGAACCGACACGCTGTACCCGCTTTCCCTTAGTGACGTAACGCCAACGGCCCTTTCAAAGGGTCCGTCTTGTGACACAGCACATTTTAAATCCTCCTCTTAGTCCACCTCCTGCTCTTTTTTAAGCAGTGATTTCTCTACGCTTGGCACGAAGCAGGCCCGTACGTCTGCCTATTAGAGCGTGCCGTGTTCTTCACAGCGGCACAGGGACTCGCTGACGCAGAATCACTTGCAGGGGCTCGAGCAGTGGTGTTACCGGCTTCCGAAAACCCCGCGCTGCGGAGGCAAAAGCCAAAGCAAGCCTTTCTGGGCCGCGGCATCGGAGGAGGTAACCACCTCTCTTCCTCTGCCCCCCTCGCTGGCTCTGTGGGCTGGCAAACCACCGTCCTCGATAGCCAGATGCTCACGGTAGTCCCCAGGCCCTAAAGCACTGCCCATGTCACGCTTCAGGGCTGGAGGCAGTCACCCACCTAGGTCAGGAACAATCCCGTTTTGCAGCTTGCTTCCTCACCAGACCAGCGGCATTAGGGATTTGTCTCTTCCCCAGCAAAGCGCTGGGCTAGAAGCCACAGCACGGAAGAAAATACCTTTTTGAGCAGAGAAGAAGAATTCTCTTTTCTGACCTCCTGGCAGGGGCAGTCAAGCACACAAACGACGGGTCACCCAGAAATTCTGAGCAAGAGTGAACTTTGGTTCATCCCAGCCTTCCCCATTTGGGTGCGACAGCCGGAGCCACTGCTGCCCAAGGAAGACCTCAATTTGCTTCCAAGGCTTCAGGTGGCTTCAGGAAAAGCATCACCCCAGCAACACAGAAACACTCGCCCACTGTCTGCCGGGGTTGAGGTGAGACGCGCTAAAGGGGAAAGGTGTTTGCACCATCTAACTTTAAAGCAGGTATTTTACCTCACAGGAATCACTGATTTAAGGACAGAACTTGCATTTCTGTCGAACATCGACGTACAGGGAGGGATGCTTTTTTAAATACAGGAAAAGGCTGCGAACAGACTCCAAACACAGCCCCAGAGTCTAAGTTTTGCTTTTTTTTAAATGTTAGTGATTTCTCCTTCACAATTTGCTACAGGACACTAACATTTTAAGTCAATCCCACACTCCACATTTGACAAGAAGGCTTATTTCTTTTTTAAGAACAAATTTGTATTTTCCATACCAAATGCAGAAAATGCGAGTCGGGATACCTAATACTAAAGCACATCTCTGAAAAGATGGCTGCACAGTTAGGTTAAAAACTGAGATGATGGTTTTACCACCGGCTATTGCTACCGTTGCAGGCCAGTGCAAGGCCCACGCAAGTCGTCTGCGGGCTTTTACTCTATCCATCCAAACTGTGCTTTCCTAACACCTACAAGAGATCTCAGAAATAATCCCATTTGTGATCACAAATCCACACCAGACTGAGTGTCTTTCACTCATTAAAAAAAAAAAAAAAAAAGCACTGCCAGAACCAGAGGGCTGATGGTGTTTGGGTTTTGTTGGGGAGTTCTTTATAAAGAGTTATCACAAGCCACGCGCTGAGCTGCACTGGCTCGGTATCTGGCACTACTGAAATCCCACTCGCTTTCCAGAGCAAACAAATCCAGAAGGATGCAAGCCATGCCAAGGAATTCCTGCTTCATCACACAGTCAAGGGCCGTTTCTCTCTTGCAGAACAGCCAAGGGAGACATTGCATGTGGCGCCAGAAACAGAAAAAGAAATCTTCGATATTTAAAGAAGTTACAGGCAAATTGATTAAATCCCATCTAAGCCCTCCCTGTAAGTAATTCATGGATAAAGATGACTTCAAACATAACCATTAACAGCCTCGTTTCAGGAAGCTAAGAATATAGATGGCAAAAGCCATGGTTATGCATTGTTAACCAAGACTGGGGGGGCTACCGGCTGCTGTAAGGCCAAGCCATTCTCATCCTGGCACTGGAAGATAGTTTTAGAAACCAGCTATTACTAATATCTACAAGCACGTGCAAAAAAATAAAGGTTAACCAAGCCACGAGCTCAATTCCTATTTCGAGGAGTGCAACGTATTTTACTGGCGAGCCCTGGAGGCTCATCAAGGAAGAGCAGTTCTCCACGAAGTCTTGACCTACTCCATCATCTGCGTAAATAAAGTCAAGGGGGCATAAATGCTTTTGTGTCAAGTTTAAGGCAGGCAAGTATTTCCACAAGGGCTGTAAACCTGAATTAAACTATTCTCGCACAGTCTGACTTCCGCAGAAAGTGCCCAGCACGCCCCCACCTTTGCGATCCAATGCAGGGAAGGTGTTGCCTGCAGTGATCGGAACTACAGCATGTGGTTTTTTACTAATCATTATGCTAACACACACCTTAAAACAGCTTTTTTTTTTTTTAAATTACTTATCACAAATTAACTAAACACAGGAGTCTACCTCATTCCAGGTGCAAAGAATTAAAACTTTACTTCGAAGTACACTCCGCAGAACTGTGGATTTAGTCATGCCAGAAGTTATCTGTGAGGCTCCACGGTTGTACAATCACAGGGAACCCTGGCTCGGCAGCTCAAAGACAGCTGCTTTTCCATGCGCGGGATAGAAACAGCATGGAGAAGTGTGCAATATAAAAGCAACAGTAATGCGATCTGATGGCAACACACACCACGTAATCACTTCCACTCGGGTCCCATCAGGAATGTGAGCTTATCAGGCTCAACTTCACTCCTCCTGGGATCCCTTCTTGTACTAGCACAGCTACTCACGTGCAACAGGCAACCAGCTTTCTAGATACGATCAGAAAACGGTGAGAAACCAAATAATAATTTTCAAGAGAACTGTTTAGATCATAAAACAATTCCAGGAATGAGAAGTTGGCATTAAGTTGCATTTGATCATGCACTTGATGTGCTCCTTGTGCCTGATGCAATTCATCTGAACAGCTGGGTTAAATTCTGACCAGAGGCGCTGCTGCACATCCAAGCCATGCTGGAAGAAAGGACAAGGTAGCGGGACGCTCAGTGCTTGGCTGGCTAGCTGGTCTCAAGGGCTCCCTGTGTCTCTTACTAAACCAAAGAAGTTACTTCAGCAAAAAGGGTTAAGTAGGATAAATTGTGATTTCCCCAGCATGAGAGGCAGAAAACCAATCCCATTACACTGCAATAAACACAAGAGTTTGAGTCACCAATTTAATTTTATACAAGTCAAACTACACGTTGTATAAAGAGTACAAGGCAGTTCTAATGTTTGCTATTGCATGTTACAAAAATCAATTTAGCTATAAAGGGGAATTTTTGGGATGAGTCCTATTCCACAATTTTAAGTGAATTGGCAACTGTGGTTTAGCAAAGCCTTTGTTAAGACTAGAACTCTAGCTCCAAGAGATTACACTTCCAATAAAGGTCAGACTTACACACAATAGGATTATAGTTCTCCTAGTCTGAAGCAAAATGTTAACATAAACGAGTCAAAAGGGAGGGAAGACAAGTTGTTGTTTTTTTTTTACCTAGTTTTCATATCCAATAGGTATTTAGAGGCTGACAAACCATACAACATACTAGTGACTTGGACCACATCCAAGAGACACATTAGTGTCCGACAACTTGATACTCAAGCAAAAAAAAAAAAAAAAAAAAAGAGGTCAGAAAGCTTTCATTCTTTCAAGTTTGAAACGTAGGATTTTTCAGCAATACTGTATGATACAGGTTCCCAAGTACCCTTATTACCTTTAATACAGTCACAGTATGGGGGGGGGGGGGAATGTTCTTTTGGCAAGTTAAGATACAACACAAATGCTCCAACTTGAGTTTATTGCTGGTCTAAAAATCTTTCTAGTATTGTTACCGGTTTATATAGTTTGCAGCCCGCTTCCACAAATTAAGATGAACCAGAGAATTATGTGACCTGCCCAGCAAGGCAATCCTGCCTTTGGTAGCAAGCTGTAACCTATTAAGCTAATGATACCCATAGCTCTAAATCCATGACAAAAAATAGGAAAAAATGATACTTTCAAAAAAGCCCAGATTTAAGCCTGTTTATATTCAGTTTATTTTTAATATAAAAACCACTTTGCACTTAAGAGTAGTTAAGTTACTCCTGCGGAAATGCTATAAAATCAAACTTTTAGCTGAATTTCTACAAAAGGGGGACTTTTCCTGCTTTGTACCACCATCCGATCTCATGTTTTCAAATTTGGGATACAAATTAAACCCTTATGCCTCGGTTAGGCCATTCACTCCTCCAAGAGAGAAAACCAACTTCTGAAGTACTAACATAACACTAATGGCCTGACAAGTAGGAAAATGTTCCGTAATAGTGTGCAATGTAAGAGGAGAGTTCTAGTCTTAATCTCTTGAACTAGATCTTGATCGTGAGCGAGATTTTGAACGAGATCTGGAGCGGGACCTTGATGCAGCTCTTTTGGGTGGTGACTCTGAGCGAGCCTTGGCAGATGGCTGCTGCTGCGGAGAATTGGAACGGGACCTGCTCCTTGACCTGGACTTAGACTTAGCATCTCCTTTACCATTTTCTTTGGGAGATCGAGACCTGGACCTGGATCTGGACCGAGACTTCTCAGACTTCTCCTTGGATCTGCTGTGCGAGCGGGAGCCCCTGTCAGACTTCGGTTTCGATTTGCTCTTTGATCTAGACTTCCTGCTTTTAGATCTGGAACGTGAGCGGTCTTTGCTTCGTGACCTGGATTTGGATCTTTCAAAAAGAGACACAGTTTATTCTGCATGAACTGAACTGTACTTACAGCAGTTGTAAAGATCTATCAATTAATAAGTAGCAATTCCTGTACTAACAGAAAACAACGTATCACTTACCGGGAACGGCTTTTGGAGACGCTACGGGACCTGCTGCGGCTGCTCCTACTTCTACGACTTCTGCTTCTAGACCGTCTTCTAGATCGTGACCTAGAAGCATTAAAAATGTAATTTGTCGCTTATTCTTTGTCTGGTGTGTTCTCCTGTGCTATGTAACAGAGAAAAGCTGCTGAAGAACTCCTCAAAAACAAGTATGGCCACATGAAGACGTACTATTAATCCACCCAGGTTCGATACACTGTTGAGTTACCTCTGACATCTCACACGTGAAAACCTCTCAAACCTGGCTTTGCTGTATGACAGAAAAGAATTCCGTTTACATTCCCAGGCATCCTCCTATTCCTAAATATCAACTGAAGATAACCACTGCAGGTATCCCCATTCTTAGTGTAAGTAGTCTTGACGCAGAGACCGACATGTCCCAAACGTTACCTTGACCTGCTGCCAGAGTAAGATCGCCTATGGCTCGACCGCGGCTTGTCTTCAACCAGCCTGATCTTCCTGCCATTTATCTCTGTGCCATCCAGTTTGTCCAGGGCACGCTTCATGTCCGAGTAAGATCGGAACTCAATTACTCCTTCGTTTGTACGTTCTTTGTGAGCATCTGCGTAAGTTACCTCACCAGCTTGCCTCATGAAATCCTTGAGGGAGTAGATGAAGAATAACGTAAGCATTCCACGTGCTTATTCTCTGCAAGAACATTCACTTAAGACAAGTCTGAGCAAATGCAAGAAGCATTAATTGCATATAAGCATTCATGCACAAATACTTCTCAATTACTTCCACCTAAGTCAAAGTGAACATTGATATTAAAGGAAGTTCTTGCTTCCCGCTAGTCACAACAGGCTCTGTGACAGAACATTAATACATACTTTCAAATCCTGCCAACTACAGCGACTGGAAAGGTTTTCAACAATCAGTCTGTACTCTGTACGAACAGGCGGTCCGTATTTATCTCTTCCAGATTGTCTCCGACTGCTATATCCGCCACCACCCCCACCTTTATTGTACAAAGAAATAAAGTTAGACGGTCTCCTAGCATGAAGAAAACTAAATGTTCTGAAAAAGTTAGTTAAACAGTTATATTTACTGGAGTAGGACTTTATTTCTCTAAGCCTCCAATAAACTTTGCAATTTTGCCATAATCTATATTAATGGCAAATCAAACAGACTAAAATCCTACAAGTCTGTGCTCCTAAGATCTGTTAGAGAGTGACTGCTCCTTATTAGATTCACCTTGCTAAGTTTTATTTTACAGAACATTGTAAAATATAAAACTTAACTGATTACATGCATTTCTACATTTTACAAAAACGTTTACTAGTTACACTAAGTACTTACATCACAGTATGAGGTTTTTGGTGGTGGTTTGGCCACAAAACACGCAAGGTAACAGTCACCTAGTTCAGTTTAACCAGTTTTGTCTAACCCTTGGAATCCTCACCATCACCCTGCGTCTAATGGCAAAAGGCTGCTGTCGTCATGGCTTCCGGTAAGGTCAGCCAAAGGGTCATAGGGCAAGGGTCACACAATGTATGGAAAAGCCATGGCCAATCAGGAAAGGCAGTCATCTTAGCCTCAGTGGACACAGCCTCAGCCCCACTGGTCACTTTTAAATTGAAACATCAAGGACTTGTTAAAAAGTTTGAATTGAACATGCAACAATTTTAAACAACATACATTTGATTTTTTTCAAGACAGATACCCACCCCCCCAAACACCAAGCTTCCACAGACTACTCAAAAGATGAACCTTAGTACTTTCAGTTACAGTACTAGGCCGGTTAAGCTCTATATAGTTCAGCTTAAGAGGCTATATGAGCTAGCTGAACACAGAAACATTTACAGTATCCCCCACTTAGTACAACAGATTCCACCTTGAAAACCTCCCCCCACCCCTTCTATATATTCAACTGAAACATTCACATGAAAGTTTACAGCTGAGCGCTTCTACCCCAACTATGCAATGGTATTTATTCATTAACATTAGTGATGCAACATCACTGTTTCATCGAAATGCTCCCAAGAACACTGGAGCCCTTAAATTAGTAGAGCGTATCGTTTCTAATTAACCAGAAACCCCTTCTAGAAGGCCACAGATTTGCAGCCGGAATCGCTTCACATTTTTGCCCTCCTAAGTTTCTTAGGGGATACCCGAGCGCAACGCCGGTGCCAGGAAAAAAGGCCCGCGGCACCAGAGCCGGCAGACGGCCTGCTCCCGGCGACGCACCGGGCATCCCCCACCCCCAGGGACAGCGATACCCCCCGCGCCCCCCCCGCCAGCCCCAGGGGACTCGGTCCCGTCCCCTCCATCACCCCGGCACGGCCTCGCCTCCTGCCCCTCGCCCGCAGCACCCCGGTAACCCCGCAGGAAGACGGGCCCGTACTCACTGCGACTACTGTAGCTGTACCCGTCCCTGTCGCGGCGGGGCCCGCGGGCGTGTTCCACGATCACCCGCTCCCCGCACAGATCCTTGCCGTTCAGCTCGTAAACGGCATCGTCGGCGTCTCGGGAGTCCTCGAACTCCACGAAGCCGTAACTGGGGCGGGGGGGGGACACGACACGGACGGACACACGGGACAAGAAGAGAGACCCCGTCAGCCGCGGCGGGACAATGGGCGCCGTCCCCGCCGCAGCGCCCCCGCTCCCCCCGCGCCGCCGCCATCTTGAGCCGGGCGCCACGCGGCAGCGGCAGACAACATGGGGGAGGGAGGGAGGGAGGGAGGAAAGGAGGGAAAGAAAGAGGGAGGGACGGGGCGGCGGGCGCGGCCCGGCCGGCACCGGGGGCGGTGGGGGAAAGGGGGCGGCGGGGCAGCCCGCGGGCCCTGTGCCGGCGCTCACCCGTTTTTGAGGTCGACCTCGAGCAGGCGGCCATAGCCGCTGAAGAAGCGCTGGATGTCCTTCTCCCGGACGTGGTAGCTCAGGCGGCCGATGTAGACGCGCGGCATATCCGCGGTGGGAGGGGGGGAAGGGGGAGGGAGAGGAAAAGAAAGAGAAAGGGAGAGAGAGAAGGAGGGAGAGAGAGAAAAAAAGAGAGAGGCGGCGAGAAGGGAGCGGCGCTGCCGGGCCCGGACGCTGCCACCGCCGCGGCCTGCTCCGCAGCACAATGGCGCCCGCCGCCCGCCGCCGCTTTTATAGCGGGGGGCGGGGCCGGTGACGGACGTTACGGCACGAACGTCAGCACGCACGGGCGAGCGGGCGAGGGCGAGGCGGGCAGGGTGGCTGCGCGCAGGCGCGGGGCAGTGGCGGGCTGCGCGGCGCATGCGCAATGACGCCGGCCGTGGGCGCGGGGATCCGCCTCATGGCGGCCGAGGGGGCGCCGCCGCCGCCGCCGCCGTTGTTGCTGCCGGCCTCGTGGCTGCAGGCCCAGGGCGGGCCCTTGGCCGCAGCCCGCCGGCCGGCGGACCGGCTTTGTCGGTCAGCCCCCACCGGGCACGCCTCACCCAGGCCTGCAGGAGCGGGCTCTGAGAGGGAAGGCGGGCGGCCTGGCCGGTGTCAGCCTCCCTGCCATCACCCGGGGTCAGTCAGAGCAAAGCCCTGGGGTCGGAGAGCTCCTCACAGGCCGGGACGAGCAGGGAACCCTGTGGAGCCGCTTTCCAGGCACGGTTGCCCGGAAGCAATCCCTGAAGCCAGCCCAAAGTCACCCAGGTTGTGTGTCCTGGTTTCCCTTGAATATCTGTTTTGAACTGCAAAAGTCCTCCCAGTATATCCATAAAACCACTGTTCCAGTTGTGACGCTACATAATGTATGCCACGATTTGTATATTTGATATAAACTATAAATGTATATTTTACATATACAAATGTATTTATTTCATATATATAAAATATATTCTAATACTTATAACAATTTTTATATGGTATACTATGTAATTCAAATATTTAAGGTGAAAAAGCCGCATTTACTCCTACTGGATTTTTCCCGGCAGCCGGTGTTCGCCTCATGGTGCAATCCTACGAGCATCGATGTCAGTAACGTGACCAACCGAAGACACCATCGCTGCCTTCAGTTTTGCCCTGAGTTAATCTGTAACAAAGCAACTGCTGAGTTTCGAGTTGAAAAAGTGGGGGGGAAATCTCTGGAGTCTCTTTTTTTTTTTTTTTTCCTAATTTAATACAAGCTTGATTCATACAACACAGCAGACAGTGAGTGACCTCTTTCTCTTCCATTATTGTCGGCAGTCCTTGGGAGATTTCATGAGTTCATTCAGTGTTTTCTGTCTGCTTTAGAAAGACGCGGGTAAGTCAGTAACTTACGGGCCTGCTGTAGTTTTTTCATGCAATATCACCAGGAGATATTTTGACTTGTGGGTAAATTTAAGCATTAGCCAGGCTGTAGTGTTCGCCAGCTCTGTGTAGGGAATTCAAAAGGGTTTTTTTTTTTCAGACTGATTTGCCCGGCACAGAGGGGAACAGCACAAGATACGCTGTACCTTGCCCTGAGCCCGCTGAAATCAAAGCTCTCCTGGAAGAGTTGGGATGTGTCTCACACTCATGATCTTCAGCTTCAAGGTGTTTAGAGAGCAAGCTCTGAAGCAGCAATGATTTCTCAGAAACAGGTAATTGGGAAAAGTATTATAGCTATTTATTGCTAAAATGTTATAGTGCCTCTGAGCCTCTCCCATGGGCAGCAATAACATTGCATTGAGTGTTGTAGACAGAATTAAAGGATGGCTTCTCCTACCAAAACCTTACAATATAAAAAAATCCAATTATTTAAGTAATTTGTGTCTTCTTTGAGATAACTGCAGGTTATAAGATCTGATCATAAAGGTCCCCTCCCCACTACCTCTATATTCTGTTATTTTCCACTCCCATTCTCATAAGAGGATAATGAGTCACTGTCCCAAATTTTAAAAACCTTGGGCATGAGCATTCATCTGAAATTGTCAGTGCTGGCACCTCTGGAGTAGGAGAGCTGCACGCTAAGACTCGCTGGAAACAACCCAATTAGATAGTGGTTGCTAAAACATCCTGTGCTCGGTGAAGATAGTGCGTAAGCCTGGGCTGAAGTTCGAGGATAAGAAGGAAAGCTGAGCCTGTTCTTAAGGGCTTCCCTGCAGTTGGGTGCTCTTCAGGATCAGAGCCTTAAATAACTGCCTTTCCGGAAAGATTTGTACTTCTGTTCTTCCCTCACAGCCCGTAAAAGCTGCTCTCTCATAGGTGATGGTACTCATTTCAACATCTCTGCCTCTTAGTATAAGGAATATCTTTCCCCTTTCCACCAGGGAAAAATAAATTCTTCATGATGAAAGCACTGTCCGTGCATCCTCTGAGCTCTGAGGCCTCTGCTGGTGTTTATATCGCTGCCTTTTCTTGGGAGAATATCGCCACACGATGCCCTAGAAATGGACGAAAACCAGCCTGTTCAGCTCAGGGCCATACGGAGCATGAACAAGCACAGGCAGTCCCTGCGCTTGCTGGCCTGTTTTTATGCGTGCACAGAGCCTGGGACCTACCCATCCTGAGCAGCGGGGAGTCGAGCAGCAGCAAACAAAAGCAAACGAGTGAGTCCGTCCTCCTGTAGTCAGACAATGAGACAAACCCACTCCCAAAAGCAACATCGGGTTGGAAAAAATCCCCAAACGAGTAAGCAACAAAGCAGCACCGAGGAGAGAGAGGGGTGGGGAAGGGGACAAATGGCACCAGGAATGCATTTGCTGGGTCAAGGTTGTGTCTAGGAAGGGAAAGGAGAGGCGGTTGCCTGATTCCGTCTGTGCTTGGTCTGGCTCGTTACTGGCAACAGCACATCCTGCTGATGAGGCGAGCAGAGCCGCCTGCAGCCAAGGTATTGGGGACCTCCCCGGTTCTGGACCTGTAAAGCACACGTGCAGAGCAGCTCTCCATTGTACGCGTGCTGAGCACATCCAGTGACAGAGAAGCCATGCGGGTATCTCCACACGCGCAGTGCCCCTTTCTCCAAAGGAATATCGGGTGCTTGCGCCTCATATGCTTTCTAGAAGTACGCAGAGGATGTGACCATACAGGATGTGAAGTCCCATAGTCCGTGGGATACTGATACACCAGCGCTGTCTGGTGGGTCTTTCAGGCTTCCAAGGGCCCCCATTGTATGACGGCCCTCTCTGAGAGCGCTTGGCAATCTCAAAGCTCTTAGCAAGTGGCAACAGAGAGAGATTTGCTCAGGCCACATGGAAAGTGAGGGAGGATTCACGTTAGGATCTCACATCTTTGTTTTGTTTTTCTGCTCCTATACTTGAGGAGGGATAAAGGTTCTTCAGGGTACCTCCTCACTGGGTGCCATGCTCCGAGTTCTCCTCCAGTGCCCCCTCAAGCCATTTTCAAATCCTTGATTCTCACACCCCTGCGCTTTTTTCCCTGTTTGCCTCCCATGATCAGTTACCTATTTTTCATGTTGTTTCTTCCTCTAGCCTCTTCTACACCTTGGGGGATTGATGGCTCCCCCTATTCCAAGGGACCTACTTGACCAGCCTTGGCTGTAGTTAGAACGACCTTAGCCCTGTCCTGTCTTACTCCTTCTCTTATGGTCTGTTGGTAATCCTGGAAGGCAAGAAGTGGCTGTAAAACAGTGACACAGTGACCAGAGATGAACCTCACCTCTTAACACAGTCCAGGCAGGCTGGTGGATGTTGCTTAAAGGAGATGCAGATAAGATCCAATTATCTTCTTCATCCTTCTGGATCAGTGGTCCCAGGCTATTTCCCTGACCTGTCTCTGTTGTGTCCTAGTATTTTTATGCCCGTGACCTAACAGTCCTATTCCTGACGTACATGAGCGCACGCGCAGCGGCAGGTTCAGCCTCTGAATCAATAGCTTTTCTCGCGCACAGAGGGACGTGTGTCCCTGACCCCTGGAAACCTGGGATAAACATCTCAAACGCATTAGTTTTATGGCCCAATCTGCCAAATCAACTGGTGCTGCAGAACTGGAAACCGCAACTCTGTAGTTCAAACCTTTGGTGCTTTTCCTGGGCACTTAAGACAAAGCGAGAAATGGAGAAAGACAAGTATTGCAGTCTTTTCATAACCACTTCCACAGTGGAAGGTGGGAGGAGCGTCATGAGAAGAAATTACGATTCATCTTTTTTCCTCCTAAGGACGCAAGGCTCTAATCTCTCGGTACAAAGGCTTGAAGTCTGTAATTAATCATAATCTGTGAGATATGAAGCAGAGCTCTGGTAACCTTTTATGGGTCTTTTATTGTTAGTCTAATAAAAAGTATCACATGTAATTTGTCTGTCTTGTTGAGGGCTAATATTTGGCTAGTGATTATTTCTTATAATCTGTTGTCAGAGGAGCCCTCGGTGTGAAATTCATGTTCTTTCTCCAGTCTTGCCAGCAGCGGGTATGGCCATATGTGAGTGGCTCATGAAAACAGTATAAAATATGCATATTATGAATTTATTATGCACCAGCTGTTTATTGTAAGACTGGAGCCTCAGGATGCTGCTGTCAAGTGTCTGACCGTTTCTCTTACACTTCCCTCTCCCATCACCTCGTCCTCGTCACATCTCCCAGACGGAGAAACCAGTCCTGAACTCAGGTGCTGCTCAAGAGGCAAAATGGGCAGGTTGGCTGGTTTTCTCCCGTTTTCCCACAGCTCCTTTTTGTGCACCCCATGGGCACTGACACTGGAGGGCACACCTGGATTCACGTGCAAAACCTGGGCAAATTCCGTTCAGGGCTTTGGCAGGTGTATCTGGGCACTGTGATCATCGGGTATTTCGCTGCTGTGATCACACCTGTGTTATGGATTGAGAAACCCATAACAATTTATTGTTGTTTAGACAATTATTCTATCACCCCATGACCCCTCCCCACCCGGGAAGGGGAATCGGGGAAAACAAGGGAACCTGAGGGTTGAAATATAAATACATTTAATAGAATAAGACTACATAATTAACACTGATAATACCAAAGAACCAGTATTGATCCCTATACCAATATAAAATACACAAGGACTATGCTCAGCCCATTCCATCAGCAGAAGCCGTGCACTCCCCGCAGGGGACAGCAAATGTGGGACCCTGCAAGCGCTGCGGCTTCGGGAGGAAGGGAAGGACTCAGGGCTCCGGCACCGGGGCAAGGAGTTCTCTGGACCGCCAGCATCAAGGGAGAGAGAGACTATGCAGCAAACTTCCTAATTTATATTGAATGTGACGTTCATGGTATGAAATAATCCTGTTGGCAGCCTGGGTCGAGTGCCCGGGTCTCGCTCCTCCTCATCCCCGCGCCCGGCGAGGCTCGAAAACACCGAGACCTTGAAACCCGCACACCAGAGCTGGCTGTAAAGTAAATATTTTTGCAAATTCAGACACTAGAGTCTTCTGAAAGTGCAGTTTTCCCAAGCATTATAAATTGGTCCTGGGTCGCTCAAACCAGGCCAACCCGTCATCATTGGGTATTTTGCTGCGGCCGAACCTGCACCTTCACCTTGACTGTGGGGAACGGCGGCTGAGGGAGACCAGAGGGTGTGATGTCTCCCCGTGTCTCTCTGGCAGGCCCTGCCTACAAGGGTCCCTTCTCTCACATGCCTCCTCCTCCCCAAAATTTGGGGTCAAGGAGCATTGCAGGGGATAAAGTTCTCTTCCATAGGATGGGGGGAAGAAAGAAAACTGGCAAAGAAGTGCTGTCTCAGAGACAGCTGCTGCAAATCACCATGCTTTAAATGGATTATTTCCTGTGGAATTGTAGTCCTCCAGCGGCACAAACCTGTTAAAACAGGAGAGCCCTGAAAGCCGTCGTCATCCCGTCCCAGCACAAGCTAACAAATGTCTGTAAGTGAGCTGAGGCACGGGAGATGCTAACAGCTCCCTGGAGCTGCTGTTCAAGCAGCTCATTCATCTGCTGTGCCTTAGCAGGTCCTTCAGAGCCACCACGCTGTGTCAGACCAGCCACTGACTCACGAGCAGCAGTCTGGGCTTTGGACCAAAATTTGGACCGTATGTAGAGAACTGCTGAACTGACCGTGACTGGTTTTGTGTTTTAGTGGCTAGGATGTGACTTTTTCCTACCGCTTTTTTTTTTTTTGCAATATGAATAAATGTCCTTAGATGCCTTGGGGGTCCCCTTTGCACATAGCCTTTGAAGCGCCCAGTTCAGGACAGCAGCCGAGCACAGACCCACGTGGGCTTTAGTGGCTTTCAGTCTCTTGCTGTCTATTCTGCACATGGGTTTCATTCCCCCATGGACCCTCCATCAGAGCAGGGGCACACAGCACGGGTCTACCCGGGTGTTTGTACGGCTCGGACTTACACGTGCAGGCAGAAATGGATATCCTTGGGCTGTGAAAGTGTTTGTTCTTCTCCTCAGTTATGTGGGCTATTGCATCTCCTACATGGTCATGGACTCCAGCAAAAATTCCCTCTCTGCTCTGGGTGGAGGTCCTGCCTGCCCCTGAGGAACATCGCAGGAGGACCATCCATTCTGTGCCCAGACAAAGCACTAATTATGCTTTGAACCCAAATTTCTTGTATTATTCAATTTGGGGACTGTATACAAAGGCCCGTCATTTCAGCTGACCCTATGTATATTTATATAAAATCAATTGATCTATCTATATGAAGTGCCTAGATGTAGCTGGCACACTGCTGGGTTAATAACATGTGCTGGTTTTGGCTGGAATGGAGTTAATTTTCTCCATAGCAGCTAGTATGGGGCTATGTTCTGGATTTGTGCTGAAACACAGTGTTGATAACACGAGGATATTTTCGTTACCACTGAGCAGTGCTTGCACAGACCCAAGGCCTTTTCTGCTCCTCACCCCACCCCACCAGCGATGGGCTGTTGGGGCACAAGATGTTGGGAGGGGACACGGCCGGGACAGCTGACCCCAACCAACCAAAGGGATGTTCCACGCCATGTGGCGTCACGCTCGGTATATAAAGCTGGGGGAAGAAGAAGGAAGGGGGGGATGTTTGGAGTGATGGCGTTTGTCTTCCCAAGTCACCGTTACGCGCGATGGAGCCCTGCTGTCCTGGGGATGGCTGAACACCCGCCTGCCCACGGGAAGCGGTGAATGGATTCCTTGGTTTGCTTTGCTTGTGTGAACAGCTTTTGCTCTACCTATTAAACTGCCTTCATCTCAGCCCACAAGTTCTCCCACTTTTACCCTTCTGATTCTCTCCCCCTGGGCTGCATGGGGTTTAGTTGCTGACTGGGATCATTCCATGACGCGCGTGTCACCGAATGCATGTGAAACCTTCGGCTGAGCTTAGACTAAAAAAACTGTGATCTGGGATGTCTCTAAGCCTGAATCCCCAACCTGTGCTGCCGTACGGGAATATAAAAGATGAGTGAGTTGGGTTTTTTTTATATGCCTCCTATCCAGCTCTTCTAGATGTCCAGATATCTAGAAGATCAGGGTAAGGATTCCCAGCTTATTTTTCTTTCGGTGATTCTCCTGATGAAAATCTGATTTGATCCTGTCCCCCCGCCCCAGGCAGACCGGGTCTGGGGGATGTTAGCACAGACTCCAGCGTGGCTGGCTGTAGGGCTGGTGCAGATCTTTCAGACTGGGAAATTTTGATGAAGTTATTTTTCTTTCACTGGCATTTTCATTTTAAAAACCTGTTGGGTGTTTTTCCCTTTCCTGCCAGCCCTCGTTCCTGCCCGCTGCTGTGATTCTCTGCCACGTTATTTAGCAATTGTGCTGCCTGCCCAGCAGAGGAGTGTAGAAACCAATATACAGACGGCAAACTTGCTCCCGTTTCCCCCGTTTTCCCATCCTGCTCTCTGGCAGGCAGTTCCGGCTCTCATTTCAGCGTCCTGAGCCATGGCAGCCGCAGGGCTGAGGACCTTCTACTCCACTCTGGGGAGACCCCCCTGCAGCGCTGCCTCCAGCTCTGGGGCCACCAACAGCAGAAGGACACGGAGCTGTTGGAGCGGGGCCAGAGGAGGCCACAGAGATGCTGGGAGGGCTGGAGCCCCTCTGCTGGGAGGACAGGCTGAGAGAGCTGGGGGGGTTCAGCTTGGAGAAGAGAAGGCTCTGGGGAGACCTTCCAGCCCCTTCCAGTCCCTAAAGGGGCTCCAGGAGAGATGGGGAGGGACTCTGGATCAGGGAGGGGAGCCATGGGACGAGGGGGAACGGTTTTAAACTGAAAGAGGGGAGTTTTAGACTAGATATCAGGAAGAAATTCTTGACTGTGAGGGTGGTGAGCCCCTGGCCCAGGTTGCCCAGAGAAGCTGTGGCTGCCCCATCCCTGGAGGGGTTCAAGGCCAGGTTGGACGGGGCTTGGAGCAACCTGGTCTGGTGGGAGGTGTCCCTGCCCAGGGCAGGGGTTGGACTAGATGGCCTTTTAATGTCCCTTCCAACCCAAACCATTCTGTGATTTGATGATTCTATGACCACAGAGTGGCAGGACCCCGGGGGACGCCTCCGCTGAGCCATGGGGCTGGAGCCGGCCCTGCTGCCTGCAGACAGCCATGGGGCCAGTGTGAGGGTGTCAGGGAAAGAGAGAAGGCAGGGAAGGGAGGGGATGGAGGAGACGAGAAGAAGCCTGCCAAGCCACCCAGGAGCTTGTGGTGCTGTGGCCCAGTACCACTGACCTGCTCTGGGCGCAGCGCTGGGGATGTGCCTCTCCTGTCGCTTCCCTGCCGCAGGCAGTGCACGGACAAGACACCAGCCTGGCTGAGAGCGTGAGGTGAAGGAAACCCCTGGGAGTGCTCTGCTGGTGCCTGAGGTCAAGGCAGGCTGTTTCAGGGCTGACAGATGTCCCAGCCTTTCCTGGCTCGGTTTGCTTTGGAGCGGTGTGGGCTGGATACCTGAAAGAGCTGAGAAAAGCTGCCATCTCTGTCCACACCTGGGCAGGCAGCAAGCTTGAGGCAAGGTGTGTGGTATCTCTCGGGAGCTCTGGCTGTCCTTTGACCCCACCGGTGACTTGCTCGTGAGTTGTAGTAGTGCTTTGCCTCCTGATGCCTCCACTCCACCTTTGCGTTCATGGCTGGTTGCGGGCTGCTCTGCTGCTCAAACAGCTGCCCATGAGGTGTGTTTTCTTAATGAGACTCTTTGGGGCCTTTAAGTTGTGTCCAAATTTCCTTCTCTCCATCTGCTTTCCACCCTCTGTCCACCCGCTCTCTGTTCGCGTCAGGCCTGGCTGAAATTTGTCACCGTGGGATGGCTCTTTGGAGGCGCAGCGCAAGGAGCCCTCTGGGACGCCCTGATAAGCACTTCCCTGCCCATCCCCGACGCTGCCGGTGCCGCTGCCAGCCCCGTGGCCCGGATGGGTTTCACCGCCTGGCCACCGCCACGCACACCCAGCCCTGCCTGTCCCCGCAGGTGGCCCCCGTGTCCCCGTCCTTGAGAGGCGGGCGGCCCCGCAGCCCCGTGGCAGGGCTCGTGCCTGGCTCTCCCAGCCCTCCTCGTAGGCGGCAGAGACAATGACGTTGGGTCTCGGGGCGAGGGGTTGGGAAGAGCCTGGTGTAGGCACAGGTTTGGAGGTGGGTGTGGATGGAGCTCCAAAACCTCAAGTCTGGTGTGAGAGCGGTGATTTGCTGAGTCCCTCTGCATGCCATCCTGGGGGGCTTTTGTCCCCTTCTCCAGTTATTCTCCTTCCCCCTGGGGTTCAGCGCTTCTTTTCTGAATAAAACGCAGAAATTCTCCAGACTCCAGGAGCTGAATGAGGGGAGGGACTTTGCAGCGCTGTGGCAGAAGTGTTGACTCATTAAACTGACGTCACAGAAAATGCTCTTTGCATTAAGGAGATTAATCACAGCTCTTTTTTTAAAAAAAAAAAAATAAACCTCTTAAACTTCTGTGAATCCTTCCTGTGAATCCTCCTCTATGCTGCCCATGATACTTGGCCTCCTTGGCTCAGGCTGAAACTTATTTAGCATTAAAAATCCCACTCCCAACAGTATTAATAAAACCTAAATCCTTAAGGGCTGGAAATTCAAAGAGATGATCTCCCTAGGAGAAGCAACCTGTCAGAGCTCCTTCCAAACCCCAGGGAAGGAGCAGGGTTTGCGGCAGAGGGAGGATGAATAAAAATGTTTCTGGAAGGAAGCGGAGGGTTGAGGCTTGGCAGCAAAACGCCTGACCTGCTGGTGGGGCTGCCATGGAACTGGTGGCACGTGGAGGTTGAACACGCGCCCTTTGGTCTGCCCAACTGTGCTGGCCTGATGGGCGGGAGGCTCTTCTCTCCTTGTGACGCCGGCAGGGATTTCAGCTGGAGCACCATCATGAAGCCAAAGAGGAGAGGGAGGACCCTGCTGTTGGAGGCTCTGGAGAAGTATGGAGGAGCCCCAGCTCCAGGAGATCTGGGGAGCAGAGCAGAGGTGTTGGGCAAGAGCAGGCAGGGAACACGGTGGTGGTGGATGAGGTGATGCCACCCGCCCGGGGCAGGGCTGGCGGGCAAACGGGGGCATCCTGGCACATGGGAGCAGGGCTGGGCTCGGCAATGGCTTTTAGACAGTGGCCCTTACTGTCCAGGGAGGGGAAGAGTAATTCATTCACTCTGTAGGACCTCAGAGCACTTCTATCGAGTCAAGAGCCCGGCAGCCAGTGCTCATCTGCTCATCCTGAAAGCCAAACATCTAACGAATAAGACTTTCACACATGTTGCAAGGATAAACATTATCAAATACTTTATTCTTAGATCTTTATACATGAGCAGAGATAGAGATTTATTCTCAGCAGTGCAAAGTGCTTTCCATGAAGGTTATATCTATTGGCTTTGAATTAAGGTGTCTTAAGTTTATTTTTCTCTGCCACAGCGTTACGTGATCAGACTTCAGAATTAACCTGGTAAATCCAGCAAAACAACTCTGGGCTATGCCGTGTGTGTGAGAGAGAGAGATTTAATGCCACACGTAACTAAACGGAAGAATGACTCTGGGACAGGTAGCTGCTTGCACAATTGGGCGATCGTTTGTGTTGTGCTCGCAGGGCCTGGGATGGAAGGTGCTAGTGAAATGAGAACATTTTTGTACCTCGTAAATAACGCAGCGTACGAGGTCAGCGTGTTTGTGGATTTTTTTCAAGAAAGGGTAACCACTGTAAGAATAGTTCATTAATTTGCCTCTCCCCAGATTTTATTGAGTTGATGGTTTTTTAGTTTATTTCCATTTTGAAGGCATTACAGATTTTCATATCAAAATGGATTTGCATTCATGGCTTAATTTTACCCTTTTCCCACGTCTTGCTGGCTTGCTGACAAGGCTGTTTATAGGCATGGTTTGGTTTTCACTGAGTACAAACCTAGGCAGAAGATTGTTTGGGAGTCATTTAATAAGCCTTTTTTTTAATTTTCATTCCAGTAAAACCTAAACTGCATCCATTGTTCCAGAAAAATAAAAAAAAACTGGGTTATCAACCGTACCTGTAGCATTTGCCACGTGGTGTGAAGACATTGGAGCTGGCTGCGTTCCCGGCACCATGGTGGTGCTGGTGTAGAGTGGCCAGAGAACTCGGCTCCTCGGCGCCATGGCCAGCAGATCCTTGGCTTTTGGCTGAACCCAGGGGTGAATCTGAGATTTTCCACGAGACGGCACAGAGGACCTTGAAAGGCTTTTGCTACCTCTATGGTGACCTCACCGCGCGTTATATCTGTGCTAGTGTGGGTGTGCAGGGGTTTTCCCACTGCCTCCAGCGTCCGATCCTGCTCCAACAGGGAGCTGTCATAAGCCGGGCTCAGCCCTGGAGCAAGATTTCCCGCGTTTCTCTCAATAGGGGCGTTGCGTTGGTGATCACCATGAGAGTCCCGGGAAAGGCCTGATTACCATGGGCAGAGACACAACCTTTTTAAAGAAGCCGGTATCTTTATCGGGGAATTGACCCACCACCCACTTCTGAAAGCCTCTTAAATGACTTGTTTTCCACCAGTTGTCCTTGGGAATGAAGCCTTGAGCAGCTAGTAAGAGACTTAGGTGCAACTTGGCCAGATGAATCTGAGCCTTCAAGTCCTTACAGCAAGTCTGACCTCCCAGGATGCCCTTAAAGCTGCCCCAGGCCAGCCCTTAATGCAGCCCTGGCTGATGGTCCCTGTATGAAACAGGCTGCATGGGTGGAAACAGCCAGGCAGACACAGGGACGTAAGGAGAAAAGGTGAGTGCGCAGAGTGAGACGTGGTGGCATTAGAGCTGAAGGCACATGAAGGTGTCTGTAGGGACTGCGGGAAAGGAAAGCTGAATTTGTGGAGGCGATGTGGGCGCTGGAGTGGGGTGACTGCGTTCAGCCCCACACTCCTGCCCCAGGGCAAGTCTGGCCTGGACCCCTCACATGCCCTCTCCGGGATAAGTTACCCCCAAAGTCTACATGAGGGTAAAGTTCATCCCGGAGGGTGACACTTCAAAAGGAAAATGCCTCACTCGGCAGAATGGAAAAGCAATCAGCCTGTCTGGCATGTGATTACCAGTGACCTTCCCTTGCAGCTCCTCTGCTCTTGTTTATCAATCTGGAAGCATCAGCACCTTCTAATAATGCTGGAGTTGCCGGGAGGGGATGGAAAACAGATTGTTTGACCTGACACTGCCCCATTTTGCAAGCATTTAGCCTCCTGCTCTGAGTCCTCCCGCGGGCGCAAGGGGAGCTGGGCCGGCAGTGACTGCAATCTGTGCTGCTCCTGGCACGCTGGGCTGCCTCCCGGCAGCAGCCCGCGTTGCAGGGCTGGGCCACTTTGACACAGGCACTAGTGCAAAAGAATTCACACGTGCAGATCTTGTCCGCCCTCCTTCTGGGTTCCCTGGATGCTGGCAGCGCGCTGGAAGAGCAGGCATGGGCTGGGACTTTGTAGCCCACAGTTCTACACACAACCACAGGACAAAAAGATGTTTGCTGTGGAAGGGAAGTAGGAGAAACCTGATGGTCAGCTGGCAAACGTGAGCTCTCTCCTCCCATAGCACCGCTCCTAACCTTCAGAAATGTCCGTATCACTTCCCTGCTGCAGTGACTTGCCAAACGGAGAAAGCAGGAAGAATTAATTGCTGGGTTGTTATTTGAGCTGCAGTAAATTTTCCCTGTGTAGGGACAAAGAGGAGAAATAAAGCAGCAGCTCAGTCTGTCCCGTCCCAATGACACATTCAGTCCCCGCTGCTGTTGCCTACAGATCCAGTCTCTCAACGGCCGATCACAATCCAGGGGATTTCCCTGGGTTTATTCTTGTCGGTGGATCACTGGGGATGTCAGCTTCTTCAGGAGTGGTTTGGGATCAGGTTAGTTCCTCCAGTCTGCTTTTTTTGCCCATTCCTTTCCACGCCAAAGAGCTCGCCTGGTTGCTAATATTAGCCTGGCTCTGCATAATCCACTCTCACCGGAGACCCAGAGGTGCTCATCTGACATCCCGCGTCCATCCATGGCTGTCCCCTGCGAGCATCCTCAGATCAGCCACTCCTCCTGGGGCAGAGGTGCGAGGACGTGCCCTGCTCAGACTGCCCTTTGCTTCCCACCCTGGGATCCATCTCACCCTGCTTCCACAAATCTGGCTCACACGCTTCCTGCCAGTTATGACTTGAAGAGCCCATAATAATTTATTGTCATTTAGACAATTATTCTATCACCCGATGACCCCTCACCACCCGGGAATGAGGACTGGGAAAAAACAAGGAAGCCCAAGGGTTGAAATATAAATAGATTTAATAGGTTAAGACAAAATAATTAACATTAATAATACTAAAGATCCAGTATTGGTCCCGATACCAATATAAAATACACAAGGACTATGCTCAGCCCATTCCATCAGCAGAAGCCGTGCACTCCCCGCAGGGGACAGCAAATGTGGGACCCTGCGAGCGCTGCGGCTTCGGGAGGAAGGGAAGGGCTCAGGGCTCTGGCACCGGGGCAAGGAGTTCTCTGGACCACCAGCATCAAGGGGGAGAGAGACTACGCAGCAAACTTCCTAATTCATATTGCATGTGGCGTTCATGGTATGAAATAATCCTGTTGGCAGCCTGGGTCGAGTGCCCGGGTCTCGCTCCTCCTCATCCCCGCACCTGGTGAGGCTCGAAAACACCGAGACCTTGAAACCCGAACAGCAGAGCTGGCTTTGAGGAAATATTTTCACCAATTCAGACTCTAGAGTCTTCTAAAAGTGCAGTTTCCCCAAGCATTAGAAGAGACCTTACTGCAAAGTAAAATTACTGAGAGGGAAATTAACCCCGTGTCGCTCAAACCAGGATGACACCAAACGAGCCACCTGTACCGCGCCATCAGACCCGCTGCGGCGGGGGGTGTGTGTGTGTGTGGGGGGGGGGTGTCTTTACGCTCCTGCCACAGGTTCCCAAGAGCGGTGTCCCCCGCGGAGTCCCCGTACCCCAAGGCTGGGACTCCACCAGGCCTTTGCTGGTTGGTCCAGGCACCGACGCTGTGAGGTGCTGGGTGCTCCCTACGCCCAGCTGATGTCCCCTGGCCCTCCTGCGCCGAGGGACTGGGTGGCAGTCGGTGCTCCGGCATCTGCCCGTTTCTTTGCTTCATGCCAAGTTAGCACAAACTGATCAAAGCAGCCAGTCAAAACTCTTTATTTTTCCCTACAGATTGGTGGCGGCAGGGGTTTTGATCACTTTCAAGGGAAGAGCTAATTAGCAACTAACTGAATTAAGTAGAAGGTGCAGCATATGAAGTGACTTTTTGCTGCTTTTGTGGCTGTCGTGAAGATTACTCATAGCAATGAAATAAATGTTTCCATAGCAACTAATGTACTTAGTAGGGGGAGAATTGGAGGCACAAATAACAAAGACAAAGGCCAAATCTATAATGCTGAGAGGCATATACAAACAGAACAAACCACTGTGCAGCGCACCGCCATGGCGTCAGCGTGTGCCGCCTCCGACGCTGCAGGGGATGGCGCAAGGGGAATCCCACAGGCGGAGGAGCTGGGGAAGAAACCGGGCACGGCGAGGGGCCGCGTGTGGCTGGGGGCGAGGGCCGTGGTCTCTCCCGGGGAGTTCAGGCGGTGGTTACTGCAGGATTTCAAGCTCAGCGACTGCCACAGCTCCCCTTAAAAGCATGGGGATTTTAAAGCTTGCCCAGCACGTGCAGAAAGAGCAGAGCATTTGGAAGATAAGCCGGGCTTAAATCTTCACTCCACCTCTGCTGTGGGATCATACCTGGCTTCACCCAGGCGAGCGATCCACCGGTCTTTTGCCTTGTTCTGGCTGCGAGTCCTGCTTTTGTAGCCCCGAAATTCAGCGAGCTCATCCATCTGCAGGAGCAAACTGCCTCCGCCTGCCAGTACCTCCCGCCCTGTTGTTCACCAGATGATGGGGATGGGGACCGCAGGGGGAATGTGGCCCCCCCGCAGCCTGGCCCGGCCGCCAGCACCCGGCTCCTAACCCTCTGCTGTCACTGCCGCTTCAAAATAGCTTTTCTCTCTCCGCCTGCCAAAGGGCTCGTGGAATCCATTAACAGCAGGGGTCTGAAGAACAGGTTGAACCAGCTGCCAGGAAGGCTGGCCTAGATATATTTATCCTTTGTCAGTGCGAGGGTGGATGCTCTGACCTCTAAGGTGTCCACGCTCCTGTAACAACCTACGATGCAGCCAAGGAGAAGTCCTCCTCCTTCTCTGCACTGCGTTTCTGTCTTTCTCTTTGTACCAAGAGCAGAGTAAATCCGGTCAGGGAAGCGGAGTTACCCGGGTGTCAGTCCAGCACAAGGCCTTATTTAGTTGTCGACGTCTTTTTGAAATGCACGAGCGCAAGGTCTCAGCTCAGCAGGAGCCCGGTTTGCTATTGTGACGTGGTCCCGGCGCCGGGGTGTCACCGTGGAAGGAGGCAAAGCAGAGGAGAGCTAGGCAGGCGGCTTTGCAACCCCTCCGTGCGAGCGCAGAACTGGGCCCAGAAGGATTGCGAGTCCGGTTTCCAAAGCTCCCAGCATCACTCAGCATCTCCCTGGTGAGAGTCCCGGGCCAGCCTGATGCCAAAGTGTCTGGAATTCCTGCTGGACTGGAATTCCTGCTGGTTTGGCTGGAATAAGGCCAGACAAGAGGCCTACACACATGAAACTGAGACTGATCCCAGGTGACCTAAGTGCTGGAACCTATAAACATCCTATAACCAATCTAACCGGTCCTATAAGCAGGAAATCCTCCAGCTCTGCCACCCCCAGACCTGAAGTCCTAGGACGTACCTAGAGCTTCTTCCAGGCTTTCTGTACCAGAGTCAACTGAAACATGGCAAAGATTTGATACTAGTTTGTTTAATAAACCAGCCAGGTCAGAGAGCTGTCTGCCTGAAGTCCCACAGCCGGAGCTGCAGACGTGTTCATGGTTAGCACGAATGCCACAGGGTTCCTCTTGCTGGGAAGGTGCCTCTAACCTGGCAGCCGGGAGCGTGTGGGGAGTTTGGTGTCAGGGATGGCGTAGGGAAGGGACGGGAAAGGAGATGCTGTGCTGAATCAAAATGAGCAAACAAGGAGGGTTTGATACTGACGATTCCCTTCTGGCTCTGGACCCAAAGCACCACGAGCTGTGGAGAAAAGGTCCTGCCAGGCGTCAGGCAGACCCCGAGGTCTCAGGGCCCTGGCAGCCCTCTGTGCTTTCAGTCCCAGGCTTTCCCCTTTCGGAGGCGGGCTGCTGAAGCACAAGCTGGCAAGGAGAATGCCATCCCTTGTTCTTTGCTCTCTTCTCTGGGGAAAAGGACCTCAAAGTGTCATCACAGCTCTGGGACTGTAGTGCTCGCTCATCCTTCGCAGCATCCCCAGCCCGCCTGCCCGAGCGTACGCTGTCACCGAACACACGCTCAGATGCCTTCGCCTGTTGCAAATCCCCCGGAGGTCTCTTGCGTAAGCCAGCGCTGGTTTGCTGAGGCAGAAGAACATTTGCAAGAAATATGAGAAACAGCATTGCACCTTCCCAAGGTAAACCCAAACCCCAGCTTCTTGGGCAGGAGGAAGAAGGAGGGGCGGATTAGGACTGATGAGTCTTAATGAGGAGCCCCTTGCCAGAGGTCCGACCCAGAGCTACCCCATCCTCCTTCTCCTAGCCCATACCTCCTGCTCCCCCGGCCCCCCAGGCTCCCCCCACAGCCCTGCTCCTGACTTCCCTTGCCGGCCTGGGCGGGCCTGGCTCTGCTGGGTCCCGGGAGACAGGGCTGTGGTTGCCCACAGCTGGATGAGGCTGATGCTCCTCCATCCGCAGGCCGTGCTGGGGCTTGTGCAGGAGGAGCTGGGGCCAAGCGGGCTGAGGTCTTGCCGGGGTGGGCTCTCTATGGGCAGACAGTCACGCAGGAGCGAGAAGCCAGCGGAGCTCCCTCGCTGGCAGCCCTTGTTGAAGAGCATCTCGGCAGAGACGCCGCGCCAAAGCAGCCGCCAAGATGATGCCTTTCCATCAGCCATCCCCCACATCGGAGTACTGCAGCTGACAGTCACCCACCAAGCAAGGTGCTGAGCTGGAGCCAGAGTGTTAGAGGGACTCAGAGAGTGGTGACCACAGCCTGGCTGGCTGCTCGCTGTTATCCTCACTTCTGTTTTTTTTTTTTTTTAAACTGGATATATTGCTTTCCTCTGTAGAAAAAGCCGCTTCAAGAGAAAAATATATACTGTTTCTCGTGGGCACCCCTCCTACCCTCCATCTTTCACTTGGGACAGCCCCAGGCGTAAGGGGGACATGTGAGCTGGAGCTCAGCTCCTTCATGTGCTTGTCTCAGTGATCCTTCTCCAGGCCACCGTGCAGAGCATCTGCCTTCTGCTGAGGGCTGAGGGCAAACACAGCACAGCACGTGATTTTGGGGAAGACAGATGGTTCAGACACAATTCCTCTCAAATCTTGCTTACCTTTGGCCACCTCAGAGGTATCTGAGGTATCTGGTTTTCAAAAGCAGCCACTGATGCAAGGTAGCTGGACATTTGAATCATCTCCTGTGAGATGGCACCTGTGAGGCTCAGGGGGCTGTAAAGTGAGAGTGGGTGCTGCCAGGGTCCCACGGCTGGAGATGCCAGCCTCCTGCCTGCTCCCCTGTCCCCTCTGCGGGGGACATTGCCGCTGCCCTGAGGTGGAGTTGGGTCTTTGTGGAGTCAAGGGAAGCAGCGCCCTCCTACAGAACGGCAGAGTAATTTTGTGTTTACAAATGGAACAGGTGATCATCATGGCACAGGGGGCTGGTGGTGGTGGCCGTAACATGCACAGAGGAGTTTATAGCTTATTGGGCTGGCTAACCGGGCAATTAGTGGTCAGGATTTATTGAAGTTAAAAGCCTGATGGACATTTCTACAGGAGCCAAACACACCTGCTGACAGGACAGGCTCTGGGCCCTGCAGCAGTGGCACTGGATGGGTCTTTTAGCCCATCTGACCGGTGCGGCAGCGTGCACGGGGACCTCCCTGGCCACCTGATGGACACAGCAACCTTGGAAGGGCATCCACTGGTGCACGCTGGCTGGGGTTGCCAGCACGTTGCAAAACAGGGACTTCAAGGTTGGATAATGCCATCATCCCACATCTTGTGAGGCTTCTTTTACCACTGAAAAATCTTGAATTGCAGGGCAACGATTTCCCCCTCGCTATTTCTGGGGAGTGGGACATATTCAAGCAATTACTTTCTTGTAGAAACCTGTGGGGATTTATCTATGACAGGTGAGATCGTTACGGCCTGCCCTGGAGCAAAGGGCACTTTGGCAGCCACGGGTGTGGGCTCCCTGTGGGGCTTTAGTGCTGGAGCTATGGAATGGGTAGGATATGGTATGGGTATGGTATGGTATGGTATGGTATGGTATGGTATGGTATGGTATGGTATGGTATGGTATATAAAGAAAAGCCAACCGCATCCTGGGCTGCATCCCCAGCAGCAGGGCCAGCAGGGCGAGGGAGGGGATTCTGCCCCTCTGCTCCGCTCTGGGGAGAACCCACCTGCAGTGCATCCAGCTCTGGAGTCCTCAGCACAAGAAGGACGTGGACCTGTTGGAACAGGTCCAGCGGAGGGCCACAAAGACGATCAGAGGGCTGGAGCCCCTCTGCTGTGAGGACAGGCTGAGAGAGTTGGGGGGGTTCAGCCTGGAGAAGAGAAGGCTCCAGGGAGACCTTATAGCGGCCTTACAGTCCCTGAAGGGGGTCTACAGGAGAGATGAGGAGGGACTCTGGATCAGGGAGTGTAGTGATAGGACAAGGGGCAATGGTTTCAAACTGAAGGAGGGGAGATTTAGGTGGGATATTAGGAAGAAATTCTTTGCTGTGAGAGTGGTGAGCCCCTGGCCCAGGTTGCCCAGAGAAGCTGTGGCTGCCCCATCCCTGGAGGGGTTCAAGGCCAGGCTGGATGAGGCTTTGAGCAGCCTGGTCTGGTGGGAGGTGTCCCTGCCCAGGGCAGGGGGGTTGAAACTGGGTGACCTTTAAGGTCCCTTCCAACCTGAACCCAAATTCTATGATTCTATGATTCTATGGCATGGTATGGTATGTAGTGTCGTGCACTAGGACACATCTCTATGCCAGGCACCAAGAGCAGCACCGTGGTGCCAGGAGGTCAGTATCTAGGCAGTCTAGTCCCCAGCCCTGCACCATGTTTTTGCCTGAGTTTGGTGCTCCCAATACAGCCAGCTCTGCAGGGGCCTGCTGGATTTGACTTGAAGCAGGATCTGGTCCCCCATAACCAACTGGCCATGTCCAAGAGCAACATGTGTGGTGCTGGGCACAAGCTCCAGCCATTCCTCGTCTGAGCGCAGAATGCCGAGGCTGTGCCTTGGCTCCTGGGCAGAGTCTGTCTCTTCTGGGTTGGTGGCCTCAGGTTGTGTCTTCAACACGGGGCCAGACTAGACCTTCCATCCGCTTGGTCAAGTGGAACACAAAGCTGTGCTTACAAAGCCTGGTGGCAACAGGCTTTTGACTTTCGCATCTCCCAGCGCCTCTGAATTTGCTAGTGATGCGGCAGTCCCTCGGGACTCCTCATGAAGCATGAAGAGTGAACGACCTCCAGCTGATATCGCAGGGGCACACTCAGACATCAGCTTGTTGCCATGTCATTTCCATTTTCTTTGATTTCCTCATGTTGATGGTCTCTCCCTTCCCAATCCCCTCTGATAAAACAAAGAAATGAACTATTGATTCACATGCGGCACTCGGCGTTTCAGAGAGAGCGCGCTCTCCTGTCCTGTACTGCAAGTGGGGATAATCAGGCTCAAATGTGGCGACTGGTGCTGCATCTGGGGCTGGTTTGGACCAGAGTGGAGGATTTAGCCCAAAGGGCTGGTTCCCAGTAACACAGCTCATGGCTACGCAGCACTGGGAGCCCTTCCTGCACCCAGCTCCTCGGGTGGGCTCTGCCAGGCTCTCCGGGGCTGTGGGAGCCATGTCCATGGGTGCAATGGAAGAGGTGACTGAGCCAGAGCAGCTTGTGCAAAAAGCTCCTACCTGCCTGTGCCATGGGCTGCTTTGGCCGCCGGGAGATACTACCTCTTGCCCAGGTGTCTCCTCTGCGTCCTGCTCTCCTGGTTCCTGGCTGTCCAAGTGAAATCCAGGGCCTTGGGACGACAGTGAGTCTTCTCTGCAGTGGGGTTGAGTCGGGTCTTGGACCACACTTTGGTGAGGAGACACCCTTTACTGTCCTGTACCATGCCCCCTTCCCACGTCCTGACACCCTGTACTTGAGGCAAGGACCTCCTGGCACAGGGAGCTCTGCAGGTTCACTATCCTCTGGGTAAGGGAACATCCATTTGACCGTCTCCATCCTTCCCGATGGTCATCTCCATGCAGCCCCCGGGAGCACGGGGCTTGCTATTCCAATGCGGACCTTGAGATTTTCAACGTAACCGTAACCTACTTTCCTCCTCCTGTTTTTTCCCCACCTCCTTTCTCCCCCACTCATTATCCTCGGAACAAAATGTTTTGTTTTTTTTCCTTTTTCCCTGGCAGTGCTTCAGGCCTACCACCTCTCTCAGAGATGGACCACTCAGCTCACTTCACATGGGCCACCACGTAGCCCTGGGGCTTGGGACGAGGCGATCTGCAGGGCTCGGTTTCTCATCTGGACTCTCCATCACTGGGGACCCTTTGCCCAGACAAGAACCCGGCCTTTGCCCACCCCACAGAGAGCCTGTAGCCCCCAGCCCCGGGGAAGCTCTGCTCTCGGAGGAGCCCTTGCGTGGTCGCTCGCCCCGCAGAGCCGGCCAGCTGGGGTTCAGACAGAAAGAGGAGGGGGGAGAAGTGTATTTTGCCCTGCGTGGGGACCGCACTCGAGGGCTGCTGGCCTCAGTGGGCGAGTGTCTCATTCTGCTGCTTAGCAATGTGTTTCCCACCCCCCCTCTGCCAGAGGCAGCCCGTGGTTTTGACCCGTAGGACTTCTCTGGAGTATTGTGGAGCTTCTGTTTCCCAGGATGCACAAGGTGCCTGGAGTGCCTGAGGAGGAGGGTGCTTGAGGAGCAGCCGATCAGCTCAATATAATAAGTCTTGGAATACTTTCCTTGTCATCCCCCTCTTATAGCTGTTGTGCTCAGGCATGTGTTCAGGTTCCTATAGGCATTCACTCCCGTTTCTTTGCTTGTGTGATTACTTATAATTCCTGTTTAAATTCTTCTCGTTTTCACAGTGTAATTAGGCAGAGGAGCAGCTTTTGTTCTGCCGTCAAAAAGCAATTAGCTGTGCTTTTTGCTTCATGGTTGTTTTTTAATTAGGACTTTGTTGATGACTTTTGTCCTCGGCACAAAATAAGGGCTGAGGTGTTTGGGGGCTGCAGCTGCTGCCCAGGGAGTGAGGGGCTGCCCTGCCTGCCTGCTGCCTGCTGCCCTGCCTGCCTGCTGCCTGCTGCCCTGCCTGCCTGCTGCCCTGCCTGTCTGCTGCCTGCTGCCCTGCCTGCCCACTGCCTGCCCACTGCCTGCTGCCCTGCCTGCTGCCCTGCCTGCCTGCTGCCCTGCCTGCTGCCCTGCCTGCCCACTGCCTGCCTGCCCGCTGCCCTGCCTGCCTGCTGCCCTGCCAGCCCGCTGCCTGCCTGCTGCCTGCCTGGCGAGGTGCAGGACCTGTGGAGGTGGCCCAGGGACACTGCCTTTGCTCCCCAACCTCTGCCCACTGTAACCAGGGGCCTTTCACCTGCCCTCGGTGGGGTGAGGTAACTTGCAAAAGTTTTACATAGGTCAGGGTTTGCCCAGTTTTCCTGCTTTAGGACGCCAGTATTTGACTATTCACTATTCCCTGGCCCTTCCCGACGGGTCTGAGACATCTGTGCCATCAAGCAGCAAGCCCTGTCCCTTACTCCCAGCCGCTGCACACTCCTGCCAGCTACCCAGCTCCTGTCCCACGGTGGCTGCGCACAGGTCTGCGTCGTGCCGTCGGTGCCAGCAGCGCCGAGGATGGAGACCTGTGTAGGAACGCACGCTGGTGTTAGCCAGCTCCCTAGGACCGAAAAGATATGCTGTGAGATCCAATGGCTTCCAAAGCCACTTATTATTCTGTAAGTGATGGCAACATCCACGTGGGGCTGGGAAGGAAATGAGTACAGGCCCGGCACTTAAATCCCCCAGACCAAGACACACGGAGCCGCTCTGCCCTTTGCAGTTCAGGGAAAGCCAAGTCCCCTGCACCCTGCAAAGAGAGCTTCAGGGGAAGGATTCATTTCAAATGAGGAATAGTAAAAGGCTCCCCACCCGTGGCTGGGATAACGCAGCCGGGGTGATGCCCTGGGGAGGAGAGCAGCGTCTCCAGGCAGCGGGCTCGGGCAGCACCGCACCGCGGCAGAGCCCATCTCTCCTCCTCTGCTGACTTTCCAGGAAGGGATGGATGCAAAGAAGCGGGGCATGTCTCCGTCTGGCTGCCCTGAGAAGCACCTCTCTGGAAGGCGCAGCCTGGGTATCTTTAGGACCTTGATTTTGCTTGAATGAGCCTTTTTAATGAGCACACCAGGACCCTGCTGACAAGGGGACCAAGATGGAGCAGAGAGGCTGAACTCCTGAGCGAGTGGCAGGGCAGAGCTCTACTGAGCGCGCTGGGCACGGCACGTGCCTGCGGGTCACCCCGGCACACGCTGCTGATGGCACTTTGCACGATGCTCATGTGGTGGGGACGGTGGTGTCCCACCTGCGCTGCTCCATGGCACCTCCTCTCCTGGTCTGCCCCGGCTCTCCCGGCCATCTCTCACGTGATAGCTGCTGAGCAGAAGCCTTCCCCAGGAGAGCTCCAGAGTTATCCAGGCTTAAAGCTTCTGTGTGCAGCCAGGGGGATGCTGCAGGTGGAGGGATGCTGTGGGAGGGGGATGCTGTGGCAGGGGGATGCTGTGGCAGGGGGGGATGCTGTGGCAGGGGGATGCTGTGGCGGGGGATGCAGTGGCAGGGGGGGATGCTGTGGCAGGGGGGGATGCTGTGGCAGAGGGACATGGTGTGTCAGGGGGATGCTGTGGCAGAGGGAGATGGTGTGTCAGGGGGATGCTGTGGCAGAGGGAGATGGTGTGGCAGGAGGATGCTGTGGCAGAGGGATGCTGTGGGAGTGGGATGCTGCAGCCAGGGGGATGCTGTGTCAGGGGGATGCTGTGTCAGGGGGATGCTGTGGCAGGGGGATTGCTATGGCAGGGGATGCAGTGGCAGGGGGGGATGCTGTGGGAGGGGGATGCTGTGGCAGAGGGATGCTGTGGGAGGGGGAGATGCTGTGTCAGGGGGATGCTGTGGGAGGGGGATGCTGTGGGAGCGGGATGCTGCAGCCAGGGGGATGCTGTGGCAGGGGGATGCTGTGGCAGAGGGATGCTGTGGCAGGGGGATGCTGTGGCAGAGGGATGCTGTGGCAGGGGGATGCTGTGGCAGAGGGATGCTGTGGCAGGGGGATGCTATGGCAGAGGGATGCTGTGGCAGGGGGATGCTGTGTCAGGGGGATTGCAATGGCAGGGGATGCAGTGGCGGGGGGGATGCTGTGGGAGGGGGATGCTGTGTCAGGGGGATGCTGTGGGAGGGGGATGCTGTGTCAGGGGATGCTGTATCAGGGGGATGCTGTATCAGGGGGATGCTGTGTCAGGGGATGCTGTGTCAGGGGGATGCTGTGGTGGCGGGATGCTGCGCAGGGAGCAGGGGGCTCAGCTCACTCCACATCCCAGAGCGGGGTCCTGGGCTGCTCCCAGCACCTGGGGACCACTTTTTGGGGAGAGCACCCATCTCCTTCCTTGGGAGGCTGCGGTCTGCCATGCAGCTGGGCTGCTGATGTCCAGAGATCAGAGGGAGCAAGTTATATCCAGGATGAGAGTGGGAGCAGGCTGTGCCGGCTGATGGCTGGTCCCCAGGGCACCAGTGCTGAGTCTGCCTCTGCCACTGTCCCCGCACCAGGGCAGAGCTGAGGCTGCCTCAGGGCGCCCAGCAGTGGAAGGGGGGGGGTTGTGGCGTAGGTCTGAGCACTCAGAGAGGGGTTTGCAGCTGTATCTCAAGGTGTCTGGTGAAAAAAATTAGAGGGTGCCCAGCACCCTCCGTGGGAACCGCAGTGGGTGCCGGCGGTGTGCCCCAGCAACGCGTGAGGCCGCCCAGCGCGTCTCCCCACCCGAGCCCTGGCACGCTCCTCACCAGCCCTGGCACACGTGCCTGGCTCTGCCCGCACCCGCTCTCACTTTGTCACTGGCACTGCTGGCGGCGAGGGTCAGCGTTGGCTTTCCACGAGTCAGCGGGACTACGGGAGCTGCCTCCACCTGCCAACCCCAGCAGGACCCTCCTGCTAACCCTGCCCTCCCTGGGTGCCTGCTGGGATTCACTGGATATTTCCCCTTAAGGAGCACTGTCAGCGCTGTTAGGCGGGACGAAAAATCTGAGATGTCATGCCTATGTTGATTTGTTTACCGCGGGCTGAATGCTAAGTCAGGCGCTTTTGGGGCTGATTCTGTTGGAAGATACGAAGATAATGACACGTTTAAAATCCTTTCGGGGGAGCTTGGCACGAGGCGGCTGTCACGGCGGGGAGGGAAGGCAGCCCAGCAAGCTCGGCGGGTGCGGACGGGGCTGACACAGCATGGGGACAAGGTGGGACAGTCGCTCTTGTGGCTGGGCTCCGGGGGTCTTGGCGATGGCCTCGGCACACCCCCCTGGCCCGTGCTGCCGGCAGAGGCTGGGAGGTGGCAGCCGAGGCCAGGCAAGGATGCTTCCATGATATCCTCCTGCCCTCTGGCCTTTTTTAATATATTATTATTATTATTATTATTATTATTATTATTATTATTATTATTATTATCTTCTTTTTAAGGTCTGTCAGGTAATGGATGCAATTGTTGGCTGAATGTTAGACTCAATGTTATGAGCGGCAGGTACTTTCAGATGAAGATTATTTGCATGTAATAACGCAAAGACCCACCCGCCGACGGGCTCTCCTGGGGAATAACGCCAGCCTTTGCGGCGCGGGCAGCCAGGACAAAGCCCGCTCCCTGGTTGTAATCCCCTGGAAGCCAACTAAATAGCACTTGAGCAGGGTGTAAGCGGGGCAGGGCTGCGCGCCAGCCCTCTCCCTGCAGCGGAGGACGTTGTCCCAGATGCATTATTCAACAAAAGGTGTCGGTCCAGCTTTTTGCACTAGCTGAAAGCAAAATCACAGCCATTTGAAGCAGGCTCTTTGGAAACTAAAATTATCTTCGCATCATCTTCCTTCTCCAGTAATGCCAGCATTAAATTTTCTCAAATTCTGAGTCAGACGTCAGGAAAAAGAGTAAAAATGTAATTGGCTTGAATATCATAAAATTTAAAAAATGATCACAGTGTCAGGCTGTTTTTCTCCTTTCTGCTGTCTCTAAGCCTTTAAGACACTCCGGTGCCGTGGTTTTGCATGTGGCTTTGCAAGGAGCTATGGAAATTTCCTGTTCCTTGGTGTTTTTAAAGGCCAGCACTGACCTGCTTTGGCGCCTCCAGTCGTCGTCCGGCCGGCAGAGCCCTTGCCAACTCTGCCACGCAGCCATGCCAGGGGCGTGCGCCCGAAACCCCTTCGTTCCCCATTTCTTAATGTGTTTCCTCTAATGACCTGTAAGAGCCACCAGCCCTTAGCGTTATAATTAGCAGCTGAATGGGAAATAAAGGGAAACAAACCTGCCCGTTCCCTGACACTGTTGAGAGAAGAGCTGGTGAGAGCTTCTCCTCCTGGGGCTTTTCTCCATGCTGGGGAGCAGCGCATTGTCCTCTTGCTCCTCTGGGTGCTGGGCAGCGGGTGCCGTTGGTGCTGGCTGTGGTGGGGATGGGGACATGGCAGAGAGGAGGTCCCTTCCCCACTGCCGCCTCCTGCCTCCCCCCTGCCCACAGCCAGGACCGCTGCAGCCACCCTGCCCTCGGCTTGCCAGGGGAACTGCCTCCTCGCGCTCGGCATCTTGTCGTGGAGACATCTGACCATCTGCCAGCTCCTCTGTGGTGCTCCCACCTCATATGGGACCTCCCCAACCTCTGCCCTCGCACCCGCAGCCACCAGCCCTGATGGATGAGACGGCGCGTGTCCACCTCGGGCATCTCTCCTGGCACGGTGCTCTTGCACACGGGAAGGTTTCTCTTTGCCCAGCACACAATTTCCTGCCTTTCTTAGGTCAGCTGTCTTCCAAAATGCCGCTCTTCTTGGGGACCTAATCCAGCCTCTGCCAAAATCATAGAATCATAGGGTTGGAAGGGACCTCTGGAGATCATCTAGTCTAACCCCCTGCCAGAGCAGGGTCACCCAGAGCAGGTGGCACAGGAACGCCTCCAGGCGGGTTTGGAATGTCTCCAGAGACGGAGACTCCACCACCTCTCTGGGCAGTCTGTGCCAGGGCTCTGCCACCCTCAAAGTCAAGAAGTTCCTCCTCGTGTTTAGGTGGAACTTCCCATGGTCAAGTTTGTGCCCGTTACCCCTTGTCCTGTCCCCGGGCACCACTGAAAAGAGCCTGGCCCCATCCTCCTGACACCCCCCCTTTCAATATTTATCAGCGTTGATAAGGTCCCCCCTCAGCCGTCTTTTTTCCAGACTGAAGAGACCCAAATCCCTCAGCCTTTCTTCACAAGAGAGGTGTTCCAGTCCCCTCAGCATCTTGGTAGCCCTTTGCTGTCCCCTCTCCAGCAGTTCCCTGTCCCTCTTGAACCGGGGAGCCCAGAACTGGACACAGCGCTCCAGATGTGGCTTCCCCAGGGCAGAGCAGAGGGGGAGGATGACCTCCCTCCACCTGCTGGCCACGCTCTTCTTGATGCCCTCCAGGATGCCATTGGCCTTCTTGGCCACGAGGGCACATCGCTGGCTCATGGTCATCCTGTTGTCCACCAGGACTCCCAGGTCTCTCTCAGCTGAGCTGCTCTCCAGCAGGTTGTGGGGAGAATTTGGATTCCCAAATCAATGGGAATGCTGTCCAGTGGAGCCAGTGCACTTTGGACCAGCGTCCTTCCCTGTGTTTTTGTGGTATCTAGCACAGCAGGGGTCGAGAGGGTGAGTGGTCCCACGCTGCTGCCTCATCTGGCGTTGTGAACACTTGGAGAAGTGGGCAGTTGGGTGCCCTCGCAGTGCCGTGAGGGAAAAATGAGTTTGCTTTTCCACCAGCCCCAGGTTGGAGCTCACAGAAGATCAAACCTGCTTCTTTATTTTTGTGATGACACAACAGAAATTATAACATCACTGTCTTTTCCGGAGCTGATGCTCTGAATGTACCATCAACTTGGGAAGCTCGTGTAGGGCAGTCACTCGCCCCACGTAAGCTGCAATAGCAATGCAGCTCTGCTATTTATAAGACATAATATCAGCTCCAGCAGTTGTGGATGAAACCATATCTGGCTCGACTTGCAAATGATAAGTCATGTTGAGGTGCTTTTTGGGGTTAGGGTTTTTTTTTTTTTTCCTGTTATAAATGAAAAAGAGGATGATATGATTAGAAATGTCAGGCTTCGTGTGGCGTGGGCGGGATGCCTGTAATTTCTCAGCCAGAGTAAAACTGTGTTATTGAGAAGCTCTCTAAAGGCAGACAAGCTGAAAACACGTTTTTTTCAAACAACACACAAGAGGTTTACAATCTGTCATATGCATCTAATTGGCTTTTATTATATGCGCATGCTGATAGCCTCCAAATATGTGCCCAATCAGTCATCCCCTGCCACTGTGCCTACCGCGTCCCTCCTGCTGCCACCGGCCCAGGAGCTCTGCTGCTGCCTCTCCTCATCGCTCCCCCTCGGAAATGGAGACCCTTCCCTCCGGCGTTTGGCATATCGCAGTAAGACCCTCGTGTCCTGTGCAGAGATAGAAATCATAGAATTATAGAATGGTTCGTGTTGGAAAGGACCTTAAAGATCACCTAGTTCCAACCCCCCTGCCCTGGGCAGGGACACCTCCCACCAGACCAGGTTGCTCCAAGCCCCGTCCAACCTGGCCTTGAACCCCTCCAGGGATGGGGCAGCCACAACCTCCCTGGGCAACCTGGGCCAGGGGCTCACCACCTTCACAGGAAAGAATTTCTTCCTAATATCTGATCTAAATCTCCCCTCCTTCAGTTTGAAACCGTTCCCCCTTGTCCTATCACTACACTCCCTGATCCAGAGTCCCTCCCCATCTCTCCTGTAGCCCCCTTCAGGGACTGGAAGGCCGCTATAAGGTCTCCCCGGAGCCTTCTCTTCTCCAGGCTGAACCCCCCCAGCTCTCTCAGCCTGTCCTCACAGCAGAGGGGCTCCAGCCCTCGGATCGTCTTCGTGGCTTCCTCTGGACCCGCTCCAACAGGTCCATGTCCTTCTTGTGCTGAGGACTCCAGAGCTGGGTGCAGGACTCCAGGCGGGGTCTCACCAGAGCGGAGCAGAGGGGCAGAATCCCCCCCCTCGCCCTGCTGGCCACACTTCTTTTGATGCAGCCCAGGATGCGGTTGGCTTTCTGGGCTGTCAGCACACATTGCCAGCTCACATTGAGCTTCTCATCCACCAGCACCCCCAAGTCCTTCTCCTCAGGGATCCTCTCAAGCTGTTCTCCACCCAGCCTGTATTTGTGCCTGGGATTGCCATGACCCAGGTGCAGGACCTTGTTTCTGGAAGAACACTGATATAGGGAAAAATTAATGAATGGCCAGAGAAGCACTGGGAAGTCGTCAGCTGCTGGTTGATGGATGTGCCACTACGCCAAGGGACCAGTGCCAGAGAGCATCTCTGAGCCAGCAGCACCCAGAGCAACCCCCTCTGCGGCTGTAACCTCCTTTGCTTGCCCACATTCGCAGGCCACAGCCGCAGAGCAAGGTGCAGCCCCCCTCCCACCTAACCTCAGCCAGGGCCAGAAGAGCCACATAATGCTCTGGGAAAACCCATCTCACACGAGAGCCGGGTGAATATTTTCCTCCACGACATTTCTCTGGGAGCTGTTTCACTGAAATCAGACTTTCTGTATGAATTGTCAATGTCAGTGACTTCTGGTTTTGAAAAAAACCTTCCTTTGAAGCACCTTTTTATTCCAAGAGCATATTTTATATTGCGAATTATATTACCATGCAACATTTTAAAGTATCAGAAGGAAATGTACCAACTTTGTTGAAATACAACCCTTCCAAAATGATTTTTGGCACAAAAATATGAATGTGACTTTTTTTTGCTTTTGCCTGTCTGCCTCAGGAGGAATTTCAAAATGTCAGAATTTCCTGGAAAACGGTGATCCTGCTTCCTTGTCTCCTGCGGCTTCAAGTGAGAAATCTCCGAGCTTCTCCTTGTGTGGGCTCTCCCGGTGTTGAAAGCAGCTGCACACGCATCAGAGGCCGAATCCAGATCCCTGTGCGCGGGCTGCACGTCATCGTGTTTATTCTTTGGGGGTGACACAAGATCACTGCCACAGGTGACAGTCCACCTCCTTTGGGTATTTCATAGGACCATAGGCTCATAGAATGATCAGATTTGGAAAGGACCTTATAGGCCACCCAGTGCCACCCCCTGCCCTGGGCAGGGACACCTCCCACCAGACCACGTTGCTCCAAGCCCCGTCCAACCTGGCCTTGAACCCCTCCAGGGATGGGGCAGCCACAGCTTCTCTGGGCAACCTGGGCCAGGGGCTCACCCCCCTCAGAGTGAAACCAGATTTCAACAAGACTCTTGGCGGGTGCTCTCTGCAGCTCATGATCCTCATCGGCAGCATCCTCTCCGACGTCTGTCATTTCCGAAGGTGGCAGCCATGGGGACAGAGGTGGTGGGGGCTGAAGGAGCACACCCTGGGTGCCAGGGCAGGTCCCTGCTTCAGAGGAAAAGCATCCAGCCACTCTGGGGCTTTTCCCATTAATCACTGCTGCCTCCCTTATGCTGGAGAAGGAAACAGGAGGTATGATACTGGTTTTCCAGCCCTTCCTGTGCCTGTCTGGTTTTCCTCGCCGCCTTTGACTCTGTTTGTGTCTCTCCTGAGCGGTGAGATTATCATCTCAAAGGGAGCCCGAGCTCCCTCCACGCTCCTGGTGCTGCCTGGGGACTTTGCATGAGAGAGGTGAGTAACTCCTGCTCTCCCTCCCTCACTAGACACGGCAATTAAATCTTTCGTTAGCTACTTTCCACCCTCCAGGACAAAGGTGTTTATCCTTTGATATGAGACATAAGAAGAACGTGAAGAACTGTGTTTCGGTCTCACAATCCCTGCTCAGCTTGACAAGAGCCCAGACTAAAGAAAGAAAAGGAAGGGGATCTGTGCTGCTCTTGGAGAGAGGTCACCATGCACCTGCTGACCCGGAGAGGCGCTTGAAACTCTGGGAGCATCTCACCTGTAGCACCAAGTAGGGAGTAAAGGTCCCTCTGAGGAGCAGATGTCACAGGTTCACCTCGCACACTGCTTTGTGCTGCAGACATGCAGTGTAAACCCTGATTCAGGTTCCTAAATCAGAGTTATTCATCCCGCTTTACAGGCGAAATTCATCTTTTCCTGCCTGGGCAGGGAGAGGAAGCCTCCATCCTACAAGCTGCTGGGCCTGCAGCTCACATGGGCCTATTCGGCCGCATCATCGCATCCCTCGTTTGGACTCCCTCCAGCAGGTGGAGAAAAAAAGAAAAAGAATAAAAAGAATAAAAGAAAATATCATCATGGTTTAAAATTCCCTGGTTTGGACTGGAAGACACGAGTGTTTCCCCTCTTGCAGCAGAAGTAAAGGAAAGCCAGCCGATCCTCGGTGAGAGCCTTTCCCGTGACCTGCGGCCACAGGCAGGGCTGAAGCGCAGCAGATCCTGGGGTGGGGCGTGAAGAATTAATGCCACTACTGAAGAGGCAGAAGAGTCCCAATTCGTGTCAAATGGATTCTCACTAGCAAAGTCTCCAGGCTGGCAGGTTTAAGACGGAGAGTCCGGTCAGCCTCTCGCAGAGCTGAAATGGATGTGGGAAGGGTCTCTGGGCTTCCCCTGAGACACGGCAGGGGGTTCGTCTCAGAAGTGCTCCACAGCAAAACCTTCCCCCCCACTGTCCGTGCGGAGCAGAGCACCCAGCGCAGCGCAGAGCTCCTTCTGCCCCCAGCCTGGCCCCCGCCGGCCGCTTGCCCCTGCGGAGCATCCCGGGCAGCCGCAGCCTCGTCCACTGGGCATGGAGGCTTGATCCTGCCCGGTGCAGGTGACTAGGACGTGTAGTCACCTGTCCCAGAGCAGCTGTGCTGGAATTCACCCTGGAGTTGATGCGGCAGCGCGTGGCAGCCTGGGGGTTGGCGGCAGACGTGCAGTTAGAGGTTTTGCTTCTATTTGGACAAGTGACCCCCCAGGCGAGACCATGCGGGACCGCGGGACCGGCAGCTTCCGGAGGCTGTGCTGGGGTTCAGTGTGCTCGATGCAGGGGACCGCATTTGCAAAGACATTTCGGTGCCTGGAGGAGCCCCGGTGGGGCTGAAGCCTTCCCAAGCATCTGCCTCCGTCCCAGCCAGCGGTCCAGGCTCACCTCGGGCATCTCGCTGCACCCACAAACACCTCGACAAAAGTCTCCCCGTGGGCGTTTCAGTTCGGGTACCCAGAACTAGAGGCATTCACAGACTCAGGCCTTACTTAAAACATGGGCCTGTGGCTTCTTCCCTGCAAAACAGGGACAATGAGTCTTGCCTTCATCGGCAGCCAAGGTGCAGGTCAGGGAGAGCAGGGAAATCCCTGGAAGCCTCTGGAGAAGCCCCAGGGGCAGAGGCAGAGCGTGCCCTGGGTGCCATGCTCAGGCTGCTCTGAGTGGACCAGCTGTGATTTATATGAATATTGTCTACGCTGGAAATCTTATACAGCTGCTTAGGGCTGCAGGACGCCAGGAAGGATGGACGCTGTTGAAGGAAAGGAAAGCCTGAACGTACGCACACAGCGGTGTGCGTGAGGCTGACTTTGCTCCTGGCAGCCTTCAGCCCTGCAGGTGGGCAGAGAGAGCCCAAAAGAACATTTAGACTAACACCTGATTTCCCAGGAAGGTGTTTGGATGGCTCCACAGCTGAGAGCAGGGATTGTTGGCCTTGTTTTGGTACTGGCAAGAGCCCCCCAGCCTGGGCGTTATCCTCACTGTGCAGCTGGAGAGAGGAAGGGGTGGAAGGGTGCAGACGTGGGCAGAGACCACATCAATCTCTGCCTCCTGTCCCTAAGACCCCCCCTGCCTCTGTCCCTGCTCATGGTTCCCTGTGCCTCTCCCTCCCTCCTGCCTTTGTGCAGCCGGAGCTGCCTCTTCCCCTCCCTGATGAGCTGGCGGAGCCCAGCACACCGTCAACAGTGACGCTCCTGTCCTTCAAAGCAGCAAGTTGGAAGATGAAGAAACAGAAAAGGAGCCTTTGGTCCCCTGTTCTGACACATTTAACTTGAATAAAAAAGCCCCAGCTGTCCTCTGTCACCCTGTGCATGAAGACATCACAGCCGCAGGCATCTGGCCTCTTGGTTTGGTGCTCCAAAAAAGACGGCCCCACCGGCCTGGGTTTAAAAGCAGCAGCAGCAGAGCTGGGCTGAGGAGGACGAGTAACCCGTGGCTCCCATCTGCTCCTCTGCACCCTGGGCTCGTGTGAGCGCCGGTCTCAACTCCACCCCGTGTGACACCCCCAGGCCCAGCCCTGCCCGGAGCTTGGCCCGCTGTGGCCGGTGGCTGGGCTCCAACAGGGTGATTGCACGGCTGTCTTGTGCCGGTCCCTGCAGCCCCACAGCGCTCCTGGTCCCTGCTGGAGCTCCACATTCCGGAGGCTGGTGAAGAGCTCGGCTTTCACCCAAAAGCAAAGCATTTCCCCTCCTTGCCACAGCAGAGGCAGGCTAAACATAGAATCATAGAGTCGTAGAATGGGCTGGGTTGGAAGGGACCTTTAAAGGCCACCTAGTCCAACCCCCCTGCAGTGAGCAGGGACATCTTCAACTCCATCAGGTTGCTCAGAGCCTCATCCAGCCTGGCCTTGAATGTCTCCAGGGATGGGGCCTCCCCCACCTCTCTGGGCAACCTGGGCCAGTCTCTCACCACCCTCAGTGTAAAGAACTTCTTCCTAATGTCTGATCTAACCCTGCCCTGCTCTAGTTTAAACCATTGTCCCTCGTCCTATCGCTACACGCCCTTGCAAACAGTCCCTCCCCATCCTTCCTGGAGCCCCTTCAGGTACTGGAAGGGGCTCTAAGATCTCCCTGGAGCCTTCTCTTCTCCAGGCTGAACCCCCCCAGCTCTCTCAGCCTGTCCTCACAGCAGAGGGGCTCCAGCCCTTTGATCATCTTCGTGGCCCTCCTCTGGACCTGTTCCAACAGGTCCACGTCCCTCTTGTGCTGAGGGCTCCAGAGCTGGACACAGCACTCCAGGTGGGGTCTCAGCAGAGCAGAGGAGAGGGGCAGAATCCCCTCTCTGGACCTGCTGGCCACGGTTCTTCTGATGCAGCCCAGGATGCGACTGGCCTTCTGGGCTGCAAGTGCACATTGTTGGCTCATGTCCAGCTTTTCATCCACCAGGACCCCCAAGTCCTTTTCTGCAGGGCTGCTCTCTATCACATCATCCCCCAGCCTGTATTGATAACAAGGATTGTCCCGACCCAAGTGTAGGACCTTGCACTTGGCCTTGTTGAACTTCATAAGGTTTGCTTGGGCCACCTCTCTAGCTCATCCGGGTCCCTCTGGATGACATCCCGTCCCTCTGGCACATTGACCGCACCACTCAGCTTGGTGTCGTCGGCAAACTTGCTGAGGGTGCACTTGATCCCACTGTCCATGTCATTGATGAAGATGTTGAACAGCACTGGTCCCAGTACATATCCCTGAGGGACACCACTTGTCATTCCTCTCCATCTGGACGTCGAGCCATTGACCACCATCCGCTGGATGCGACCATCCAGCCAGTTCCTTATCCACCCATCAAATCCGTATCTCTCCAACTTAGAGAGAAGGATGTTATGGGGGACCGTGTCAAAGGCCTTGCAGAAGTCCAGATAGATGATATCTGTTGCTCTTGGGCTGATGTGAGCCCAGAGAGCCAAGTCCCTGGGAAAAGAGCCCCTTTTGTGAGCTCAGAAAAAAATGTGCATGTTCTGAGAGCCCAAACCGCGTGGTCTCAGTGCTCAGGGTCGCGTTTTGCTCCATCTCCACATCTGAATGCCCAGGGAGGGCACGGCTGCCCAGCCATCGTGTCCTGCGGGTGCATTGCAAGCTGGTGCAATGTCCCCCTGGGTGCCGGGGACAGGGACCATGCCGGGCCCTTCTCTCTGCTTGGCAGAGCCTGGCAGACTTTGAAGAGCTGTATAAATATCAGCCCGCTGGCAGCGCTCCCAGGTAAGATGGGGACACGGCTGTCGGGGCCCGGCAGCGCTGCTGACGGAAAGTCATTTTTCGTGCAAGAACAGCTTCCAGAGTGGCTTCCTCTCTGACCCTCCTTTTTTTGGGAGGGTACTGCAGAGAAATACCCACGCTTTCAGAAATGGTCTTGGCTGGAAATTAACTCAACAAAGCAAAGCAAAGCTGCTGGAAGTGCCTTGGCAGGTCTCTTATCTGGCTGGTGCTAATCCCTCCAGATTGAGAGAGAAGGAAAACGAAGCAAAACCTCACATCTTAATGACCAGAATTTGCTTATCATGTTTTCTTCTTTCCAGGGCTCCCACTGATTTCTTTCCCCCTCACCTGTCAGGATAGATAGCACTAACGCAGTGCCGAAGCGGGCAGAGCGGGGCTTGCCTGCGCCGCCTGCTTTGCTACGGAGTGAGCGTGGGTCATGCTTAGAGTCAGACACCGTGTTTCAGTGCCAGAAAGGAGGAAAAAAAATCGGGTGGACAAAACCCCATGTGAGGCTCAAGGCATGTCCTACCTCCTCTCTCACCTTGGCCAAGTCACTTCAATTCTGCCTCAGTTTCCCCTCTGGGGTGAGTACACACCAGCTGCTTTCCCAGCTCAAACCGGCAGCGCTGCCCGGGGGCACTGGGGTGATGAGGGGTGAGTCTGGAGCACAGGGCAACCCCTGCCCCCCTGCCCCCATCACACCCTCCCCGGCAGGAGGGAAGGCTGCTGGATAACTCCTGGTTTTCCCCAGGCACGTTTTCCCCGCGCAGTGCCGGCGAGGCTGTGCAGCGCGAGCAGCTCTCTGCCCGTTAATGCATCTGTGGTGAAAATTGCCTGCCAGACGCCAAGGCAGGGGGCACAGAAACGTACCGGAGAGCAGCCTGGGGACAGGAAAATGGAGCGTTGTTTTAACCCTGCTGCCTTTTGCAAAGGCCTCTTTCAAACGGGATGGAGAGCAGCCCTGAGGAGAGGGACTTGGGGGTATCGGTGGGTGAAAAGCTGGCCGTGAGCCGGCAATGTGCGCTGGCAGAAAGCCCCCTGCAGCCTGGGCTGCATCCCCAGCAGCGGGGCCAGCAGAGCGAGGGAGGGGATTCTGCCCCTCTGCTCCGCTCTGGGGAGAACCCCTGCAGTGCTGCCTCCAGCTCTGGGGCCAGGAATATCAGGACACGGAGCTGTTGGAGCGGGGCCAGAGGAGGCCCCGGAGATGCTGGGAGGGCTGGAGCCCCTCTGCTGTGAGGACAGGCTGAGAGAGCTGGGGGGGTTCAGCCTGGAGAAGAGAAGGCCCCGGGGAGACCTTAGAGCCCCTTCCAGTCCCTAAAGGGGCTCCAGGAGAGATGGGGAGGGACTCTGGATCAGGGAGGGGAGCCATGGGACGAGGGGGAACGGTTTTAAACTGGAAGAGGGGAGATTTATGTTGGATATCAGGAAGAAATTGTGTCCTGTGAGGGTGGTGAGCCCCTGGCCCAGGTTGCCCAGAGAAGCTGTGGCTGCCCCATCCCTGGAGGGGTTCAAGGCCAGGCTGGACTTTGAGCAACCTGGGCTGGTGGGAGGTGTCCCTGCCCAGGGCAGGGGGTGGACTAGATGGCCTTTTAATGTCCCTTCCAACCCAACCCATTCTGTGATTCGACGATTCTAAATGGGAATGCCAGCTCCTCTGTGCCCGTGTCCATCAGTCTCAGGCTGATGTCAGACAAACCCCCTTCTCCCCAGGGAGGTGAGGGGGTGCTGGCACCGGTGGAGGCAGGGGAGGAGGCAGCTGCCTGCACTGCACAGCACCAGGCACTGCTCCCCAGGCTTCCTGCCCTCTGGTGGGGGGATTGCCATGGGTTTGCTGTGAGGAAGGGCACTAATGAAGCTCCCCAATGTCCAAGCGCAAATGTGGTTTCTGGCTCTGAAGACCCCATAATGTGGTGCTGGCACTGGCCACCATCCGGAGGAAGCTTTTGGCATCCCAGACTAGCTGATGGGAAACTTCTGTATCCAGCCTTAGGTCTCCTCTTGAGCTGTGAGCATCCCAGGAATCAGTCACTAGAGGAAAAGCACAAACACAATTGCAGGTGGCAACCCCATTGCCAGGGAAAGGGAAGGGAGTAAGAAAAACACTTCGCTTCTAAGAGCAATTAATACTTTCAAACACTTTAATGAACACCACCTCATTAATCCAACCCTCTCAACAAGCAGTTACATTCACTGCAATTTTGTGCAATGCCTTCAACATTGCGAAATTTACTCCACTCCACTGCAACACTGACATCCCAACCTTCTAACGTTTTACTCAGTTGCTGATTTAGGATAGAATGCAACCAAAAAAAAAAAAAAAAAAAGGCAAAATGAATTTGGCCCTTCCTTCCTCTTCATCATCCCTCTTAGAGCAGAGGGCAGGCGGCGTCCGAGCGCCCAGCCCTGAGCACCTCTGCCAAAGCAGAGCGCAGCGGCGGGCTCTGCAGAGCTGCCGTGGCCCCTTTGCGGAGCATTGCCACCCTGTGCCCACCCAGGGTCACCACACCCCCCCCCAGGGCACCACTAGCCTCACCCTACAGCATGGACAGCCCTTGGGGGCCATTTGCTGACCTGGTGTTAGTTTAAAAGTTTCCCCGCATGCGGATTATCGTCCTTAGTGCGCCATGAATTGTCCATCTCTCATATGGGGGATTCCCTTCAATGTGGAGAGAGGTACCTGTTTCCTCCTGAGCTTGAGAGCCCCAAGGATGCAAAACCCAGCAATTCCAGGCTGTTGGTTGTTGAATTTGACATTGGAGCTGTTTCTGTGCACAACACGCGCTCTTCTTCCACATCAAAACCTACACTTCAACTGGCTGAGTGATTCACAATCATCCTTAATGGAGGCAATTAGCAAGCAAACTGTGATCCATTATTTCGATTGATGGGATACTGTCAAAATGAGTTAGTTTTCCAACTTGACCTGCTTGACTGAGTTGATCAGCTGCCCTCTCTTGGAGTGCAGTTGTGTGGGGCTCTTGGTGGCACCATCTCAGCTGCTGGTGGCCTTGCACAGGAGAGGTGGTTTAGCACCGCGTCACCTCTCAAAGCCAGGGCTGGGTCAAGTGGCTTCGGTTGTGAATGCAGATGAAACTCCAGGCAAGCGAGAAGCCAGAGCCACATTTCCAGCTGGTGATGTCTGTTGTTTTTCCCCAGGATTGTGTGGCTGACATGGAGAACACAACTTCACCTTGGGGATTTTTCCTTAGAAAAAGCCACTCCAGCTCTTGTGGTCTTGAACTTTCAAGGTGATTGAAAATTGCAGGCTTAGAAAAGTGAAGAAGAATGAAAAAGTCCCCAAACCACACAGTTCAAAATAACTCCTGTTTTTGAAGGCCTGGACCCTGACTTGGGAACCCTTGGAAGCTGGGAGCATGGCGAGCAGTTTCATCTGGCTGTAAAAGTGGGTGGTTTTGCCAGAACTGGCTGAAGGCTCAGCCTGAGCTCAGGTGGACAGAAACGTGCTCTCCTCGGGGTGCGGGGAGACCAGCCTCGCCTTTAGCTCAGCCAACATTGATGGGTGGCAGTTGCTGGGTGCCCCTGGCTGGGACGAGCCCGCCGGAGGACTTTGCTTAGGATGTCACCGAAAGCCGCCTGGGACGGGGAGGTGCCATAACTTCCAAAACATCACCTGGGGCCACAACGCTACAGCCTCCGGGCTGCTCTGGAAGCTCCATGTGGGCTGTGTCTGGGGTGGCACAGGGGACGCTGCTGGCCCTGGGTGCTGCCGCGAATATTTCCCCACTGTGTCGCAGCTGGGGAGACCTGAAAGCCAACCCAAGTGAGGGCACCTGGCTGCAAGGAGGGCATGCTCTTCCTGGCACGAAGCTGGGGTTAAGGCCCTGCCATGTTGTCATGGTCCCAGCTGGGATGGAGTTAACTTTTTGCTAGCAGCTGGCATAGTGCCATGTTTTGGGTTTGGGATGGGCATAGAGCGATAGCGCACCAATGTTTTTGGCTGTTGCTGAGCTCTCAAGGCCATTCTGCTCCTCACCCCACCCCGCCAGCGATGGGCTGTTGGGGCACAAGACGTTGGGAGGGGACACGGCCGGGACAGCTGACGCCAACCGACCAAAGGGATGTTCCACGCCATGTGGCGTCACGCTCGGTATATAAAGCTGGGGGAAGAAGACGGAAGGAAGGGGATGTTTGGAGTGATGGCGTTTGTCTTCCCAAGTCACCGTTACGCGCGATGGAGCCCTGCTGTCCTGGGGATGGCTGAACACCCGCCTGCCCACGGGAAGCGGTGAATGGATTCCTTGGTTTGCTTTGCTTGCGTGAACGGCTTTTGCTCTACCTATTAAACTGCCTTTATCTCAACCTGCGAGTTTTTTCTCACTTTTGCTCTTCCAATTCTTTCCTCCATCGCAACTGAGAGGACCGAGCAAGGGGTTGTGTGGTCCTAGTTGCTGGCTAGGGGGTTAAACCACGCCATGTGCATGCTCGGGGCTGTGCAACCCCAAAGCCATGCAGCGCTCCGCTGGAGAGAGGCGTCTGGAAAAGCAACAGCCCAGTAAACTCCATAAGGATGTTAAAAACATGAATGTATGTTCTGGTTCCTTGCTCTCCAGTGTCACAGCTGAACGCTGTTTTTATTTGTGTCTCCGCACCATTGTGCTCAGGGCAACAGGAGGGGGGGATCTCCCCAGTCTCAGGCTGGGAGAAGCTACAGCGTAGTGGCCCTTGGCTGCGCAGGAGGGACCTCGGCAGGGTGCAGGGCTCTGCAGAGAAGGATCATCTAAATCACCCTAAAGATGCGGGAGGAGACGGGCAGGCACTCCCTGCCCTCTTTCCCTGATGGAGCTGGGCCGGCTGGCAGCCACTGGGCTGCTCCAGTCACCGTGCTGTCCTCTGCCATCGGGGCAGTACCTCAGTGGGAGAGGAAGAAATGAAGTGTAAGGGAAATGCTTCTACCAAACCCCTGAGCACCAGGACCTCGCAGGCAGCCTTGTTTGCAGGAGATGGAGAATGACCCATGTTTGTACCCACACGACTGCAAAGTGTGCAGAGCCCCTCGCTGTGCCTCAGTTTCCCTGTGTGCTGCATGGCTGCCCTGTTGTTGGTACACATCGCCGTTGTGCTCCGGGATGATGGGTGAGCAGACCTCTTTTACACATCGTGATTAAAACTCCTGTATTAGCAGAAGTGAGATCAAAACAGGCCAAAGTTCCCTGGTTTTCTCATCAGTATTCCTGTTAATGACTGCAGTTAACCCCCCTTGCCCTCACTTAAGACGGATCTGGCTTTTTTGGATGTTCTTTTATAGGCCTTAATTACCTACACATTTCCTCTTCCTCCAGCCTGGAGGTCTGGCACGCCTGAGCAGCCTTGACTCTCTGTGGTTTTTCTTCACTCCCATCCACGCTGTCTTTGCTGTGTCAGCCCAAGCATTGGCCAGCCTGATGCCGAGGGCTGGGAGGGGGGATCCCCAAGGCTCCCCCCAAAGCACAGAGCCGTTCCCGGGGCCGGCCCCCGCCTCAGCCCGGCAGCCCGGAGGCATCTGCGTTCCTTTCCCTCCTCGCCAGCACTTGCCCCTATTTCTCAGCTGACCCGTTTTTCTGAGAACAAAACCCGCTCCCTTCCCCACGCCCAGCTGCACTCGTGATGCAGTTCAACACTTTTGCCGTTTAATTTAATTTATCACGAGTTGCTGGTAACTGAGCTGGGCTCCCTCCACACCCCTTGAGCTTTACTGGGCTAGTTTGGGGGTATTTCCAACCCAATCCCCAGAGCAGGGAGAGAAAACCCAAACAATTCCAGAGCTGCTCAGCTGACGGCAGCCTAAAACCTTGCAATAAGCCTTTAGAAATGCCGCTGTCGCTTGCTCAGAAGCCGTCAGAGCGGCACAGCTCAGGGAGGCTCCGCCGCGGCAGGAGTAGCCCTGCTGGAAAGACATGCCTTTCTGCGGGTGTTGACAACGTGGCCGAGCCGTGGGCTGTGCTGGTGGCGGGACCCGTGCGCGCCTCTCCGGGGGAGGCTGAAGGTGGGATCCTGCACACTGGCAGCCCGGTGTCGGCAGAGCTGAAGGAAGGGAGTCCGCAGCTGAGAACGCCATCAGAAAAGTACGGTCTTTTCCCATATCGCAGACCATCTGACAGCCCTTTCTTTACACATCTGGTGACATTAAACAAATTACTTGACTCCACAGGAGTGCTGAGTCGGAAGGCGATGCTGGAGGTGTCTCATTCAACCCCCTGCTCAAAGCACACTCAAGGGGAGCAGGTTGGTCAGGGCCATGTCAAAGTTGGGCTTTGAGTAGCTCTAGTGGTGGAGACTCTACAACCTCCCTGGGCAGCCTCCTCCTCTGTCCAACCACCCTCACGGTAAAACAGCTTTTTCATATGTTTAAGTAGAATTTTCTGTATTTCAGTTTGTCTCTGTTGCTTTTTGTCCTGGCACTGGGCACCACTGGAAAGAGCTTGGCTCTCTCCTCTTTGCACCCAACTTCGGTTATTTATATACATCAAGATCCCTCATGAGCCTTCTCTTATCCAGGCTGACCACCCCCAGCTCTCTCAGCCTTTCCTCATAGGAGAGATGCTCCAGTCCCCTTATCACCTTCGTGGATGCTGCTGTACCTGTAGAAGCCTTTCTTGTTGCCCTTCGTGTCCCTTGCCAGACTCATCTCTAGCCGGACTTCGGCTTCTCTGACCCCATCCCAGCACACCTGAGTCTTTGCATTCCCCCTGCATTGTCCTCCCTGCTTTCCACCTCTCACACACTTCCTCTTTATGCCTGGATTTTGTCGGGAAGGCCTTGTTCCAGCCCCCTGTTGCCTTTGCTTGATTCCCTACTTGTCAGGGTGGACTGGTGGAGCTGGTCTTTGAAAATGAATCATCTCCTGGACACCTTTTCTCTCCAGGGCTGCAGCCCACGGGGGTCTTCCAAGCAGATCCCTCAAGAGGCCAAAGTCTGCTCTCCTGAGTCCAGGTTTGTGATCCTGCTTTTTGCTCTGCTCCCTTCCCTGAGGACTCTGAACTCCACCATGTCATGCTCTCTGCAGCCAAGGCTGCCCTCATCCTTCGCATCCCTGACCACTTCTATCTTGTTTATAGGTATCAGATCCATCAGAGTGCCTTCCTTCCTTGGTTCCTCCCTTGCTTGCGTTAGGAAGTTGTTGCCAGAGCACTCCAGAAACCTCCTAGACTGCTTGCTCCCTGCTGTGCTGTCCCTCCAGCAGATATCACAGGGGTTAAAGTCTCCCGTGAGGACCACGGCCTGCAAACACCAGGCTTCCTCCAGCTGTCTGAAGAAGGCCTCATCTTCTGCTTCCCAATCAGGTGGTCTGTAGCAGACACCCACCACTATGTCACCCACGTCAGTTTGCCTTCCAACCCAGATACTGGCTCATGATCCACCCCAGGGCAGAACTGCGTGCATTCCTGCTGCTCCCTCACACAAAGGACAGCTCCCTCTCCTTGGGTTCTTCTTGGCGACAAGACACCAGGGGAGTCCTCCTCAGCCACGGAAGGAGGCAGGGATCCATGGGAAAAAAGTTCACGAGTATCACTAAAAACACGGCAAAGTGCCTCGGGAACAAATGGAGATGGCTAAGCTTCAGCCTGGCACGTCCCGGCTCCAGCACTGGACCTTGCTGCCTTTCCAGTGATCTCCATTTGGGCAGGCAGCTGCATTTCACGTTGCAAAGGAATCAACTCTGACAGCTGACGTCTGGCGCTCAGCTTCTCTCCCATCTCCCTTTGTTTTCTTTCTTTCTCTGGACTCTCGTTCATGTCTTATAGTTAACTCTTCCCTCGTTTTCTGACAGTTTCGGTAGCTGCTCAAATAGGGCCAGATTCCAAACGTCATGTCTGCTCCCGCAATGCCTGCGTTTGCCTGCCGGATTTTGCCTTCTCTCAGTCAGACGCAGCTTCACGCAGAGGGTGCTGTGCTGCTCTGCTTCCAGCGCCACAGCTGGGGAGGTGCCCGTTGCCCAGGCTGCCCTTCCCAGGCACGCGCAGACCTGCCTCGGGTGACTGCCTGGGAAGAGAAAGGGCCATATGTTTTTCCCCCCCCTCAGGATACGGCCCGTCAGCTCTCAGCGTTTACACAGCTCGGACCAGGTGTTTTCCATTGGTGTTTTAAAAGGAAGGCAGAGTTATGTCTCATGTTCTGTTTTACTGGTGGAGAGAACCGATGTGCAGAGCAGGGAAGCCATTTGGCAGAGCCACCCACCCGGTCAGAGGCTGCCAGCCCCACGCGGACCCCGTTAGAGCCTTGGTTTTATAATCAGTAGATGCTACAGCATGAAGACTCTTGGCTGTAATACAATGACCTTCATGCAGCCAGACTCTTCAGAGGGGCTGGGGACCTAAGACCAAACGTAATAAATGTGGTTTGTGGGCAGCCGTTCCTGACTGGAGACCATTCCTCTTTACCCACCCAGATGTGACTGGTGCAGGGACCTGCGCCTCCCGCTTTGCTCCGCTCTCCCAAGGGTTCAGCTTCCTATCAGCTTTCCATGGCCAGATTGTGTGTTTTGTTGTTTTCCTCATGCCATCTGCGCTGCTCTCTCTTCCCTCGCTCTAATTGTGGCACACGCGCCGGTAATGAGTGATGGCTGGGCAGGCTCCGGCCAGGCTCCTGGACTTTCAAAAAAGGAGGGACGGACAGTCAGGTACACAGGGACCCCTGGCTCCTAGGCACATGATTCCCTACAGTGTGGGCAGACATGCAGACTTACGGGCAGGGTGTGTTTGCATACCCACGGGCAGGGTGGCTTTGCATACCTCTGGACAGTGACGGAAGGGCAGAAGAAGTCATGCTGAGGCACCTTGGGCTGCACAGTGGAGCTCAGAAAGGCACCCAGGCAGATACCCCTTACTGCACCCGGCACACACAGAATCATAGAATGGTTTGGGTTGGAAGGGACCTTAAATATCATCTAGTGCCAACCCCCCTGCCCTGGGCAGGGACACCTCCCACCAGACAGGCTGCTCAAAGCCTCATCCAACCTGGCCTTGAACCCCTCCAGGGATGGGGCAGCCACAACCTCCCTGGGCAACCTGTTCCACCACCTCACCACCCTCACAGGAAAGAATTTCTTCCTAATATCCCATCTAAATCTACCCTCCTTCAGTTTGAAACCGTTGCCCCTCATCCTATCATCACACTCCCTGATCCAGATTCCTCCCCATCTCTCCTGTAGCCCCCTTCAGGGACTGGAAGGGGCTCTAAGGTCTCCCCGGGGCCTTCTCTTCTCCAGGCTGAACCCCCCCAGCTCTCTCAGCCTGTCCTCACAGCAGAGGGGCTCCAGCCCTCGGATCATCTTTGTGGCCTCCTCTGGCCCCGCTCCAACAGGTCCATGTCCCTCTTGTGCTGAGGGCTCCAGAGCTGGACACAGTACTCCAGGTGGGGTCTCAGCAGAGCGGAGGAGAGGGGCAGAATCCCCTCTCTGGACCTGCTGGCCACGGTTCTTCTGATGCAGCCCAGGATGCGACTGGCCTTCTGGGCTGCAAGTGCACATTGTTGGCTCATGTCCAGCTTTTCATCCACCAGTGCTCCCAAGTCTTTTTCCGCAGGGCTGCTCTCTATCACATCATCCCCCAGCCTGTATTGATAACGAGGATTGTCCCAACCCAAGTGTAGGACCTTGTACTTGGCCTTGTTGAACTTCATAAGGTTTGCTTGGGCCACCCCTCTAGCTCGGCCGGGTCCCTCTGGATGACATCCCAGATGACCACGCACTGCTCAGACCTGTAGGATCTGCTGGGCTACATTACGTGAAATAACAGTGACAGGCTGCTGTTTCCTGGGAGTTCTTACAAGCTCTCCTGCTGCTGCTCATCTGAGGGGCAGGTGGAGAGAGCAGGGTGGTCAGTGGGGCTGCGGCCCCTCTCCATCCTTGCCATTAGCCAGGGGCACAGGACACCCCAGCCCATGGAAAGTTTCTTGCATTGAGCTGACAGCTTAGGGTGAGAAATTCATCCCTGGAGATACAACCAGGATCTCCTTCTGCCACGGGCTGCGAAGAAGAAAACTGGAAGCAGACTCAAGGCAGGGAGAGAGTGAGCCACGCTGAGGCCAGCCTGGGCTCCCAGGAGATGCACATTGGGCTACCCTCACAATAAAGGTCACCAGATGTCAAACTGAGGGACTATGGCCACCTTGTCCCTATTAATAAGCATCCTCCAGGGGCAAGGGGATGTTCGAGATGATTCATCTACCAGCGCTGTGCTGCTGCGGCACACCAGGGACCACAGATCAGAGACTTTCAATGATGTGCCACCCACTCTGCAGGCTGGGCACCCACACGCCTGGGCTCCATGGGCTGCCTGACGCCCTGTGTGACCGCTGGCATGCCCTCCCCTCTGTCCCTGCCTGCTAGTAATGTCACCCCGCCTCACAGGAGATGGAAATGGCTTAATGAGTGCTAATGAGGTGCTTTGCAGTGCCTGGGTGGCACCTGCTCTGCGTGTGGGGCTGGTGACCCAGGCTGGGCACCACCAAATCACTGGTGAAACTGGGGGTGGTCACAGCCTGCATCTCCACAAAGGGGTCATGAGACATTGCCTGGGGCTTCGGATGGCCCCTCTTTGGTCCTCCTTTCCCCACCTGCCCTCAGCACCTCAGCGATAGAGTATCGTGGTGGCAGAGCTCTGGGGTTTCTACACGAGCTGTGGTTTTCCTTAGCCCCATGGAGATGTCCCACTGCCTTAGTTTCCACCTTCCTCCCATCTCAGCCTGGTGCTGAGGGTGGAGGGTCCATCCAAGGCACAGCAGAGCGAGATCCAACCAAAAAGGAGAAAGAACTGTATTTCCCATGAGCTTTGTCAGGGGATGTCAAGACAAGCTGCTTTTGGGTGTTCCTCATCTGCCACCTTCCCAATACTTTTCTTGCTCTTTCTTACTGGTCAGGGTATCTCAAACAAGTTCTTGAGCAAGCCGGAGCAATCACACCTTGCAGAACCTGCTTCACTCCTCAAATCTGGTCGGTATTTAGCCCAGCTTTTGCTGGACTTTATAAAAGGCTCCTGCACGTTTCTACCCTTCCATACGATGACCTGTGAGACTCAGGAAAGCCTTGATTTCCTACAAGCAGGGTCTGCTAGTGCTGCTGCAGGGCCCAGGGTAAGAAGAGAAGGTGACAGTGAGAGGGAGGAGGTGGTTCCTTCTTTCACAGGAGGAACCGTGGAGACAAGCTCCCGCACCTGGGTCTGGAAAGGGACCTGAAGGAGGGAATGGGCCACACAGAGTGGGGAGCAGAGGAGACTTGGGGTGCTGGTATTTCCAATCACCCGCCGTTCCCAGTACCTGCGCTCCAGAAAGGGCTCCTGGGGCTGCAGGTCCTCAGTCTCGCAGTGCTGGTGGGTGCTGAGCTCAGCCCCTGGAGTTGAGATCCCCAGGCCCTGGGGGGTTGCTGGTTGCAGCAGTGGGAGCAGGAGCCAGCGAGGGCTTTGGGGACCTCGGTGGCTGTGGCTCAGGAAGGACACCGGGAGCCGACACTGCCTGGGGGTATCGCAGCAAGGAGGAAGGATCCAGATTTCTAAGAGAAATTGCCTTTGTTTGCTCTCAGACTTTTAGAAAAACCTGCTTTGATTCAAGAACAAGGCTGGTATTTACCTTTTTTTTCCCTGCCCTCAGCTACCAGCTCAGGCCAAAACTGGTGAAAACCAGAAAACCAGGGAGGAAAGGGATGAGCAGGAGACTGAGGCTGGAACAAGAGAACAGGCAATGAGGAGAGAGATGCTGGAGGATGGTAAAAAAGGAAAGCAAAATAAAAACTGAGCATGGAGGCCTCCAGCCAAGGCACCCAGCACTCCTCCCAGCCTGTCTTTCATGAATCGTAGTGTTTGGGTTTCTGTAAAGCCAGAAAATTCCCACATAGAGAATTTTTTATCTTATCACCAAGACTGCTAACTACAACCCAAACTAAGAGACACTACATAAGAACAAATGCTTAAACATTAAACCCACAGAAATCACAAGCAAATGCCGCATTTGTTATTTCTGTATCAACCCCGGGAGCTCCAGTGAAGACTGGAGGTAGCAGTGGGAGAGGAACCAGCAGAAATCAAGACGAACCTGGTAAACTTGGGAAGAAGCCAGGAAGGAGAGCACCGCGTGGGTACAGGACTCTCACGAAAAGCAGATTCAGGTTCCTATAAGCGGAATCCTACATCACCAGAGAGACGTGGACTTGCCAGCACTCACATAACCTGAATGCTGACTCTGCATCCCATTTACAGATTTCATTTCAACCTAGGAACAGCTTTCTGTTTTTTCTAACCTTAAAAGTTCACTGTTGTTTTGTCGTTTGTCATGTGCTCAGTGGAATCCCCAGCATTTACTGCTTTATTCCACCGCAAGCTCTCTGCGTTTCTTCATGAACTACGTTTAGATACCTGCAAAATCTGGGTTTGTACCATGGATTTATTTTGCCTATTTGAAAAGCCCAATACCTATTTGAAAGGTATCTGGGCAACTGCCGTCCTGAAGGTTAGCATCCCAGCTGACAGGCAGAGGTGCCAGCTCCAGGGCTGGGCTTTGCAGGGGCTGTAAGCTGCCACTGGCTTCGCAGTCCCAAACTGGGAGGAGCGGTGCATTCCGGAAAATCTGGTCTCTCTTACAGGCACTGAGCCCTTGGCCGTGACCTTTTAGAAAGTTTCACCCAAGGTATCTCACCCTGAGCGTTTGAACTTTGCAGCAGACAATCTTTTGGCCAGATTCTGTCATCTTTACCCATTTTCACGGCACTTCTCAGCCCGGCAGTTGGCACAGCTCCTTGGCAAGGCTCTGCTGTGGCATATCTCCTGTTCCAGATCCTGCTGAGCCAGATGTGATGCACAGCAGATGATGTATCACCAGCCTGACCAGGCTGCCACATCCACCCGCGGGAGCTGCGGCGACAGCGTGGGGACACAGCTTCTGCATCCCGGGAGCTGGCGGCAAAGTGGGGAGGTGAAGGATGAGGGTTGACAGCAAAGGGGTGAGCTGGGGAGGTCTGACATGTGTCTTAACATCCGTCACCCTGGCCATACCTGCACTGTCACCTCCCTCCGGATGTCTCAGCTACCCTGACGCCTGTCCCTGCTCCCTGCGCCCTGGATGTCACAGCTGCCTGCAGTGGATCTGGAGAGGAGCCTGCAGAAGGAATGACTCATCAGACATCCAGCCGCAGAGCTAATTGCTTCCTCTCCTGACTCACTCGGCCGGGAAGCAGGCTGGAGCCGCACAGCTCAGGTGCACACTCAGCCTCCAGCATCCCTACAACTCAGGAGCCGAGACCTCAAGATGTGCAGCCCAGGCTGGACCAGTGACCAGCTTTCTGGCACCACTTGCCTGCCGCAGCCTTCCCGAGGGCCTGATGGGGCCAGTGCCCTTCCCCACTTCCCAGGGGAGAACTTTCCACTGCCCCTCTGTCAGCGCCTCCACTTCTGTTGGCCATCCATGGGACATGGCAAAGCTTAGCCCTCCAGAGAGCAGGAATGAGGGATGAGACCCGCGTTTTGCAGCCTGCAGGAGCCCAGCTGATGAGTGGGAATGGGTTTGCTGCTGCTGCCCCATATCCTCCCCCCCCCCTCCATTTCATTTACTGGCATGAAATGCACAGTAAATGGAGTTTACTGCACAGTTTACGGAGCGGGAAATACGTCCCACTCCGTTTGGGCAGCATCCCCCACTGTGCCCAGGTGCCAGAAGGTTTGGCCGTGGGAGATCAGCCCTCAGCGCTGCGTTGCTGGGCTGGTGCCATGAGCAGAGCAGCCTCTCCCCGCCTGTCTGATAAACAGCAAGGCTGCTCTGGGGCCTCGCAGCCACCTTTTCCCCCAGTTGCTGGAGCTCATGTGTGCTGTGGTGCCTCAGGGTGCCTCGATGGCACAGGGGAGTTTGGCAGCACTGAGGAAGCTCCTCTGTGCTGGGTTATCGCAGCACAGCCAGGCACACGGACCAGGTCCTGAGGCCATCTCAGCCATCGGGACCTGGGCTGTGCAGTGCCACCGGGGAGCAGCAAGAAGAAGAGAGAAGGACCAGGGGCTGAAAGAGTTGGAGTAATAATCATAGAATCATAGAATGGGTTGGGTTGGAAGGGACCGCTAAAGGCCATCGAGTCCAACCCCCCTGCAGTCAGCAGGGACATCTTCAACTCCATCAGGTCGCTCAGAGCCTCATCCAGCCTGGCCTTGAATGTCTCCAGGGATGGGGCCTCCCCCACCTCTCTGGGCAACCTGAGCCGGTCTCTCACCACCCTCCGTGTAAAGAACTTCTTCCTAATGTCTGATCTAACCCTGCCCTGCTCTAGTTTAAACCATTGTCCCTCGTCCTATCGCTACATGCCCTTGCAAACAGCCCCTCCCCATCCTTCCTGTAGCCCCCTTCAGGTACTGGAAGGGGCTCTAAGGTCTCCCCGGAGCCTTCTCTTCTCCAGGCTGAACCCCCCAAACTCTCTCAACCTGTCTTTGTAGGAGAGGTGTTCCAGCCCTTGGATCATCTTCATGGCCTCCTCTGGACCCGCTCCAACAGGTCCATGTCCTTCTTGTGCTGAGGGCTCCAGAGCTGGACACAGCACTCCAGGTGGGGTCTCACAAGAGCATAATATAATAATTTAGTCCTTCCTCTGGGTGTCAAGGACAAAAGGACCTGTAGAAACCTTGTGCTGGGAGCACAGAGACCACGTGGCCCAGCGAGGGCAGGCGCTGCAGGGACGGGGCGTTGCGGGGTTGGGGCTGGCAGGCAGAGTGCAGCACTTCCAGGGATTCCTCCCGAGCATCATGCTCCCCTCCCTGCAGCCTAAACCCATCTGCAATGAGGGGGCGGAGAGCCTGAAGCACAAGCAGGAAGCACTGTCAAAAAAAAAAAAGCCTCTTCAGTGTTGGTATGCCGGTACAATCATGTCAAAAAAACAAAAAGGCATCGCCACCTGCAAAAGAGCAGGCGCTAACTCCGACAGCCTTGGAGCTCCCACCCACAGTGCCAGCCCTCCAAGAGACAGGCACGGAGCTCAGCTCGTTCCTCAGGTCCCCGCGCTCTGCGCGACCCAGTCTCGAGCCTTGGGGACAGCAGGACCCCCCTCGGCTGACAGAGCAGCTCAGGGTCTCCTCCACGCACCCACCCCACAGCACAGCACCAGCTCCCCAGGCCCTGAGCCACCAAAGCAGCCTCTGCTCCTGTCACTCGCCTTGGCCCCAGCGTGAACCCATTCCCAGCACCACCAGAGACAGAGCCAGGGAAAAGATATGCCTCCTGCTCCACCAGCTGAACCAGGATGGAACATCGACTCGGGCTCAGGTCCTTCCCCATGAGCCCGCCTTGTAGCTTCAAACTGGGCAGAGACGAGCGCTGTAGCCCAGGGACAGGGTTTCTGGATGTGCCAACTGCCTCTTGAAAGCGTCACTACTTGATGCTACCTGCTCTCTGCCTTCCCTGCCTGCATTTCTCTACAAGCTCCTGCTGGTGCCTTGGAGGAACGAAGGGCCATACTGAGTAGTTTCATCCCACTGCCAAGTGATCCAAGCAGGCTGCGGGCAGCATGTTGGCATATGGGGGCTCCAGGATCAGATCCATGAACAATAATCAGTGGTCCTTCCTCCACAGCATCAGAGAGAAACACAAGTGTGACAATGAACATCCCGGCAACTTGGTGGCACAACGCAGGCTGCGTACGCCATTATCGGGGGCAGAACCTGGGAAAAGGGAACAGTGTGGCATTACTGTGCATCAAAGGTGTATGTATAAAGGTGAATGTAGAGGAAAACACAAATACAGAGAGATGAAATCAAGCAGACTAAGGCAGAAAATGTGTTCTGCCTCTGTATAAGCCTAGAAAAAAAAATCCGTGTATCCAGGAAAGACTAGATTAACTAATCGGGACAGATAAGCATATATCAGATTATATGTGAGACGGCTAAATTGTTCTATATCTTTTATGCATTAAATATTTACGGAAGAGTTGACTGTGACCAGATTACTATTAGCAACAAGAGGCTAGGAACAAGAACAGAATAACAATGTTGGAGAAGATAGCATGAGAATATTCAAATTGTCAAGGCCTGATAAAATTTTCCCTGGAGTACATAAGGAACTGGCCACTGTAATTTCTTACCCATTAGCAATTATCTCAGAAAACATATGGAGCCTGGGTGAGGTGCTTATGGACTGGAGCAGGACAAAACATAGCACGTGGCATTAAAAATGGAGAAAGGAAAATACACTAGTCAGCCTGACTTTGAAGCCTGAAAAGCTACAGAATGGAATTATTACACAATCCCATGTGGAGCATCTCGATGATAACGTGTGATAAGGAGCAGAGGCTGATACACAATGACATGTGACAAGGAGCAGCAAGGATTCGCCAATAATACAACGTGTTGGACCGATCTAATTTCCATCAATGACGCAGTAGCCTAGCTGATAACTGGAAGTGGTACACACGGTTCGTCTTGACTTACATGGGGTTTTGATGCTGTCCCACGGGACAGGCTCTTCAGGAAACCTGGGTGACGGAGCGCAGTTGAAAGATCGCTGAAGTGGACGCCCAACTGGTTGGAAAACACTGAAAGTGGGGGCTACTCCGCTGGCGTCAAACTCCTGTGAGGTCTGTCCTGGGTCAGGGCCGGGTCATTATTTTCACTAGCCGCCAGGCTGATGATTATGCTTCTAAAATGCTGAAATAATAACAGAGAGCAAAGGGCTGCAACTGTTTTGAAGGAGGTGATCAGAATGTAAAATAAAACCCAGTCACATCGAAATGACTTGAAATTGATAAAATGCAGTTCAGTGAAGGCAAAACCAAAGCGGGCAAGCTGCAGTGCACAAACACCACGCGGAAACTGCGGCTGGAGAGCAGGACGGCCGGTGGGGAGGTTCGGCGGGTGACTGCTGGCTTCGGTGGGAGCCTTCTGCTGCCGTGGGCCAGGCAAGGTGGCCCTCGTAAGGCAGGGACAGCCACAACGTTGCTCTGCTCGGCCTGGGGGCGGGGGGGTGAATTTCAGTCAGAGATTTGGGCTGGCTAGCAAAAGGAGGAGGTATCAAACAGGAGAAAGTCCAAAGGATATGCCTACAAGTTCGGTCAGAGGTTTGAAAAACATGAGCTGCAAGGCGAGGAAGAGCAAACCCAATCTGTCTAGGTCTGGCAGGGAGAAGCCTGAGCAGGGATGCGAGAACAGCCTTCTAAAATGCTAAAAATCACTACAAAGAGATCAGTGGTCATTTATTCTCAGGTCTACCAAGGGTATTTTGTGCAGTAATTGGCTTAATTTGCATCTAGAGAGATTTAGGGTAGGTATTAGGATTGCAAGGAGATTTTCTTTGGGCCGTATCACGATGTATCAAAGGCTGGCTGGGATGTAGCCGCTCCGAAACAGCGTGCAGAGGAGCAGCTCCCTGCAGGCCCACTTGCCCTTCAGGGCTGCAAGGCACCCTGGACGGACCACGCTGGGGAGCCTTCCCCAGTAAATCAGGGCCGGGCAGGGCACAGCTGGGCAGAGCCATCTCCCAGCACCCAGCGCTGGGGGCTGAGGGAGCAGGGCAGAGGGGAGGCAGCAGGGGGTCTTGCCTGCCCCCTTGCCATGGGAGAAGGAGGTCTTTGCCCAGGGGCAGAGGGTGGAAACCGTTTTGGTGAGCGGCGCCGCTGAATGGGAAAACCAGTTCCATAACCGTGCCTCCAGTTCTCCCCTTTTTGAAACGCCGTCCTTTCCTCTCCTGTCTCTCTGTGCCTCGGTTTTGCACCTCCTCCACCATCTTTCTTCTCCTGTACCCCTCCTGCTCTCCATCTTCCCCATCCCTCCAGCTGCACTCCTCCTCCTTTCCACTCTCTCCCTCTTTATTCTCTTTCCTTCTCACACCAGCTTTTTTAATTCGGCAGCAAGACATTTCCATTTGAATCGCTTTCCTGACTCCATCCAGGGGAGGAGCGGAGCCAGGGTGCTGCATCCTGTCCTAGCCCCACATTCATGAGCGTCACGTGGAGGGGGCTGGCTGTCACCAGCGGGCCCACTCTGCGTTGGTGGCAGCCGGCTCCCTCACCCTCCTCTCCGCTGGGGAGCTGAGCTCGTGCTCATGCTAACCTTGTTGGGTCACCGGTGTGTGGAGAGGCAGCGGCCGTGAGTCTCGCCTGGAGACAGCCTGAGCGCTCCCCATTGGCAACCCCAGAGGAGGAAAAGGGGACTCTGCGGCCACCCATTTGCGGGGGATCTGCTGGGTCTGCAGGCTGCTGTTCTGAGGGTACGAGGCACACACGTCTGCGCCATCTCTAGGGGCAGGGGAGGTCCATGGTGAGGGCGGTGATGGGCTGCAGCGATGGGCTGCTATGGGCTAGAGGTGTCTGTGGCCCTCAACGGGGCAGCTCCTCACTTTTTATGAGCTTCAGTGGTGCTACAAGAAGCACTGTCTTTGTCCCCCTGTATGCAGCACTGGTGAGGCCCCTCACTACAGGAAAGACATTGAGGGGCTGGAGCGTGTCCAGAGAAGGGCAACGGAGCTGGTGAGGGGTCTGGAGCACAAGTCTCATGAGGAGCGGCTGAGGGAGCTGGGGGTGTTCAGCCTGGAGAAAAGGAGGCTGAGGGGCGACCTGCTCACTCTCTACAGCTCCCTGAAAGGAGGGGGTAATGAGGGGGGGTCGGTCTCTTCTCCCAAGGAGCAGGTGATGGGACAAGAGGAAACAGCCAAAAGTTGCGCCAGGGGAGGTTTAGATTGGATATTAGGAAAAAATTTCTTCACCAAAAAGCTTATCAAGATTTGGAACAGGTTGCATGGGGAAGTGGTTGAGTCACCATCCCTGGAGGTATTTAAAAGACGGGTGGACGTAGTGCTGAGGGACATGGTTTAGTGGTGGTTTTTGGCAGTGTTAGGTTGACGGTTGGACTCGATGATCTGAAAGGTCCCTTCCAACCTAAGCAATTCTGTGATTCTATGATCTCTGCCCATCAGTCCTTGTGGCCAGCCTCGGAACCCCCCTGCTAATCAGGCACCTCAATGGCAAAGGCAAGAGATGAGTGTGGTGAGAAGGGTCATCTGGAGGAGGGTGGATGTCTGTAAGATCTGCTGGCTGGGCAGAGCCATCAGATGGCCTTTCTAGCAGGCAGTATGTTTGCTAGGAGCGAAGGTCGGGGTGGGGGCACATGGCTGCCCACCCTCCATACCTCCTTCTCTCTTCTTTTGAGGGTCATTTGGGTGCTCAACCTTGCAGAGCTCTACCTCTCTCCCTCGTAATCTTGCAGTCCACCCAGGCTAAATAAGATTTATTGTCTCCCCGGTACCAGGTGGACACACAGGCAAATAGCTTCCAGCCTCACAGGGTGTTTCTTTCCTTCTCTATCAGCTGCTGGTTAATGGTTAACTTTCAGGAGTTTTCCTCCTGGCAAACAGGGAGCCCTTCAACATTTTCTTTAACCTCTTGGTTAAAGAAAAACCAAGAGCCGGTTGGAATCTGGTGAACTTCTCTCCATGCCAGGTGGAACCGGTGCCCACCTTGCAGATGCCTCCGTGCGGGTGCAATGGCAGAAGGACAGGACAACACTTCCAGGCCAGTGCAGGCAGCGGGCAGCCGGCCACGGCCGCCAGCGGCATGAAGCAGGAGAGCGTCCAGGGAGGGTTCGCTTTCACCTGGAGGGTGTAGAAGCTCGGGCTGATGGAGTGCAGCAGATGCAGCTGAGGATGCGGGGGGCCTGCAGCGACTGGCGGTTTGCCGTCGGGAAAAGGGCTACAGTCCCCATTGGGCTGTAAATCAAAATTCCGCCCATCTCCTTCTCCAGGGGAAGTGGGTGGGAAGGGGGTTGTACGCAGGGGAGCCTCAAGCCCTTTACCAGTAAGCGCACAAGACACCCTCCGGGTGCAGGCGGTCGGTGCCAAGGCATCAGGTGCTGGCAGCTCCCTGAGAGCTGTGGCCCTCGGCTCCCTCATCGCGGGATTAGAACGGGAGCACGGGTTTCTGCTCACTGTCTCTAAAAGCAGACCTGTGTCGTGGTTTTGGCCAACGGCCGGAGACAGATGCTCCCCCCCAGCCTCTCGTACATGGAAGGGAGGAGGAGAGATAAAGTGATCTTTATGAGTTTAGAAGAAACTAAACTACTTTAATGAAATATTAGTAATAAAATAAAAAGGAAAATAATGAAATAGATACAGTATATACAAAACCCTATTAAGCTCACAGGATGACGTCACCGGCAGGCACTGGGGAAGTCCCAGGCCGGACTCAGCGATGGGTGGGAACTGGGTTCCAGAGTTGGAGTCAGGAACACACGGATCAGGATCAAAGGCAGATGAACAGACAGGGTCCTCCTCGGTCATTGGCCATTGAAGGAAGAGGGCTGACCCTTTGATCCCTCAGCTTTTGTACTGAGCGTGGGGCAGATGGGATGGAATACCCTGTTGGTCAGTTTTGGGTCCCCTGTCCTGTCCGCTCCCCCCTGCAGCTGGGACCCCTCTACGCTTTTCCGGTTCCGACCCTCCAACGGGGCAAATAACGAAATTAGCTGACCCTGGTTGTTATAGCAATAAGGATAAGCAAGAGCCTCTCTGCCTGCCATTCCTTGGCATGAATTATAAACATCGGGTCTCACCACTCTGAGAATGAGCCGTTTTCGACACAACATGCTGTTAATTTCAGAGAGTTCGAAGAGGCCTAGCTAAGAAGTAAAATTACTGAACAGAAAGTTGGTTCTGTTTTGCCTCAAACCAGGACAAGCTGTGACCCAGAACTTCATACGTTTGAAAGAGGGTCAGATTCTGCCAGTAACAGTGCAGAGGGGCAGAATATTTTGCGGTCTTGTTTGCACTCCACTGATGGCTGTTCACAAACCGCTGCCACGCGGTGACCCTCGGACCATACGAGCAGAGCGACTGGGGCTGCCCTTGGGTGGCAGCAGCGTGGCACGGCGCCGCGTCCCTTCAGTCTTGACCGGCGCGTTAAAATATCATTTGATTTCCATTCACTCTGCCGCGGTGGAAAAAACAAACAGGCAAAGAGGCTTTGCGCTTGGGTTGTTAAATTTTCATGGCAATTTAGCAAGGCTGGTTGAGAGTCATTTTCCAGCTAATTTCAGTTCCTTCGCGCCGCTCCTGGGCTGCAGGGCCTGGGCTGCAAATGTGACAGCAGGGAGCTGCTCGTTGGCTGCTCAGAGCCTTGTCATGGAATAAAGCTGACCTGGGAAACATTGTTATCAGCATTTGATAAGAGATGATAGTGTTAATTTTGCTCCCAAAATCTTTTCCTTAATAGAAATGAGCAGCTCATATTTATGCCAGCAATTACAGCTGCAAAGAGCTCACACAGTTAGAGAATATCCACCTTCTGCAGCCAAGAGAGAGGAGAGGTTTACATGGATCACGAGGACTAATGCTAACATGGCTTTTTGAAGGAAATTCTCCGTTTGGAGGATAAATCAGCACCTAGCTGTTAGAAAACGGGCCCCATTCTCCCATGGGACGAGCTGTCCCACATCTGCCTGAGGGACGGGCGTCTGCCAGTCCCTCAGATGTGTCTGGCTTTCGTCCTTGCAGGATGCAGGAGGCAGGACTCGGCTCTGCTCCAGCGCCCAGCATGGGCTTGGGCTCAAGGTCTGACATTCGGAGTGCTATTTTTGAGGATGCCTGCAAGGGGCTTTTGCCAGAAAATGTCTCTTCCAGGGCATCAGGTCTAGGTGGGCAAATGCATCCCAGCCTACGCTTGACCCCTGAATCCTGCTGAAGTGCGGAACTGCGCGACCTGCTGAGGCGTCACCACGCGTGTCCCAGGGTGCCATCAGCGCTTGCAGGTACCAGCCCACATTTCTCATCGAGCACGTGTGGCCTGGAGGCTCGGCGGGACCCAAGGCAGAGCACGTATGGCTCCACAGTGGGGATGCTGGGGCTGCTGCCAGGGAGCTTGTGTTCCAGGGGCACGGGCAGACCTGCAGGGCTTTTGCAGGGCATATTCTTATTTTCGCAGCAATGAGGAGAGGGTTTTCCAGCCTGCTCCGGCCCTTGCAGCACTGCAAAGCACAGTCCTTGGCTGCATGCAGCTCACTGACTGCTTTCCGTAGCGCCAGCCATTAACCTTTCTCCTCTGCCCAAATAAATCGATGTGTCTGCAGGGCCTTTGGAGCTGGCGAGCGATGCCAGCCAGCACCGGCGGGGGAACGGGGGAAGCAAGGAGCCAGGTGATGCTGGGGAGGACCGTGCCAGCCTGGTCTGGTTTGTCTGGGTCTCATCTGGCCGCCGGGTGACCTGTCAGCCAGGAGGGTCGGTGCCCGCCATGGTGGTGCCCCGACAGCCGGCCCCGGCTGCGCTGGCACTGGCACTTCTGCCAAAGGGCAAGGTATGAAAAATATGTCTTATGTTCAAAGCACCGAAGGTGAGGACACAGGATGAATCCCCCAGTGCTCCCACAAGCCAGCCCAACTGGTTTAGGCAAAGGGGAAATCACTGGCATTTCTGGGTCGGTGCTTACGTCTGGTCCAGGTCTCATGTAGAACAGCCTCAATTTTAGCATGCCAGGACTTTCAGAAATTAGACTCTCTGCTTGACTCCAGTGATTGGGCTTGTCCACGTGAGGCCCTTCAGGGCAAAGCCTGCCAGCGCTGCCCGCTCACCAGGGCCATTAACCATCACCTTCCTGTGTCCAGTCCTGATGGGAGGAATCTGGCACCCTCCCCGGTCCCCTCCAGGACAGGGAAAGGACAGCACAGGTGTCGAGGATCACAAGGAGATATGCAAGGGGTGGAGTAGGTCCTCCTGGGCCCAGATGACCATTGACCCAGCCCTTCTTGTTGTGAAAGACAAGAGTGTGTCCCCAAAAGCACCCAGCTGTCAGCATCGGCTGGTGGTCCCTGTGCCACCCAGTTGCAGCAGGAGCTCTGCCACCCTCCTCACCAGGCTCCAGCATCTCACAACAGCGATCAGCGAGGGCTTGATCCAGCCAAGTGCCAACTACCCACATCTGTCCCTCGAACTGGCTAACTGGAGTGTGTCACTGAGCCCAGGGCCTCTGTAGCCACCACCAGAACTGGGGTCCCCAGCCCCTCGCCCAGGGCATTTCAGGCAGGACCAGGGATCAGGAGAGGTTCCTCCTGCACCTTCTCGCCCTGACCAGCGTACCTGCCACCACGGCCACATGGACTCTGCTCCTGCCAGCAGTGAGCTTTGGAGGGGGACCAGCCAGCGGTGTAGAGCCTCCATGGCTCCGGGCCCTCCTCTGCAGCCCCCTGCTTTCCTCCCTGAGCCCATGCTCGGCCCCCAGCCCATGGAGCGGGAGCTGGGGGAGCCTCGGGCAAGCCCTGCACTGTCTGCGAGGGGTTGAGCGAGACCACGGCGACCACAAGAGCCCTGGCCAGGGAGCAGAGCTGGCCTCCGGGCAAGCTGGCCCCACAGGCCCCTTCCCTTCTTCTCACTGCTGGTCCCATTAAGCAGCATCAGCTGAACACGGCAGAGCGCTGGAAGTCTCAGCAATGCAAATAAATACCCTAAAACGAGGACCACACCTTCAAGCCTGATCCTGCGCTGCTGGAAGGGGCTCCAGCCGGGTGCTGGACACCCCTGGCAGGGACTGCCTGTGCACGGATCTTTATTTTCCAAATATTATGCGTGACCCTGAATGTGATGAGGAATAATAAGGCTGGGATCTCACTGTGTGCTGCTGCCAGGGTGCCTGGGCCAGGGAAATTGGCTGTGGAGGCGTTTGAAGTGCTTTCGCAGCAGGTGGGGGGGGGACGACTGAGCCCTGGCAGCCCCACGGCTGCTCGCTGCTCTCTGTGCCCTTGGCCATGGGGTCGGGGGCAGCTCATGCCAGAAGCTGCAGTGGAAGTTGCTCGGAGTCCAGGGAGGCAGGAATCTGGGACAAAACAGGGTTTGTTTCCCCAGCCGTGACTTCTCTCATCAGCTCAGCTGCGGGCTTGTGTTCCCACATCTCGGTGGGGTGGCATCCCCCAGGAGGATGCTCCTCTCATCCCGTGGCATTTCTGGGGTGGAGGCCAAAGCGCCCGTGTCCTCTCTGGAGCCTCGCTGAGGACATGACGAACCCCTTCTTGTGCAGCTTGTGGGACTGGGTCCCGTGGGGAGGGCTACCGCTGGCCAGGGCTGCAGAGGAGGAGAGCTCAGCGAGGCCCTGGGGCGCTGATTGCGTCCTGCAAGGGGCTGGGGTGGACGGACGTGGGGAGAGGGTGAGCCAGTGCCTTTCTGCTGAGGGGCCACCCCCAGGCCAGGCTCGGGGACACCCAGGGTAGGTACAACAGTGGGGAGGCGATGGTGTGGGGTCTGGGTCCCCCCCAGGGAGCGCAGAGCTCCCTGCATCATCCTGCCCACGCGCCATTCCCAGGAGTTCCGATGCTCCCAGCTGGGGGCTTGTTGGTCTGAGGCTGTGGGGAGGGAGCGAGGCACAGCCAGTCTCCCTTGTGCCACGGGAAGGAGAGGAGAGCTGGTCCCCGGGGTTTGGCAGCGGTTTGGCCTCAGCTGGGGCTGGGCTCTTCGCCGGTCCCTGCGCTGCCCTCCCGGCCATGGGCACGGCCAGCGCTGGGGGTACAGCCACAAGCCTATCACTGGGGATTTGGCCGCTAATCCTCTCTGGAAGAGATGGCTGTAATCTAGCAATATTGGCTCAGGCTTTTCTTATTAACTTCTCCCAGGCTGCCAGATGCTTCTGGCCAGTACATCCAGTGGCGAGGGACTGCCTTCTCTCCGCACCTTCCCAGGCGTTTGGAGTGAGAAAATGGGGTGAACTGCACAGTGCTGCGTACGTGTCAGGTTAGTGGGGCGATGCTGGGGCTCAGTTCACAGGACACACCCCCCTCTCCCAAATCGGGGCATTAGACCATTTGGGAGCAAGCCCTGTGCTCCAGGACAAGTATGAGACAGAGCCACGTGGAGAGGGCAGCGGGGAGGCAGGTCCATCCCCGGTTTGGGAGGCTGGAGAGGGCCACGACGGCGTCTGACCCTACGCCACTACCTAAAACAGCGATGCTGGCCCAGCTTTCGCCCTGGGTCTCTGTGGAAATTTGCCGGCTGGTCGGGGGGGCCTGACCAGGGGCAGGACACTCGCCACGCTGCAATGGGCCAGGGCTGTCGGGCAGGCAGGAGGGCGGGCGTGGGGAGCGCTGCCGGGGCAGGAGCCCTCCCTCGCCTTTGGGGCAGCCGCCCGTGCGGGTCCAGCAGCCGTCAGCGGCCGCCCTGCTGTGGCTGGCGTGTGGACGGAGGGAACGGGCAAAGCGCCTGCTTCCAGCACCAGCAGTGCCAGTCAAACCTGTGATCCAAGCAGGCTCGGATCCGGCTGCTCGCGGGCTCCCTGGTGTCCCTGACTCCCGCTGGTGAGCTGTCTGGGAGAGGCTCTCCTGTCCCAGGAGCTGCAGAGCTCCAGTTTCCGTCAGAGATGGACCAAAGGCTGATATTCCTGAGGGATGGGACAAAGCAGTAGGAACTCAGCCTCTTGGAGACTGCCTGGGATGCAGTGGGGAGTGAGTTAGGTGCCTGCCAAGGGGAGAGCCTGCCCTGCCTGCCTGCTACCAACCCCCTGCCCTGACGAGACCTGGGTAAAGCCTGGCTCCATCCAAACTCTTGCTTGTGGAGCAAACTAAGCCCTTTTCGTGCCTTTGACAGATCCCGTGTCAGAACAGTAAACAGCAGAGGCTGGGCAGTAACAAGCAAAGGATGCTCCAGCTGCAGCAGCCACCTCTCCATCACAGGTGGGAGAGCAGGCTCTGGTCTGGGCAGGATCACCTCTCCTGCCTGGTGGGAACTTCTCCAAGCACTCGTTTTGCAATTGGTGCTGCCTAGGGCTAGGGAATCGAGTCCATCCTAGTTGCTCCCTGCCTGCGAGACATGCTGTGGACTAGTGGCCCTGCTCTCCTAGAGGTGGCCCCCAGGGGTGGTCATGCAGGGTCTCTCCTCACCAAGCCCCGGAGACACTGGTTCTTGCCTGTTCCCCAAGCACATCTGCTCCTGCCCAGCTTCCCACTGGCCATGCGTCCATCCTGCCCACTCTGTGGTCCAGGTTCAGGATGAGGAAGTTTGCAAGATACCGCTGGAGCAGTCAGGACAGGGGTAGATTGATTTGAAATAAATCCCCTCCTTCTTCCCAAAAGAAACTTGGGCTGTAGCTGACCCAATCCCACCTAAGTAATCTCGCCATGCTTTGCCAGCCTCTGCAGCAGGGAGGCTGTAAGCAGTTTAGTGCCTCTCCTGGAAAAGAAGATGAGTCTCAGGGCTTCTCCGTAGGGTCAAAGTAAGTCAAAAGGCCAAGAGCCCCAGTAGAGTGCGTGCTGGTGAGGAGTATCCTACTCCAACAGGCTGCCAATGCCGACCATGTCACTGTTCTGCTCAGACAACTCCTCCCAGGTGCCCTGCACGGACTTCCCCAGTGCCTGCTGCCCCGCTGATGACTACCAGCGTGATTGTGGCTGTTGGGAAAAGGTGGGGGACCGGTCTCTTTTTATTCAGGGAAGGTTGGAGCACCCTCCAGCGCTGGGATCTGCTTCCGATCAGTGCAATGTCTCCAAGTAAATTTCTGGCACGTACTCTGGGATCTTTGGCGGGAGATGGGAACCATGTGTATCCTGCATCCAAACCCATGAGCACCTTGCCAACATCCAGACCTCAGTCCAGAATGCTTAGGACCAAACGTGGCTTTAGCAGAGGTTTTGCAAGCTGCTCAGCCCTCCCTACATGCTGATCCCAGGACTAGAGTCCTTTTTCATTGTCCCTGGCAAGTCCGTGCAGCACAGCCCTCACAATAACGTCCCTCAGCCCAGGTGGTTTCATGTCGTTGTATCCAGGGGAAACATTTTCATGGATTCCCTCCATTCAGAGACATCCCAGGAAGACGCTTTGAAGATACTGGAGGGAAGCCTCTGCTCCTTGTCACCCACATCCCTACAACTACTTCTCCGCCTCTCTTCATCGGCAGGGAAGGGGTTGTGCCCACCTCTTCCTTAGCTTCAGCCCAGGTACGGAGCACAGTCTCCTGGGGACCCTTGGCAGAGAAAGCGTCGCTCTTCCTACACCCATCCCAAATCCTTCCTGTACGAAACTGAGTCTCAAATGTGTCTTAAACCCACAGACATTCACTGGCATCGTGTATGAAGCCGAAAGAGATCCAAAGAGGGTTGCAAGCCCAGCTAGGGTCAGAAGAACCTGCCTGGCAGCAGCAGAGTGAAGAACTTCAGCTTGTTGGGTTTTCTCCAGGAGAATGCCCAGAGGTGCACGTGGGAGCCGCAGGCACCAGCGTGGGGACAGGCTTGTGCGTGACAGAGCACTCTGTAACCAAAGCTACGTGCAGCAAGACCTAGTGGCTGGAAACTGGAGATCCTTAAATTGTGGCTGAGATGCTGCTCATGCAGCAGAGGTCATTAACTTCCTTAGGACAGTGGTCAGTTCACCATCACTCTTCAGCTGGTTGTCCTTCCCATGGACACGTGCCTGCCCAGCCACCAGTCCTGGACCTCAAGTCCATGGCTTGGTGCCTTTTCCACCTAAACAGATCTTCAGATCGTTCTTGACCCTCTCTGGATTTGTTCTCTGCCATCCCAGCCTTTAGGTTTCACATTTATTATAATTCACTGTAATTAACATTGCACCCTCCTCTGGGGCTCCCCAAAGCAGAGCGATTTAGGACAGTCAGTGTTAAGGAGCATCCTTCTGACAAGGGCAGCTGAGGGATACAGGAGCCACGTGAGAGGACAAGACACGTCATTGCCGGGGGGGGGGGGCTGCAACATCAACCCCATCTTTCCTGCCTCGGAGCAGCGACGTGAGCAGAGGGGTTAGCAGAACGCTCCCCGCTTTGCACCTTGTTCTTCGTCCTTCCCCTTTTTCTCTCTCTTTGGTGCCACGGGTTTCTGCTGGGGGTCTCAGCTGTTCTCAGTGGGGCAGGCGGGGGTCAGACTCATCTTTGTTCAATCCCTGCCATCTTCAAGCTGGCGGTTGATTGAGCTGTCAGAGCCTTCCCTTTAATCAGAGCACATCAGACCTGTGCCAGGGGCTCCCCTCAGGAGAACCGCGCTTTCCTGGCAGCGCCGGGATGGAAAGGCACAGGATATCCCATTGCTCTGCCTGTCGCGCAGAGCCTCAGCCTCTCTACGTTCCTAAACAGGATGGGACCGATGCTCTCCAGGGACCCGCAGCCCAGGGTTGTGTCCAGCCGGTCCGCGCAGAAAGCCCAGCTGAGGAAGGAGAGGCTCCCATGGGGCTCTCTCCTGCGTGGGGCAGGACGTGCCCTTCCTCCTTCCCCTGGCCGCTCACGGGACAGGAGTCACCCGTGGACAATATCATCGCTCTCTTTGCTGGTGGCTCCTCACCCCACTTGCGGACTCGCTGGGGACCCCATCTGCCCCCCAGGCCTGCTGAGGTGGCCGTAGCCCAAGTGCTTTCTGTGGCTACTGTGCTCCTTGTCACAGCTCTGTTGGGTGGCATCAGGCAACCCACGTCCCGCCCCGGGTCTCAGGCTCCCTGCCTGTAAATTGGGCAAAAAATATCCTTCCTCCCCGTCTCCCGGGGCTGCTGCAATTCTGTCCCCCGCAATCCTCCTACCCCTGCAAGGTGTCAAGGTGGGAGGTGTCAGAACTGTTACTGGGGTCATTAATCTCTTTGAGTGAAATTAAAAAAAAAAAAGGCATTTCCTGCCTCTTTTGTTCCTAATTCTCCATCATGTGCAAAACTATCCGAAGTCATGCCCAACTGTCTGAAGGTCTGCGGGCATTGACAGCCTTTGAGCACTAGGTCCTGCTCCTTGGGAAGCAGAGGATGAAGGCAGTGGGAAGCCTGCTCGTCCCCCAAGACTTCAGTCCTCCAGACACCCAGGGATAATAAGGGCTTGATGTGATGCCTCTGATGACATCTCAGTCCCAGGGACTTCTTTGAGCTTTGGATCCCACTCAAACAGCCTAGAGGAAGATGGCACCAAGAGCTGGAAATGTTTTCTTTGGAGGGAAGCCTTTCCCTGGAGATGCTGGAGGGGAAGCAGCCTGAGCTCACCATTGTGTTCCCATCACCCAAAATGTGCGAAGGGCAGAAGGTGCCCAGGAGCTGTGGTCCCTCTCCGGGGTGGTGGCCATTTCTATGAGCCCTCCTCAGCCCGCGGGCACCCCCAGGCCTCCCTGCGGGCACAACTTTGCCGAGGGGGATGGAGCTGAGGAGCACACAGGGAGCGTCTCACTAATCCCAGCTGGCAGCCAGCTCCCCGAGCTGCACAAAGGGCCTTTTCATGCCCTGCATAAACAAGCGAGAGGCATGAAAGGTTGTTATCGCAGAGCATCAGCACTAGCAGTAGCTCAGGCGGGGAATCCCAAAATAGCCTCCTCCCAAAAGCACATAGACGTGTACACCCCTTTTTCCCTGATGCTGGGCTTTATGGAATAAAGGTTTCGGGTGCACCCAGCTCCTGGGCTGAAGGCTGTAGCCCAAGAGCTGGCTCAGCCCTGGGCCACCGGTGCCTCCTGCCAGGGAAGGCAGAGCTGGCGGGGCACCAGCACACACGTGTGTCTGCGTGTGCCCGCGCACACGTGCACGGTCACGAGCGTTGGAACTGAGGACGAACACTTCAACCACGCTTCAACTTCTGCTGCGTCCTCGCGCTTGAAAGTCTGATGAAGAATATACTCTGCAAGGATTACTAATAACTGGCGGTGTCCTTCCCTAACACTGGTGTTGCAAGGGCTAATTGCCAGTTTGCTCCGTGCTCGGAAGGTGGAGCTCCAAGGTGTTCTTTCTTGGAGGAGGTTTCATCTTCATAGCTGCACCTGTGAAGCCAGATCCCTAGCTGCACCCCTATCTCACCTGTCTTCTCCAAAGAAGCGCAGGTTTCCATGTAGAAATACACCCAAGGGTCACTACTGGAGGACGTGCTGATCCTCTCTGCTTTCTGTCCCATAAAGCCAGGCCAGAGTCGCTACAGACTTAAATTGTAAGGGGAAAACTTGCTGGAATAAAAGAGCTTGGACGCTCTCAAGGAGATCATAGAATCACAGAGTGGTTAGAGTTGGAAGGGACCTTAAAGGCCACCCAGTGCCACCCCCTGCCCTGGGCAGGGACACCTCCCACCAGCCCAGGTTGCTCCAAGCCCCGTCCAGCCTGGCCTTGAACCCCTCCAGGGATGGGGCAGCCACAGCTTCTCTGGGCAACCTGGGCCAGGGGCTCACCACCCTCACAGCAAACAATTTCTTCCTGATATCCAACATAAATCTCCCCTCTTCCAGTTTAAAACCGTTCCCCCTCGTCCTATCCCTCCACTCCCTCATAAAGAGTCCCCTGATGGAGATCTGACAAGACCCCGGTGACTGAACCCGTCCTAACATTGAACCATGAAACACCTGCAATCCCTTGCAATTTTTGCCAGTATTTTTTTGTGTGGCATTTGTCTCCCCTTACGTCATTGTTTCACGTAGATTCTGCCGGACAACGGGAATCTGGCCAGGAGATCCTCACTCGAGTCGCAAGAATGACCCGACTCCCGACAGAGGGATTCCATGGAGCTGCTGCCCCGCAGCGAGGAGGGCTCGCAGGCTCCTCCGGCCACGTCGCTGTTGCGGGAGGCTCAAAGGTTTCCCTTGTGCGCCGCTGGGCAGCAAAGGTCTCCAGGGTCCAACGGGCAAGCGGAGAGGCACTTCCACCCAGCCGCGTAATGGCGGGGTTTGGTGTTTGAACGTCTCGCTTTTCTGGAAATGGATTCGGTTTATCTGAAAAAATAACCGAACAAACGTCAGCTCCCTTAAATTTCTTGAAATTCTTTCAATTTCCAGTTAAGCTCCTGAAAACCTCGTAAAGTTTACGTCTTCTCAACGTTTTCTAGGGGAAAACAAAAAGTCTTGCTGTCCCCTCCCCGCCACCCCGTCTGCAATGTGTGGCCGGAGCAGGTACCTCCGCCGCTCCCGTCGCTGCAGCAGGAATCTGGGAGAGATGCAGGAAAGCTCATTTGTCTGTTATTGAATAACCAGGAGAGGGTCCAGCACACGGTGAGGTGATGAATAGCTCACAGGTGATTATTTTGCAAATTAAGCTGTTTTCCTCATTTCAGCGGGGAGGGCTGTACGGGCATAAATTGCATTTTCTATGTCTTCGGGACTGTTGAAGAGTTTCCAGTTTTAGCCTGGCGGTAAGTGGAAGGCAGTTCAGGCTGGGCTGTTGGCACCAGTGTGAGAAGGGGAATGGAGGATTCGCTGGAGGAATTTCTTCCACACGTTCTTCTCCTGGCTCCTTGGCTTTGGAAGGGGAACGCTCCCTGGGGTGGGTACTGGGGAACTAGACCGAGAGTATCCGTGCTCAGACCTCTGCCAGCGCGGTCACCCACTGACTTATTTGACCCAAATTCACTCAAAGAGGAATTTAACCTTTACATTTCTGAGATTTTCCTAGATTTTAGAACACGAGCCGTTGAGCAAAATTTGCTATTTTTCCTTCGAATGACCTCAAAGATGAAAACAGGCAGTAACAGCCCTCAAGACACTGCACAGAGCTACAATTGCCCTTATTTTTTGCAACAGCACGGCGCAGCTTTTCTCCTGTTCCCTACAAATTCAGCTCCGTGTGACACATGGATGACGTCACTTGCAGCGCAGCCACCCTGGCAGCGCGGTGAAGGACCCGTTCGGCATCGTCCCCCGGCGAGGCGCAGTGGTGGAGGGCCAGAGGTGAAAACCATGGCTGCAAGGGGAATCTGAGCAGCCACTTGAAATGCCGTTTATTTGTAAATGAATGCCCTCCCTCAAGCTTGGCTCTGATGCGGTGGGTTGTTTTTTTTCCAAGAGGTTCCTGCTATTTACCCAACTTTCCAGCTGGGCTTCTCCGAGGCACAAAGAGGCAGGACCTGCCTGAGTTTGTACAGTGAGTCAACAGCTCGGCAGGGGATTAGAGCCCACAATCCTGCTGGCATCGCTGCCTTGGCTCCAACCACTGGACCATGCAGCCCCATTTTGTTCCTGGTACTCTCTACTGGTATGTGGTTTGTCAGGAAAAAAGCCTCAGTGTGGCTAATAAAGGAGGCGCTTTAGAAAGCAGTAGAAAAAAGCCCGCCTCCTCCCAGTGCTTCGTCCCGGTCCCGCTGGCGTGGGGGTCGGGCTCCCTGTGGGAGTGGGAACGGCAGGTTCCTGAAGGCCGGTGGAGCGGGAAGCTGGGGAGCAGCACCCGGAGGCAGCCGGCGCAGGGCGCTGGCACCCACCGCTGCCAAGCGGGCGACCGTGTGCTGACACACGGCGAGGAGCCGCCCCGGCCAGCCCTGGCTTGCAGAGGACAAGCAGAGACAGCCCGGTCAGAGTCCCCCAGGCTTCCCCCTCGCCACTGGAGACCCGCCTTTGCCAGGGTCCCGCGCAGAGCTGCACCCTTCTCCCTTCAGAGGACCAATACAGGAGCTAATGGCAGATGAAGGGCAAAATGAAGGCCCCGCAGGGAAGTCCAGGGGCATGACATGCTGCTTGGAGCCCTACGGGTTGCGGCAAGTGGTAGTGGGCGCTGGGTGCCCAGTCAGGGCTAGCCACAGGCTCTGGGAATGAGGAAAGCTGACCCAGCGCTAAAACCTGTGCCTGCCACATCCCCTCCGTCCCCAGCTCCTCAGCATCAGCAAGGCGGAGGGCTGAGCGTGCAGCGCGCCTCTAATCTCCTTCCTCCGGTTTATGAACACCACTCTGACTTCTCCAAAGTCCTTAGTGGCCATTGCAACCGTGCTGTCCATCCCGTTCATCCCTGCACCCAGGGCATCCATGCTGTCCATCCAGTTCATCCCTTCACCCAGTTCATCCCTGCACCCAGGGCATCCCTGCACCCAGGGCATCCATGCTGTCCATCCAGTGCATCCCTGCACCCAGGATATCCATACACCCATGGCATCCATGCTGTGCATCCCTGCGTCCTGACCATCCATGCACCACATCCTGAGCATCCATGCACCACATCCAATGCATCCATGCACCCAGGATGTCCATGCACCCATGGCATCCATGCTGGGCATCCATGCACCCAGCGCATCCATGCACCCATGGCATCCATGCTGTGCATCCAGGGCATCCCTGCACCCAGGGCATCCATGCTGTGGATGGACACGTGTGTGATGGAGCAACTGCCCCCCTCCCCCCCTTTTCATCTGCATCTCCTGGTGGGGGCTGCTTGCCCTGACACACTCAAGACACGCAAGTCAGATCACTTGGTGATGTGGAGACCTCCTGGGCCTGGCTTACAGATGTCCCACACAAACACCCGGTGCTCTGGGGCTGTGGGCAGCGGGTGAGCAGCCCCGGCTGCTCCAGGAAGGGTCAGCCACCCCTTGGGAGCTGCAAAACCTGCCAAGATGTCCCACCCAGCTCCTTCCTCGAGGAAGGGAACCTCAGTCTGGGGCTGCAGCTCTCCACGGGGATGTGGCAGGAGGAGGCTCTGCAGGGACGGGAGGTCTGGCGGGGAGAGTGACTGATGCACCAGTCTCACCAGCCGTCTCCGCAGAGCGGAGCAGAGGGGCAGAATCCCTCACCTCGGCCCTGTTGGCCACACTGCTGTGGATGCAGCCCAGGCTCCGGGGGGGCTTTCTGGGCTACGGGCAAACATTGCCAGGTCATGTTGAGCTTCTCATCAACCAACACCCCCAAATCCTTCTCAGGGCTCTCTCAGGTGGTGGTCTGCATGGCTAAACCATGAAGGTGAGCACCCAGTGCTTGCTCGCTGGGTTGGTGGGCAGTCCTGCCCAGAGCTGGGCTGGCAGGATGGTCCACGGTCCTGGCGCGGGAGCCAAGACACTCGCTCCCGGTCCCCTCTGGAGAGTCACCTGCGGTTCCTGCCGCATGCGTGTCCCCCGCGTGAAGAAGCAGAGCGCCGAGCAGGCTGGGCTGCTCCCCGCGGCGGGGCAGGACTCGGGCTGCAGGGTCTCTGCGTGGGAGCCGGGCTGGGCCGGCAGCGGGGGCGCAGGGGCCGAGCTCCGCCGCGCCTCTGCGGGACCCTCCCCGCGGCGGGGGGAGAGAGACGCGGGACGAGCGGGGAAAAAGCCCCGTGCCCCTGTCCCCGTCCTCCCCATCCGAGGGCCGCAGCGGAGCCGAACCGCCGCTTGCCCCGCCCTGGGCGGCGGCGCGGAGCCCCCGCACCCCCCGGCTCGGCCCGGGGGCGGCTCCCGCGGGGGCGGGGCGGCGGCGCTGCGGAGGGGGAGCGGCCCGGCCCGGCCCGCCCCGCACGGCGGGCAGGCGGCAGGCAGGGCAGGCGGCGGCCGCTGCGGCGTGGGGCCGCGCCCGGGAGGCGGCGGCGGCGGCGGAACGGAGCGGGCTGAGCCGAGGTGAGCGGCCGGGAGATGGGTCGGGCGGCGGCGGCGGCGGCAGATCCAGGTGCGCTGCCTGCAAGGGAGAAGGAGGAGGAGGAGGAGGAGGAAGCAGGCAGGGCTACAGGCAGCCGCTGGGAAAGCTTTTCCAAGCCGGGCCTCCCCTCCTCGGCAGCGCGGGAGGGAGGGAGGCAGCGCATCCCGCACCGCGGCCCGCCGGGATGCTGAGCTCGGGGCGCGGCTCCCCGCGGGGGTCCAGCCGGGCACGATGTGGGGGGGTGGGGGTGGGACACACGGCGCTTCCCAGCCGCTAAAGAGCAAAGCGGAGTGCGGGGAAAGATCAGCGCGGGTGGGATCCCGGCCTTGCGGCGGGATGAGCCAGCCCCGGGGATCCGTAGCCCCGGGCTGCGGGTTGCCGTAATAGCGTTTAACTGCCGGGCTGTGATTTCAGGGAGACGATTTACATTAGAGGGAGAATGCGGAGAGAGCCAGGAACAACTTGGAATGGGTCCTCGCATATTTCTGTGGTTATTTTTGGAGTATCGTCATATGGCAGGAGGTGGGCTCTGGAGGTATCCTTGAGCTCAGCATTTTCTCCATAGGCTTGTTACCCGGGAGATTGTGTACTAGAGGACCTGCGTGGCCCTTTTCTCTGTGTAAAACACTATTCCTCTTGCTGTTTCTGCGGTGGTATTGTTTTCCTCTGGCATCCCCAGCCCTCGGCGTGTTATGGTGGGGACCCTTCTGTGGACGAACAATGGTCTGGGTATGCGTGGTGGAGTATTCGCGGTGTGTTGCGGGAGCAGGCGATGGAAAAGCTGCGTTTGATTCAGCTGTAGATGGTGTGTGAGGTGACTCCTGATCAGCCCCCTCTCCGATGCCATGGATGAGGTGTGGCTTCTTCAGCATCCCCAGAGAGACCAGCCCATGCATCAGTCTCCTTCCTGCACTTAACTCTCGCTTTCCCTCCAGCTTTCTCATGCCAGACTTGTCCAAAGGGATTTTTTGCTTCCAAACAGCTTGAGATGGGGGAAGCACGTTGTCACCAAGGTCTGCTCCTTGGGGCTGCCTTGCAGATCTCCGCATCCTTTGCGACCCGCTGGAGGACTCGGCATGTGCCGCGTCCCTTTGCCCGTGGCTGCGGCAGGCTGGAGAGCTGTTCTGGTGGCCTTCAGTTGCATGCCCTTGTTGCCATCAAGCAAGTTTGGAGCTGAAGGAAGGCTGGGTTTGGGCGACGATTCTTGCAAGAAGGGAATTACTCTTTAATTATGGTGTGTTTTGGTGTTTTTTTTTTTTTTTTAGTGTCTGGATTGGCAGGCATGGAGCCTGTCTGTGGAGGTCTCCCCAGGGTGCTCAGTGCTGAGGTCTCCCCAGGGTGCTCAGAGCCGTGCTCTCGATGAGGACCCCTCTCTCCACTGAGCGTGGAGGTGCAGGGCATGTTCTGGAAGCTGTGCCAGACCCTGGCTGTTACAGCGTCTGCTCCACAACCACCCTCTTTCTCCCAGAGCGTTCCCTCCTTACGCAGGGGTGACCTCCCTGTTTGGTGTCAAAGGACCATGATGAACACATCCTTCGGGGGGTGTGAGCCGCCTCCCTGCCCGCAGCCCCACCTGCGAGCGGGGTTTTCACCTCTCCTCTCTCTGCGCCACCCTTGTGCTGCGTTGATTGCTTTAGCCTCAACTCCGGCCGATAACGCCGTCGTTAAACCAGGCACCACCGCGCACAGGGAGCCCTGGCTGGGGGTGCGGGGCTGCGGGGGCTCTCGGCGGGTGTGAGGCAGCTCCGGGTGCCTGTGTTTGGGCTGCAGGTGATGTGTTCTTCCCCTGCTGTTTTGGTTGCTCGTTGATGTTGTAGCTAGAACTTGTCCAGAATTTTTATTTTTACCGATTTTTTGAGAAATCGGCATTTTTACGAAACTCTCAGGGGAGATGTTTTGGTTTGGAGGAAGCTTCTGAAAAAGGGTTTTGAAGGCCAGTGTTGTATTTCTGGTCAAAAAGCAGGAGTGTAGAAGACAGCCTGTGCTCCTGGCGTGCGGAGGGTGAAGGTTTTGGTACTTTTCCTGCCCAGCGCAGGCACGGAGCTTGCTGGGCCCCCTTTCCTGGGCAGCTGCCGTGGTTGCCACCACCACAACAACCTTCCAGGGTAAGTGTCTTCTGGCACGTGGCTTATGGGCAGCCAGGAGGGGTGGCAGGGTCAGCCGAAGGAGTCACCGCAGTGCAGAATGGGGAAAAATCTTAAAAATCAATTGTCTTCCCCCAGGCAGTTGAGCTCCCTGTTAAGCTGTGGGTGATGACCTTGGTCTTGGTGAGGAGCTGGATCTCTCATCGATTGACGGAATAACCTTTCACGCTGGCAGCACCGAGCCCTCGTCCCATGTAGAACTCCAGCGTCGCTCTGCGTTGCCTGCGCTCCTCCCTGCTCTAGTGCTGCTCGTGACTTCTGCGTTACTAGAGGAGGTTTCCAGAGACAGACAGACCTTTCATATTGTCCCTAAAAAACCCAAACCCAACACCTTTCCCGTAGATAATTAGGATTTCTAAATGAGGAAGTCGCAGAGAACGGCCTGTCGGTTAAAGGGCAGGGGTGGGCTCGGCTGTTCCCGGGCTTGCTCCAGGTTTCCTGCTCAGTCCCGCAGTCATCACTTGAGTGTCCTTTGCCTTAATTTTATTTGGCTATGGACCGGGGACATTTCCCTGCCGCCTCGGGCACAGCGCTACGGCGCCTGAGTGACAGCTGGGATAGCAATGGGGAAGCGAGCGTGTGCGAGGAGAGGGGCTGAGTACGGGCTTAAGCTTTGCGGCAGATCAGCGTGGGCGTCTGTAAGGCCTGTGTTTAGCTCTGTAGTAGACTTTCATGCGGTGCCTGTCACTTGGAGGTCTGAGCCGAGTCTGTAGCTCTGTTTTAAGCATAGATGCAAAAGAAATGGGAAACGGCGGAGGTTCCCGAGTCCCCAGTTGCTGGATGCTCCCGTGCAGAAAGAGTTGTGCAGCTACGAATACGTGACTCTCATATGGCATCTAAAAATGTGCTTGCACTGAGGCTGTGACAGTGATGGCTGCGTGGCTTATTGTTCTCATTAGAGCAGTTGGGTGGCTCTGAGTCAGCAGGTTTGGATTTGTCACAGCCGGGGTGATTGCGGCGGGGAGACCTGTGAGGTTCCGTGGTGCTGGGTGGAGGGGTGGCCCCAGCTGTCCCCTCCTGCCTGGGGACGCTGGCGTTTGAGCCTGGACTTGTGCTCGCTGTTGGCTTGTGCCGTCACTTGTGCCATGAAAGAATTGTATGTATCTGTTGGAGCTGGAGGACAGTCTCCCTTGGGAGCTCCTTTCCAGCACCTGCCCTGTGCAATTTGGGTCTATAGCGTTGAGCATCGCTGTTGCCAGGGGTGCAGCTTGCGGAGCGGACCGGTCGTTCTCCTGCACGTCGCCTTGTCTGGATTACAGGAGATGGGAAGCATGGTGGGAGGAGACCGTCTTTGATGGGGACGTATTTCCTCGCGGCTGCCGATCCATCTTTCTTATCCTCCCAGCCCTTGGGTGGAAGCTTATGGGTCATCCAGGACCTAGGTGCCTTAAAGGGAAGAGGAGGAGATCTGGGCAACCACGTCTTCCACTGTGGAAGTGGTGGATTTCCCTTGGCTGGGATAAGAGCTGCTCCTTCTGCCCTGCCTTGCTGCGAGGAGGTGAACTGTTTGGGGCTGCACGGAGGCGTCTGTACCATGGGCTGAGGTTTTTTGTACGGCTGGGCCAGGAGCCAGGGGCAGCTCTCCTTGCACCGGACAAGGAGCTGTGGGACTGGGTGGAAAGGGGCCGTCATCCCAGAGCCCTAGGTGGGTGGTTGGGTTCAAACGCTTCATGTCTGCTTGTCCCGGTCAGTGCCCTGTTTATAACCCCCACCCCCCAAGGATTGCTGGGTGATAATGCTCAGGAAGAGAAAGTTCTTTCCATCTTCTGCTGATGGTCTGATTTTTGTCCCCCCCTTCCCCTCCGGAGGGCAATACTAGCTCCCACCGGGGCTCGGCAGCGCTCAGCATCCAAGAGCAGCACCCCGGGTCCGGCATGACCACAGCGCGGCGAGGAGACCGGGCTGACCCCATTGTGCTCAAAACACGAGACAAATGAGGCTGAAGCTGCAGATCCGCGGTTGCCAGCAGGTCAGCAGTTTTACTCGGGCACTTGGGCTCTTTGTGGAGATAAAACGTGGTAGCGGTTTAGGATCTGCTCCATCCCCCGTTCGGAACCGGCCCTCTGCCCACCAGCTGTAACTGGACCATCTCACTGGGCTTTTGCTGCCCCCGAGTCTGGGTCCCGAAGGCTGATGCTCCTTCGCGAGGTATCGGGCAATGAGGCGGAAACCAGGACCAGGTGCCGCGCTGGCGTAAAACGCATCCCGCGTTTGAGGCGCCGCTGAATGAGGATTCACAGCGCAGCCCTGCTGCCAGGTTCCACCCACCGGCTCCTTCCTCCCTCTGCTCCTACTAACCCACTGCCGGGGCCCCGCTCGCCGCCTGGCAGCGGGGATGTGTGCTGGTATCCTTCCCCGAGCATCAGATGGAGAGGAAAACACAGGGTGGAGTCATCTCTCGCACAAAGGAAATGTTGAGGTATCGTTTCGGCCTCCGGTGGATTTTTTTAGGGGGCTGGGGAGAGATTAAATGGGATTTTAACACATCCGCAGCCCCCTTCCCACCTCATTTTCCTGTGAATCTGTTGCTGTCACGGTATCTTTCAGAAGACATTTTTAGCTTTGTCTTTTCTGTTCTCCCCCCCTCCCCGCCCCCCCCTTTTCCTCGTATCAGGCTTTTGAAGGGAAACACGTTTCTATGGGAGAACAGAATGAGCCATTTCACGAGACATTTTGTTATGGGCAGAAGGGCCGGGAAATCTGAGTGTGCGTTTTTTAAATGACACGTTCCCCTTTGTAATCAGCTCATGGTGCTCGCTGGGGTGAGCGCCAGCAGAAAGCCACGCGCGCTGGCCGGGCCGAGGCGAAGGGGACGGACCAGCCCTGCGCATCCTCCTCCTCCTCCCGCCCGTCCACGTGGGACCGTCGCCCAGGTGGCCACGCACGAAGGGCTCCGTGCTGGGAGGGGTCCTCCAGGCTTTTCTCCTTAATGATCCTGTTGGGGAAGCAGTGCCCCTGCGCATGAGAGGAGCAATTAAAGGTTCTAATTAGGTGTGCTATCGATCTGGCGGTGTTTCTGCTGGCAGGAGCTCCTGCTGAGCGTGGGATGGTGCGGCATCTGACACGGCTTTGGGTCTCCCGCTTTGCCGGTGACGAGAGGGACGCGATGAAGGTCTCGAAGTGGGAGGGCGGTGCTGTGTCGAGGGGTAAGGGGTCTGCGGCTCGCGATGGGAGGGCGCAATTTTTGACAAGGCTGCAAAGCCAACATCGATGGTGAACTTTGGGGTGGGAAACTTCCCGCCTGAATTCTCAGCAGTGTCGCCTTTTAGGAGATTTGCTACAAGTCCTGGTAGATGAAGGTCCTGCCGAGTGAACCGGCCAGAACAAGAGAAACTTGCTTTGAGGTCTGAGCTGGCTGTGGGTGTACACATGCCTACGTGAGGCGGGGGCCATTTACCTCTGCAAATTTACTGCGGCTCTTCTCCAGGGAATCAAAAAACGCTTTCTGGTAGCATGGCATGAGTAAATCCCTGCCGGTCACCTTGTTCTGGTGTGTGATACGGAATGCAGCTGACTTCGGGGTGACTGGTGGGATTGCTCCAGGATGGCAGAGGAAACGCAGCTGGTCACGTTGTATTTTGGCGGCAAGTTCCGCTGTTGCTGTAAGCCCACCCGGCCACTTCTGGGCTGCTGCAAGAGCTTTGGAGCTCAGTCCCACCCCGGCGCGGTGCCGCGCGTGGAAGCAGGGCAACCTGCAAGGCCCGTGGTGCTGTGGTTCATGGTCATCTCCTGCTGAGCGCGGGTTGGGCTGTTCCTTCTCAGCTCGGCAGAGCTGATGCGATCCCAGCTGAGGGCGGACCTGTGCACGGCTGGACCTCTCCCCGTCGTGCTCAGCTGAGCCGCCCTGGGGCTGCTGCCCTGTTTATGTTTCTGCTCTGCAGGACAGGGAAGGGGACGGCATGAATCCTTGTCCCCTTCCTTGCCCTTTGTTGGATGCGTCAGCATTTTTGCAATGTGCCGGCCCAGATTTGAGTGAGCTGGGCTCGGCGTGTGGCTCCCTCCTAACCCCATCGAGAGACCGAGCCAGCCAGCGGTGCCGGCCAGGATCTGCCCCTTGCACGGACCGAAGCCTTCGCCTGGCCGCCCTCGGTGTCCCAGCACCAGCTTCCCCTGCCAGCGTCCACTCTCGCCCCGTCAGGGTCAGGCTGGATGATGGTGATGATGATGTTGTGACAATGTGGGTCACTCTGGGATGTTTTCAAGCCCGGGGCACTGTCTGTGGCTGAGATGGTTTATGCACCGGCCTGGCGCTGGGGAGAGCTGCGTGGCAGGAGACGGCGATGCAATCTAGCACGGATTTTTGCAAGCAGGAGCATTATGGGGAGCTGCTTGTTTGCAGGCAGAAGCGAGCAGGGTTGGGGGAGGGTCTCGCTCCTGCTGCCTGTATTCTCAGAACGCTTCATTAATATGATACTAATTGATGCAGTCGCTCAGATCCCAAAATGTCTATAGCTCAGAGCCTGCCGCGGTGCAGCCAGCCCTGGTGAATGCTGCTTCACGCAGCAGTGAGGACGGACCGTCGGTGTGCGATGGAGAGCGCAGGGGCTTTGTTTGGCAGCGTTAACAGAGGCAGGTTGGGGAGCGGCGAGTGCCACTGCCCTGCCTTTGGTGACAGCATCCCCCACCCTCCCTCGCAGGAGGAACACGGTGCAGCCCTGGGTGCTGGGGCCACTGGTGTGATACCCCTTCTTGGGGGTCTATCGGAAGGCGGCTGCTCCCGTGCCGGGCTGTGTGTCTGCCCGCCCGTCTCTGCCGCGCGTCCCTTGACTCGCCCTCGAGCTGGGATGGGAGACAGCAGAGCATCGGAACCTGGGAGCGGCGCAGGGCCCCCGCAAAAGGCACCGGGCTTGGCAGAGTAGGAGCAGGGCCACGGAGGCTGTGCCGGAGAGGGGAGCAAGCCCCACAGATCCCCTCAGCTTTGCGCAACCATCTGCGGGTGGGAGCAGGAGCTGCTGGTATTGGAGAACGTTCCCCACATCAGCCTGTTGAGCACCTGTGTGCCCTGCCATGGGAGAGGGCAGAGCCATCTCCTCCGCATGGGGCTCCTTCTCTCCTGTGGCTCGTTTGCCCCTGGGCAGCGGCATCTGCAGGAGAAGAGGAGGCAGGTGAAGGAGAGGGAGGTCCGTCCCGGGCTCTGGGATGGAGGGGTTTGGGAACGTAGGTAATGGCACGGGACAGTAGCCCCCACACACCAGCGGCATCCCTGGGTCCGTGGGCAGCGTGGGCTCTGCGCAATCACAAGTGGGTTGTCAAAATGCCGTTTCCAGGTCTGGGAGACTGGGACACCCATTCGGTTCCTGTGCTGGGCACTGACGTGGAGGTGTTTGGGCCCTGTGACACCCCGCAGTGCCTGTGGGTGGGGGGACATGGGGCTGCGGGTGCAGCCGGCACTGGTGCCGGCCAGCTGGGTACAGGGATGCCCCCCCGTTGCATCCCAGCCCCACTCGATGAGACAGCGGAGCCAGTAAAACCGGTCTACATGGTGGCTGCGAAGGAATCTGTCCCTGGTGGGCAGGGGTGTACAAGAGCATGCCCCACGCCAGCGCCCGATGGCATCCCGCTTGTGCTTCCCCTTGTGTGACAGCGGCGGAGAGCTGGGACGGGACCACGCAGGCGGTGGCGTAACTCCCTCCTCTTTTCCCGTCTCTCATGCGGATCATTTTGGGGGTGCAATTTCTCCCCGCTCAAAGGTGATTTTTTTCCCTTGGAGGTGACGAAGCTCCCGGCCTTATTGCACCAGGTTTTCTGCCTGGGGGACGGCAGCGGGTCCTGTCCTTGCCCGGGAGGGAACGGCCGCAGCCCCATGCAGCCACGGATCAATCGCCGCCTGTCACCGTGCTGCCTGGGGACTGTGTCCGAATGGAAAGCGGAGCAGCTTTTGTGCCCCGAGCGAGCTGTCGGGAAAGCGGCTGCCGATCGGTGTCGCTGAGGGCAGGCTGTGCCGGGCCACGCGCAGCTGGCGTTTGCCCCGCGGGGGAGCGCAGGGTTTTTTGCTGAGTCCGTGGGAGAGGTGGGCGCTTTGCACAGGCGGGGCGTCCTGCCTGCTTCGCTTGTGGGAGGACGGTCCTTGCCTGTTGAATGGACGATGGAAAATTAACCCTTGGAAAAGCAGGAGGTATCCTTGCCGTGCTGTGTGGGACTGTGCGTCCTCCTTCACGGAACTGTAGCGCCTGCTGGGCAGTTTTTCCTCCCCCATCAGGTGCCGTTGTCATCTAAAAAGCGGCCGTGAAAACGCTGTTGCAGGATTTGGGCTGTTCCTGTTAAAACTCCGGGTGTGCCGGAGCTGCTGGTCGCTCCACGGACGGGCGAGCGGGGCTCCCGGGGGTCCTGCATCACTGACCTGCGTCGTTCCCCGGGGGGGGAAAAGTCCTGCTGACCGGATGTTGCCCTTGGCATTACCGCAGGGACCGCGCCGGGGAGCTGGAGGGACGGGTGACAATGGGGTGGCCCAGATGGCCCTGAAAGGAGAACTTGGGTAGCGCCCGGCGGTGCGAGCCAGGAGGGGTATCTGTTTCACTTCTCGGAGGTGCGTTGGCTCTGCAGCACTGCCTGTAGTAAATATTTGCTTTTTGTCGCTCAAAGGAGCAGCGCTGGCTCGCAGCGCGGGCAGCGGGCGGGCTGACTGCGCGAGAAGGTGCTGTTTTCATGTCGGTCTTTTTGAGAGGAAAGCGGCATCGCACGTAATCCGGAGCTTACGTTCCCCAGCAAGCAGATTTGTACGGAGTCCGAACGCGGTGCTCGAGCCGTGCGGGCACCATCTTGTGATGGGGAGCCCGGCTAACGTCCCTCCCTCCACTTGCCATCGTCTCTGGGAAGGGGTTTTTTTTGCTTCTTTTTAACCGAATCTGATTTCTTCTTTGCAGGTTCTGAATTGTGCCCAAGCAGAGCGCTGAGAACAGCCCTTGGAAGCAGCGTGAGTTTATCCTGAACCCTTTTCTTCTCCTTTCTACATCCCACGTCAGGCTGAGTGGGTTTTGTAGCGCAGAAGGGGTTGCTCAGCCCGGAGCTCCTCTGCCAGAAACCCCTGGCAGGACGGGAAATTTGGCCTGCTACCACCGAACCACAAAACTGCTGGGCTTGTTCTGGCTTTCTTTATGCGTTGGGATTATTTTTTTTCGTGGTTTAGTTAGGAGTCGGGCAACAGAAAGGCTCCTACTGGCTGCCCAAGCCTTTGCCCGCTGACGGAGCGGTACGTCAGGCTTAGGGCTGAGTTTCCGTGCTCTCTCTTGTGCAGCGGATTTGAGGGAGGTGGTGTGTTTGCAAACCAGCGTCGGATTTTGTCGGGTGCGGGTCTGAGTCCAGGGCGCAGGTCCCTGGGCTTGTGGGGACCGGGCACGGCCGGGCAGTTGGGAGCGGAGGCCGGGAGGGGACAGCGGTGGGTCTGAGCTGCAGAATTAAATTGTTGGGATGCCTGGAAGAGCGGAGGGCTCGTGGTCCAGGCCTTCTGGGAGACCCCTGGGGTCCCTCCGGCGGGGTGGGCTGCTCCGCTCCACGGCCCCGGTGCGCAGCAGGTTTGTACGGTGCCGTCCCTGCGAAACCAGTCGGGAGCTGCTCCCTCGTGTCCTGCAGATGGTCCGTGGCTGGGGAGGACGAGGAATCACTTCTGCTTTCGCTCCCTGAGCCGCGGGGTGAGCCTGGGCAGAGCAATGTGGCCACGCTCCCTCGCTCTGGGTCCAAAGTGGGAGGAAGGTGTCACCGTCTGAAAATTGGGGATAGGAAGCTCCATGGCTGCACTCCTCTGTTTTGGCTCTTTCCCAGGAGACAGGAGCTCACCGCATCCGCGGATCCCTGCTTCCCGGTGGGATTCGGCTCCTGCCCGCAGGAGGCAAAGGGTGCAGAGGCAGGCAGTGCCCGGGATGCGGGCAGGGGATGCCCGTCCGGGCCGAGGGCAGTGATGGGCTGCAGCGATGTGCTCCTCGGGGCTAGAGGTGTCTCTGGCCCTCAACGGGGCAGCTCCTCACGTTTTATGAGCGGTTTCTCCCCAGCAGTGCTCCAAGACCATCCCTCCGGGAGGGGGGTGTCTTTGTGGGTCCAGCAAGATGCCAGCTCTGCCCACGTCCAGGGCATTTCTCTAGGGAAAGCGAAGGAGAATGACAAGGTTTCTTGTCGTGTCTCTGTATGCTGAAGAGTTTGGGTGCTGGAAGACCAGTTTGGGAATTGGTGGAGGCAGAGGTGCAGGCCCAGCTTCAGTGGTGGGTTGTGTGATGAAGATGCTGGAGCCCCTCTGCTGTGAGGACAGGCTGAGAGAGCTGGGGGGGTTCAGCCTGGAGAAGAGAAGGCTCCAGGGAGACCTTAGAGCCCCTTCCAGTCCCTTAAGGGGCTCCAGGAGAGATGGGGAGGGACTCTAGGTCAGGGAGGGGAGCCATAGGATGAGGGGGAACGGTTTTAAACTGAAAGAGGGAAGATTTGGATTAGCTATCAGGAAGAAATTCTTTGCTGTGAGGGGGGTGAGCCCCTGGCCCAGGTTGCCCAGAGAAGCTGTGGCTGCCCCATCCCTGGAGGGGTTCAAGGCTGGGTTGGACGGGCCTTGGAGCAACCTGGTCTGGTGGGAGGTGTCCCTGCCCAGGGCAGGGGTTGGCACTGGATGGTCTTTAAGGTCCCTTCCATCTCTGCCCATTCCATGATTCGATGTGATCCTGCATCACCGTGTGCCTCAGTTTCCCTCTGGCATGGAGCAGGGTGTCTCTGAGCTTCTGCTCCGGGGCTCTGCGAGAGGAAGGCTGCTGGAGACGCTGGGCACCGGCCACCGCTGACGTGGGAGCATTTGTCTCCTGGTGGGAAGCTCTGCCCCTGCACTGGGGGGTGAGTCCCTGTGGGGGTTCCCTGCTCTGGGGTGGCTTGGGGAGCAGGAGGACACACACCGCCTCCACGGTGACCCTGGTACCCAGACAACCCCTCGCTTTCGCTGGTGGCCTCAGCGTCTCAGGTCCAGCTGGTGGTCAGTGGCCCAGATCTGGGTGTCTTTGGTTTCATGTTTCCCTCTTTCCGTTGCGTCTCATGAGCCAGCACTGGGGACTTGGGGAAGCACTTGCCCGGCAGAACTGCTTATGGCTTTGTGCTCTGAGCAGCCTCACCAGCTCTGTGCCAGTCCCCTGCGGGTCCCAGCTCCCCGGCAAGTCTGGGCAAGAGAGGCCTTGCCAGCACAGCTCGGGCCGGCTGCCGCTTTGTGCTTGAGGGAGTTGTCCCTCTGCTTCTGGAAGGGTTGGGGACGCTCCCGTCATGGCACAGTAATCGTGGTGATAAACTTCTCATTACTCTATATTCCTACAGCTCCCTCTCGGCTCATGAGACATCCTGCCTCCTGGACGCCATGAAGGGCTTGCTTCTGGGATGTGGTAGGCCGGCATGAAGGGAAAGGACTGTCTCCTTGGGAGCTTGCTCGAAGGAGGTGGTCAGCCATCAGTTGGACTAGATGATTGTTGTAGGTCCCCTCCAACTGAACTACACCCGTCCTCCTTCCTCCGCGGAAGCGGTGTGCAAGGCGTGACCATTGCCTTGGGGGAAACAGCAATTCGTAGCCATGGCTTTAGACCCCAAACAAGGCTTTTCTGGGGCTGCAGATCAGAGGACGATGGCCGTAGGCAGAGAGCTTGGCCTTCCTTTGGAAGGAAAGAGAAGATGGGAGAAGGCAGGGCCGAGCATGTGCCTGAGCTGGGCTCCCTTCGGTGGCTCCCTTTGCTCTAGGTGCTCTTCACCTACTCAAGCTCCTCTCGTCTTCCAGCGTGGTGCTTACAGGCTGGCCTTCTGCTTTCCAGGGTGTCTGGCCCTCTGTTCTTCTTGTACATAAGGCATCTGATGTCCCCTGGCCACTTCATCCCATCGCGAGACGGCTGAACCCATGGTCTCTACCTTCCTCTGCTTGCTTTTGTCCCCGCGGGGTGATTGCCGCAGAGGCAGGGGGTGACCTGGAGCGGGGGCAGGAGCTGCTCTCCGCCATCACCCCAGGGAGGGGTGGTCCACGTGGTTTGCAAGGCTTCTGGCGTGGATCTGAGGTGCCTTGCTGGTGCTCTGCAGTGGCCAGCCACAGGGCATACCTGCAGCCCGGTGGACTGGGTTCAGAGAGCACTGGCTGGTGCCATCACAGCCTTTGGTTCCGTCTCCCTCCCTCTGCGGCACCAGAAGAGCCCTGGGCGCCACTCGGCTGCCGTCCCTGCCTGAGGCTCGGAGTAGGAGGGGAGGGACGGCTGCAGCGCTGGTGGTCCCGGGGTCTCCCTGGAGAGCCCGGTCCCTGCCTGGTCTGACTGCTCCATTTGGCCGTGGCCCCTCTTGGACAACCCCTTCCTCATCCAAAAAAGCACAGAGGGGCTGGTGGCACGGCCATCCCTGCAGCAGGACAGCCCTGTCCCCCCCCAGCAGAGCCCCCAACTCTGGATGAGGCTCTGGGATGGTTTAGCCCCATAACTCTGGTTTGTGGTGGCTGCAAAGCGCAGATGAGCACAGAGATCATCTGTCCCCGTCCCCCCCCCCAGCACCCTGGGCAGGATTAGCCCCTTATTATAAGAATTGGCCTAGGATGGTGCACAGATCGCCTTTTGCTGGAGAAAAGGCCTCGGTCTACGTTACGGAGCAGTTAGGAGGATGAAGCTGGTCTCTCCCCTCTGCCCTTCACCCCGTGCAGCGGCAGGAGCCCAGCGGGAGCTGGCAGCGGGTGTTTGCAGTGCCGGGGAGGCTGCGCCTGCTCCGGCTCGGGGCTGCTGGTGCACTTTCCTCTTGATTTGGGGCCCATCCTCGCTGCGAGACGTGCCTTGGTCAATGGAGCTTGCTCTGTGCCATCCCAGCTGCTTTGGCCCGGGCTGAGCAAACAGGTTTGCGGTATGTGGCAATGCGTGCCCCGAAGGCTGGCGAGAGCTGCCAGCTCCCTCAAACTCAGCTTGGGAAAGGCTGGCTTCGGGCCAAACCCCCTGCTTGCTTTGGCTGGTACTTTTAACCTCTTCTGCATCACGTCGGTTAGGAGCTGGGCTTCCCCCGTGCTGGGGTTGGGGGGGGGGGTGAGCTGGGATGCCCACCCACCTCTGCCCCCCTCTGCCCGGTTATTGAAGGCTTCTCTGCCTGCCAGCCGTGCTGGGGCTGGCATCTTGCCCCACCTTTGACACGCGGCAGGAGATGGGGCTTTCCTTGGAAGATGCAGCTTCGCTGCTCCGATGGCGCTTGCCCAAGTCCTTGGCAGGTCTCGGCGCGGTGGAGAGCTCTGTTCCCGGGTGACGTACCACCCTCTCCGCTGGTGTTGGGCAAGGGTGTGAAGGGCTGAGACTGCTGCCGCCTTGCTAAACTGCTGATCCCACTGGGGCTGGGTGGAAAGGAAGGGCTTGTCCATTCTCAGATCCCTGCGGAGGAGGATTTGACCACCCGGGACTGGTGTTTCAGCAGCTTTTTTGGCACAGCAGGACCCAAGGGATGCAAAGCTGTAGGCAGTGTCCCAGCAGGCGCAGTGCGGGCTGGGGATCTGCAAGGCTTGCTCCCGAGGGTGGCTGTGGAGGCTGGACCACGTGCAGGAGAGCACCCAGCCCTGGCGTGGGTATGCTCCGGGGCATCATCTTCCAACAGACGGGTGCTGGTGGTGGCACCTCTCTGGGCTTCTTCCAGCCTGGCTCCCTCACAGCCCTTGCTTCTCTCTCCTTTATTCTGGGACGGAGGCTTTTGAGTTTCCTTTCTTGGCTTTCCTCCCTTTGCTGAGGGGTTAAACAGGGTTTGGGCCGCTTCCCGTCCTCAGCAGCTACAAAAGCACGGGCTGAGAGCTGCTGGGTGGGAGGCCAACAGGTTCTGTGGGGCATGATCTGCTCCCCTCATTGCAGCCCGCGGGGCTCAGCCCCAGCCCGAGCGGGGGTCCGGGTGCTGGGCTCGCCTGCTTCCCCAGGGGATGCTCCTTCCGTGGGGGCTGGGGGCTTGTCACGCCTCTGCGTGCAGCATCTCGGCCTGCTGCGAGGGTCCGCAGCGTGGCTGGTGTATTCTCTGCGGTGGCATTGCTCGGGGACCTCTGGAAAGGGCCAGTTCTTCCTGGAGCCATATGCTGCCCTGGGACTCAGGTCTTGGTTTGTGTCCTTCCCCACCTGCAAAGAAGGCAGGACGCTTGGTAGGGTGATGGAGAAGCTGGAGGGGCACCAGAGGGAGCTTTGTGCTGCTGTGAGGAGCTTCCAGAGCCTCTGAGGCCACCAAACGTGCTGGATGGAGTGTGAGGTTGGGTTTCCACTGATGTCACCTGGGGGATGCTCGTCCTGCCCCCATGTGCACGTAATGGCTCAGGCCATTTGAGGCAGCCGGCATTGAGACAGCATCTGTCACTCCACACGCGGCTGCTGTGCAGGTCCCGCTTTCCTCCCGCTGACAGCCCAGAGATGCTCCGTAAACCCCACGGTGGTGGTGGCGCTTGGCGGGGTGAGTGGGAGCGCCGCCGCTCTCCATCACCCTGGCACGGTGCGTCGTGTTCCTCACTGCAAGGTTGTGTTTTAAGGGTGAATTTTGAACGGAAAGGGCAGGAGGGCGAGGGAAGGAGAGGGCTGCTGTAATCCCGCTGTGGATTCGGCGTGGCTTTTGCTGCACAAGACCGCTCGGCTGCAAGTAAGAAGGTGCCGGTACCCAGGTTGCCGGGGAGACGGAGGCGTTCAGCCGCTGGGGAGATTGTGGTGGATGCTGCGGCCGTGCCGGGCGGATTGCTGTGCCACCCCTCGCTGCCACCAGGGACGGTCCCAGTGGCTGTCCCTGATGCTGTCGCAGGGGACGCAGTGCTGAGCAGTGTGGGTGCTGCCTCCGTCCCAAAAGGCATTGGTCACGGAGCCCCCACGCCAGTGCCTCCTGGTGGCTAGTGGCCACACCAGTGCCCTGGATGGATGCCCCGAAGCTGGGGCAGGCTGGGAGAACGTGGGTGCTAATGGCATTGCACAGGGGCCTGCACTCCAGAGCCATCCCAAGTGGGGTGATGCTGCGGGGGAGTGAGAGGCTGTCTGGGGTGGCAGTGGCCTTGCCACCGCTGGGCTTGTCCACCTGGTGACTGAGACGGGCAGCCCTGTCTCTTGGGAAGTCCAGACCTCTTGTAGAAGGCACCCATCATGGGCCACCTTCAGGTCTCTGAGGGGTGACCAGGGACCAGCGAGCAGAGGCATGTGGTGCCGTGCCAGCCCGGGGGTGGGTGCAGCGTGTTGGTGCTCTGCCAGGGCTACAGCCCTACCTGCCTCCCGTCATGGCTGTCACCCATCCAACACCTCTTCCACCACCATGCTTTCTGCCCTGGGCAACCTCCGGCAGCTCCCCCGTACTGTTCCCCCACGCACCTTCCTCCCGGCTGCGGGACAGCTGTCCTGCCCACCCTCCGGAGGCCATGGTGGGAAGCAGCGAACCCATCGGGGGCGGCTGCTGGCTATAAGAGGCATCTCTGTCTTGTTCCCCTCATGCTGTGGTGACAGCACCGGAGCCTCATGCTCCTGGCAGACGTGGCGATGCTGCTCCGTGCCCTGTAGCCCCACTGCCAGGCTGGGCTGTGTGGGACAGTGGTCAGGCTGGGATGGACCTGGCTGAGCCCAGAGCTTTGTGTCCCCAGTCCTGGCTGAGGCTGCCCCAGTTTAGCTGGGAGGGCAGGAGCCGTGCCAGCCTGTGCCCAGGTCCGCTTGGCACAAGCCGCGTGCCGGGGAGCGCCACCGCCTCTGCCAGCCAGGTCCTTGGGACAAATTTCTCCCTTGGGTTGTGCCATGGTGGGGCTCGGCTGCAGTGGTGGGGGTCCCTGCTCCCCAGGTTCAGGCTGGCCGCAGCACCCTCCCGTGCCGGGAGCAGGGTTTTGTGCCCAGGGTGCCTGCGCTGTGGATTGGGACCTTCCTCTCCGGGCATGAGAGGAGGAGGCACTGGTGGCCACCGTGGGCTCTGCCCTCCTTGGGGCTCTGCCCTTGGGTGCGGTGGGGAGGAGAGGCTTCATTCAGGTTTGCTTTCTTTCCTCCTCTATTTATTTTTATTTATTTTTTTTTTTTTATTCTTTAAAAACTTCTCCTCCAGCCCTTCCTCCTGTTGTCATTTAATTGTGCAAGTTCCCTGAATACCCGTCACCTGCCTGGGGGTAGAATTTGAGACACATCAAAGCTGGCTGAGCTTCTGCAGGCGCTAAGCGTACATCCTCTGGGAGCTGGAGAGAGATTAAACAGCCGAGAAAAACAACCGCTCAGGATTGTCCAAGAGGTAAAATGGAAGGGTTGGGGGAGAGCGAGGGAAAACCAGCAATATTGACTTAGCAGAAAATGTCTGCCTCGTCCATGGGCATGGTGGGTCCCCCCCCCAGGGTGAGGCCTGGAGGGTGCTGGCTGGGGGAACACCGGGCTGGAGCAGTTGTGCAGTGGGAGCTGGGGGTCTCTGGGCATCTCTGCCAATTTTGACCCTGGCATGGGTTTGTACAGCTGTTGCTCAGGATTCTATCTGTGCATCGTCTAAATGACTCTTGATTCCCGTCACCCCTCTGGCAGGGTTGGCGTCTGGTCGCGTGGGAGCGGAAGAGCGGTGCCAGGGACTGGAAGGTTACGATGAAGTGGCAAACTTGGCGTCGTACCTGGGCTGGGGGTCTGCGGGGGGTCTGCGGGCACAGCGCGGGCAGACGTAAGCCCAGGCGGTGGGAGCGGAGCTGCACCCACCCAGCTGCCTGCAACCGGTGGGGACCCGCCTGCGCCTGGGGGTGAATCAGACTTCAACTGCCAGTTGAAGTGGGGGGGGAAGGAATTTGAGCTTTGCGTTTGGGATTAATATGACACAAATGAAGTAAACCTCCATTGTAGTGTCAGGACCAGACCTTTCCACTCCCCTGAAAAACCTTTGTGTTTGAGGATGCTGGTGAGTGAGTTGGCTGTGGGACACTGGGCAAGGCCGGCTGGTCACCCCCCCTCCTGCGCTACCCATCGTGGCCCCGGGCAGGGGGGCGAGGGAAGGCGGGGACCTTTGGGAGGGCGGCCTCTGGAGACCCAACTCCAAGTATCTCAGGCTTTTGCCTCCTGCGGTGCTGGCACCCAGTGCCCAGCTGCAAGGAGGCTGTTACTGCAGGGCTGAAAGCTCGTGGAAGCCCCTCAGCTTTTTTTTTTTTTTTTTTTTTTTTTTAAGGAGACTTTGGGGCAACGTGCTTGCGGTCACATCGATTTCTTGCGGCACCGATGATTAATCAGAATTTCAGGTGCCAAGCCGAAGGAAAAGCTTGGTTTGCTTCTCTAGCTCTGACCCAGGAGAGCTCGGACCTCTGCTAGAGACACCGGTGCTGGGGACAGTTTCAGGAAGCCCCAGAAGGTCTATGTTCCAGTCTTGATTTTCCACAGTTAACATACCGATTTCCCGCTCCTCTTTCCAGCTAATCTGTCTTCACTCAGAAGTGAGATGAACAGCAGCATAAAGTGCAGGTGGTGTCCAAAAAGACATTTGCAAGAGCAATTCTCTTCCTTGACCTCTAGCTCCTCCTGTTTCACTTGCCAATCTGCTGCTTTTCTTCCTATAAACTTGTGGCACTTTCTGCCCTGCGAAGGAACTTTCAGATGTTGGGAAGGATTTTCCCAAGTAGGTTGGCCTCTATCAGTTGGGAAGCAACAGCGATGCCGAGGCTTGTGATTCATAGAATCATAGGGTGGGAAGGGCCCTCTGGAGATCATCTAGTCCAACCCCCTGCCAGAGCGGGGTCACCCAGAGCAGGTTACACAGGAGCGCATCCAGGTTTGGTCATGGAGCCACCTCTCAGCAAAGATTCGCCCTTTGCAGCTTGGGGACTTGCTAGGAGGGAGCCAAGCTGTGAAGGATGATGCTGACCAGAGCACGGGGCGGGAGCTCAGATGCATCGGTGTCCCCAGGAGAGCGGGTTGTGGGACGCTGCGCGATGCTCGTTCCAGGTCAGCTGGGCTGGCAGCTTGAGATGGGCTCAGATGACGTCAAGTCGTTTCCGTTTGTTCTTTTCCTTTCCCTGTCTAGCATTTGTCAGCTTCTGGAGGCAGCAGCTGGGCTTGGGGTGGGATGTCTGTCTCATCTAAAAGCTTTGCTCCCTTTCCTGTAGGCCGTGGCTCTGCGGCAAGGCTGGGGGCTGAAAGGTGGGGACCGACGGGGCGCAGGGACAGATTGCAGCAGAGCGTGTCCCCGGCACAGCCAGGCCCCCGGTGCTTCAGCGGGAAGGGGGAAGCTGGCGGATTCCAGGTGAAGGTTTCTGGTCTCACCTCCGCTGCCAGAGCCGTTGCGGCAGAGCTGGCGCTGCTGGCAGGGACGTGCGGGCGAGGTGGCTCCTGCGGGATGCCGGTTGCTAAGCAACCGGCAGAGGTGGAGCTTTCTGGGTACCATCCCCAGCACCGCTGCCTCTCTGCTCCGGCATCGCCCGCATCTTCCCCAGGCAGCACAAGGAGGTCCTGCCACCATGCTGGCCACCCCACGCTGTCCCCAGCCACAGGGGCACCCCAGGGTGTCTCTGGGCATGGCTGAGTCCTGCTTTGGGCTTCCTCTGCCCGAGATGGCTGACACCCTCGCCCTGGGGAAGGAAGTTGTCTTGAAGCTCTGTTGACCCTTTTGGTTGGGGCTTTCACCTCAGTGCTGCTTCCCTGCCTGGTTCTGCCATTTTGCCACGAAGCGGGGCAAAAAGCGGGGAGCCCCAAGGCTCCTGCGCCCTGTGGCTCACGTTTAGCCGGGGGCTGTGGGTGCAGGGTGGGCTGGCTGTGAAACGCTGGGGGAGGCTGTTTCCCCTCTGGGACAGTTGTGCCAATGGTGCCTGGGCCTCCTTAGGTGGTGGCTGTGTCAGGAGGGGGGGGGGGGGTCAGGGTGGTACGGGAAGGCTGGGTGATGCAGAGGGGTTTGGGGAGGTGTCGGTGCTGCACAGCTCAGGTGTCCCGCCTCAGGGTGACTGCAACCCTGCCCTGGGTCGGTCCCTTTTCTTTACGACCTTCCCGAGGCCGGGTGCTTGTAAGGTAGTTGGAAAGTCTTTGGATGAAGTGACATCCTGCAGCGTGGGAAGGAGCCGTGTCGCTGCCTGCTCGGGGGCTGGAGGGCGGGGAGGGTGCTCTGGGTGGTGGCTTAGACCCTTCAGTGCATCCACAGGGCTGGTTCACCACGTGCCGTCGCATCGGAGGATGTCGTGTGCTGAATGTTAAGCAACCTGCTGTCTCCCCTGCCCTCTCCTGCGATATTCCTGCCTGCAGCCGGTGCTTCTTGCTGGACCTTTACTGGAAGAGCTGAATGCCCCGGGAGCACCGTCGTATCATAAATCTCTCTCCCAGCTCCCAGCGTGCTCCGAACTCTGCTGACAGCGCAAGCGTGCCTTTTAAAAAGGTATGCATTTGCCTGGAAGAGGCACATTCCTGGCTTTCCAGGGCCGCCTGACGTGCGGGAGGAGGCAAGCTGGGCAGCCTTTGGTTTTGCAAGAAGCCTTAATGAACTCCCCACACCACCCCCCTCCCCGGGCTCTTTCCCGGAGCAGCAGGATGTGGGGAGCAGCGGAGAGTGATGCCGGCGGGGGGGATGCTGGTGGCTGTATGGTTTCTGGCAGAGAGGCTGCCTGGTTTCCCACCGCATCCTGGTGCCCGGACCTGTCCTGGCTGCGCCCTTCGCTCCCGAGTGGCCACGCTGATGGTGGGAGTTGGTGCTTGGGGCTGGGGGGGTCCCCATAAGCCTGTGGGCTGGTGTGGCTGTACTGGCGCCAAGGTGCTGCGTGGGTTTGTGCCCGCCTGGTCCGACGAGCCGTTCCCTGCCGAGACGTGCCCCTGTCCCTGGGAGCCGGCGACGTGCCGGCACGGGGCAGCCTTGCCACCGGCTGGTTTCCCGAGGAAGCGGCGAGGTGGCCATCACCGCCTGCCTGCTGAGCCGCTTTGGAGATGCTCTGGGGTGGGTGGGCAGCGGGGTTGGCTCTTGGGGAGCAGCAGCAGTGACGCTGCCTGGGAGCAGGTCATGGTTTTCAGCCGGCTGGTGGCGGGTAGGCATTTCTGCTTGTGCTCCCGGGCGGCTGTCGTCAGGGGGAGGGAGCTGAAGTGTGAGGGGGTCAAACCGAAACCGGGGAGCTCTGGAATAGCTCCTTGCCACCTCCAAAGGCTGCAGGACTGCAGAGCTGTTGCCCTGGGCAGGCACAGGCAGGGCCTGGCGTGGCCAAGGGCATCACAGACACAGAGTGGTAGGGTTGGAAGGGACCTCTGGAGATCATCTAGTCCCACCCCCTGCCAGAGCAGGGTCACCCAGAGCAGGTGGCACAGGAACGCATCCAGGCGGGTTTGGAATGTCTCCAGAGACGGAGACTCCACCACCTCTCTGGGCAGCCTGTGCCAGGGCTCTGCCACCCTCAAAGTCAAGAAGTTCCTCCTCATGTTTAGGTGGAACTTCCTATGCTCAAGTTTGTGCCCGTTACCCCTTGTCCTGTCCCCGGGCACCACTGAGAAGAGCCTGGCCCCATCCTCCTGACACCCCCCCTTTCAGTATTTATCAGCGTTGATAAGGTCCCCCCTCAGCCGTCTTTTTTCCAGACTGAAGAGACCCAAATCCCTCAGCCTTTCTTCACCAGAGAGGTGTTCCAGTCCCCTCAGCATCTTGGTAGCCCTTTGCTGTCCCCTCTCCAGCAGTTCCCTGTCCCTCTGGAACCGGGGAGCCCAGAACTGGACACAGCGCTCCAGATGTGGCCTCCCCAGGGCAGAGCAGAGGGGGAGGATGACCTCCCTCCACCTGCTGGCTACCCATCCATCGGCCTTGGCTTGTGGAGGGAAAAATGGGTGAGACTGGAGGGACCTGTGGGTGCCGAGGAAAGCAAAGAGATCCCCAGAGTGCTGAGCAGGTGGGGCATGGTCTGCCGAGAAGACGATGCCGGGGTGTCTGGGCTCAGCGATGGCACACCGTGGCTGATGCTGCCGATGCCATCCCACATGGGCCTTGGGGAGAGGAAACCGGGGGGACGAGGGGTGGCTGGGGGTTGCGGTCTTCGCCCGCACTTTCATCTGGCTGGGGGGTGGTGTCGGGGCAGCACTTTCATCTGGAGAAGCTCAGGGTGTTTTTGCAAGGGCTGAATCACCCACCGGTTGAGAGATCTTCGTTTGCATGTTAATGAGGTTGTGTGGAAGGGGCTTCTTGGCTTCCCCAGCGATGTGCTACAAGGGGTCGCAGCAATTTATCCCTGAACTGGTTTATTCACCTGGGATGTGTCACTTGAAAAGGGTAGGAGTGAAGCCTTCTGTAAAATGGCCCGAAATTGCCCGGGTCTTGCAGAACGACCGTGTGCCGCCGCGCATGGTGGGAGCGGGGCAGCAGGGAGGAGGACGTGCTGCTTTCGCATCCTGGCAGGCTTGGAGGAGGAGGAGGCGCCTCAGCCCCGTCCCCCTCCCCAGGGACACAGCAGGGGTCACGCTCCTCTTCCCTGGTTTTTGCTGGGGCCAAAGGAGGGAGCGAGCTGGAAGGAGGGAGTGAGCTGGTCCCTGGGGACGGACTCTGCCCCGGCTGCTCTCGGCGCTGGCAGCTGAGCCGGGGAGGGGGCGAGTTGCCATCGCTGACTTGGGGGCCAGCCCTGCCCTCTCCCTGTGAACTCGGTGGCTTCTTAACTTTGTGCTTTTTTTTGCCCTAACTTTCTCATGATTCATTTTTGACCCATGACACCGTGCCTTTGAGCCGCCGAGGGAGCCTGAGCCCGGCTCCCGCTGCGTCGTTTGGTGAAATAGGCTCAGGCTGCTTCATTAACCCTGGAGCAGGGGGATGCCACCCTGGGCAGCGGGTCGCTGCCCATCTCCCGCAGGCGATGCCCACGGAGGGACGGGGCGGTTTGTGGCGGGGGAGGCACTTTTCTGCCCGTCAGCTGTGTTTGCAAAAGCCCAGCATCCTGCTCTGGGGTCAGATGTCTCCGCGCTGCCTGGCTCGCACATGATGAGCGAGCAGATGTCTGGGCTCTTGGCAACTGCTGACATGATGTAAATACATAATTGCCCCAAAACAGATTCAACACGTGTCAATTAAGTCTGAGCTTGCTGCAGGAGAGCAGCTTTGCCCGCCCTGTTCAGAGAGGTGGGGGCACCCCACGCCATGGGCTTCTCCCATGTGGTGGATCCCAAAGCTTGCGGAGGTGTTACACAGGACCACTGCTCTCACGTGAGCCTATTGCCGTGGGATCATCTCAGCCTTGCTGCCTTTACTCTCTTATTTTTCCCCACTTGACCCAATTCATCGCTTGGCAGCTCCAGCCTGGCTGCCGTGCCCCCTGTCGATGAAGAGCCACCGTCTGCTTCTCGTCGTGGTGCTCGGCGGCTGCTTCAGCCTGGAGCCTGGCTCCTTTTCCCCAGCTCAGCGTCCCTCAGGAGCTCCAGGTCAGGTCAGCGGCTGCAGAGCACGCCAACCCAACAGCCCAAGCTTGCCAGGCTTGCTTGGGGCTGGAAAGCAACCACCTCCCCTGACAAAGGTGTCTGGAGTAGCCATCAAAGCCTACATTGGTTTAAGACCTGCTGGTGAGGCAGGCTGGGGCCTGCCTTCGGGAAGGGACTGATCCAGACAGCCTTGATGAGACCTTCCTGCCCTCCATCGCCAGCCGGGCTGTGAGCTAGACCTGTCATCTCTGCTGGAGGGACAGGAGCTGACGTGTCCTTGCAGTTTCACTGGGAGCAGCCTCTTGTGGTTAGTTGGTGGCGATCTCCTGCGCCGGCAGGTTCAAACCTCGTTGCTCTTCCCTACCTGAAGGCAGGAGCTGTGGCAGGGCCGGTCCTGCCGACGCTGTGCTGTTGTGTGGTGGGCCAACCTTGGTCTGGTTAGCAGGACAAGGCAGCGGAGCGTGGTCGGGGCAGCACAAGGTCTGCTCGCAGGCTGGCGAGAGAGGCCTCCAGGGTGAAGAGGGAACGCTCTCGCTGTCCTTCGCGTTCCTAGTGTGACCTACTTGAGCTCCCACCGTCCTGCTGGGCAGGAGAACATCCTGCGGTGTTGGTCTGACGTCTCCTTTCCAAACGCTCCTGGCGAGGGGGTGGGAGGGAGCAGGCTTGGAGGTGAGGGGAAAAGGGTGAGTTATGGGCAATGTGGCCGTGAGGCTACACCTTGTCTGCAGTGACATGGGTGGACGTGGGGTGCGAGGCGCGGGGGCGGACGGAGCGACGATGTCTGCAAGCACCCCGTGGTTGCAGGGAAGGCCAGCTGGGTGGTGGTGGTGGAGGATGGGAGAGCAATGAAGCTTCTCCCAGCACCCCGGTGCCCTGCGGCTTCTGCGGTATCGAGTCCTGCCGCGCAGGGCGCCCGGGGGCTGCGGTGCCGGTGCCCTCGTGCTTTAGTCCTGCCCGTTGGGTGCATGTTCAGGTGTTCGCTGGGCAGAGGAGCCGGGTCACCGGGAGTTGGAGGATGCGTTTGGTGTGAGGCGAAGCGGGAACTGCTTTACTGTAAATGGAGAACATCAGAAGAGATTGTGATTGTCTGGAAAAAGACTCGGGTGCTAAAACATCCATCTGTGTGACTGATCTGAGGAGCAAGCAGAGAGAAAATAGCGGGATATGAGGAGGGAATGTAGAGAAAGGGCTTGAGACAAGCGTGTGGGCATAAGGGGTCTTAGAAAGCTGTGGTTACGCACCAGACGGCAAGTCTCAGTGCTGCGATCGCAAAGCCTTGCTGTCCTGGCTAACGGGGATCTTCAGGAGCCAGGCGGAGACGAGAGGTGAACACCGAGGTCCATCTGGCTACCAGGCAGCAAGGGGCACGTGGACCTGACGGCACAGCCAAGGCCCTGATGGCGGGAGGAGGAGCCCAATGCTTTCGGTTTGGACCCAGCAGCGCTCAGGCCCAGCTGCCCGTGCCTCTGCCAGCTGTTTGCTGCTCTTTGAGGGTTGAGCAGAGAGGAGCTCCTGGGGCCAGTCCTGCAGGGACCTCCCTGGGCAGCTGCCTTTGCCTTGCTTCAGTGGCTCTGTAGACCTGCTGCTCTCTGAGGGCCTCCGGATCATCGCTGGGAAGGCCCAAGGCTGGAACCTGGTGGACCTGAGAAGGCACCGTCCCGTCAGGGTGGCCGCCAGGTCCTTCTGGCTGAATGGTGGCCACAGGGGTTTGCTGTCCTGGGGCTGAGGGAGCTACCACAGGTGTTGCCTTCTCCTCCCTGCGGGACTGAGCTGCTGCTGGCACCGGCTCTCTGTGGGGCTGCTCCCGTGGAGGGGTCACGGTGGCCTGGGGACAGCAGGGAGCTGCGGATCTTGGAAGAGCGGAAAGGCAGGAGCTCTGCCCTGGCTCCTCGGGACGGGGACAGCCACAGCCCAAAACAACAGGGCAGGAGGTTTGGTGACATACTGGAGAATACCCTTCGAATGTGACGAGGATAAAGCCCTGGCGCAGGCAGTGGTGCAGGGAGAGGAGTTTCCACCGCAGGAGACGATGAAAGGCTTGTTGAGCCAGTCGGGATGGAGCTGCTCCCGGCGTTGAGCCGAGTGGGATGAAACGACCTCTTGAAGCGTCGCCTCCCCGCCGCAGCGGAGGGCTGCCGCCGCCTCCCCGGGCGCAGGGGCGGCGTGGGGACCTGAAGGAGGGCTGTCGGGAGCCAGCTCGCGGGGGGCCGTGGGGACCAGGGCTCCTGCGTCAGCCGCCTCTGGAGCCTCACCTCTGTGAGTCAGCGTTTCGCTGCCGATGATTCACAGCGGCGCTGCAAGACAGCCACGGGCTGGCGCAGGGCTGAAATTAATTGTCTGGAAGGAGGGCAGCGCGAGAGGAGGAGGGAGAGAAGATGTTTTCCCTCATCTTATCAGCGTTTCCCAAGCCTGGCTGCGAGGTACGCCGGCTCCGAGCTGGAGAGAGACGCGCTCTGCCTGCAAAGGGACCTCCACCTTTTGGTCCCCTCCCTGGCAGTGCCCGGGGCGCAGGGTTTGGTGCCCTGGCACCTTGACGAGCTGGTGGCTGCATCCAGCCATGGTTGACCCAACCCAAGAGCACAGTCTCCTGCTTGGCTCGACCTCCTGGTGTGCCACGTCCAACCTCCCCACCAAACCCCCCGGGACCCGACGGGGAGGTGGCGATGCCCTGCTGTCTCCCCGTGCATGCATGGGCAGGCACCTCTGGTCCCCGCAACCCGCGCTGCGGGGCTCCTTGCCAAGCAGGTGTTTCTCTGAATTTCTGTAATTCAGATTAAAAGTGTGTGTGTGGGGGGGTCACCTCCCTTTTCCCAGGGGGAGGCGGGTTATTCCCTGCACATCTGGCCCAACTGTAAATCCATTGAGCTATTCTGAACCAACTCGAGGACAAGGGACAAGTCCTCAAGTTATGCTTCCAGAATATTATTTGGGCATCTTTCCACATCTTCTGGGCTCGGATACCCTCAACCCGAGATGTAAATTGTCGGTCCTGCCCACAGGTGTAATCCTCTCGGGAGGCTCGGCCGTGACTTCCACGCTGTAGCTCACAGCTGGGCCGGGGGCATCCTCAGCACACGCGTGTCCAGGTCGGTGCTTTCCAGCCTCTGATTTCCTTCTCCTGAAGGATTTTTGCAGACCAGGTGCCCTGCGGCAAGCCGAAGCCTGATGCCAGTGGTTTTTTTGGTTGCATTTTGCAAGTCATCGAGAGGTTTTCCATTTGTGCTCAGTTTGGGTGTCCGTAGTGTCCGGATAGTCGGATGCCAAAGGACGGATTCTCCCCAGCTCTGGCAGGGAGACAAATGCTGTTGCTTGCAAATATGTATTGGAGTGAGACTAGTGAAGTATTTTCTTCGCGAAGCGGAGTGGAACCCGGTAAGAAAGGTTTTTCAAGGCCGTGAACCCCTTGCCATCCGTCTCCACCAAGGTAACCATGTGAAGGTTGTTTTCTGCTGCCGATGGGGAAGTGTCTGGCTGCCCGCGCCGTGGTCCTTCTCAGCACGTGTGAGCCAGGCTCCTGGTTGCTATTTCTGGCTCCTGCTCCAGCCCTGTGACTTCCTTAAGCTCCTTTGGTACCTTGTCGGTCCTTCCGTGTGTCTGTGAAATGCTTCAGAGTGTGGAAATTTCCGAGTTCCCCGTTTTCCCCGCAGCAGCTGGAATCCAGCTCCGCCGCATGTATATTTTAGGACTCGGGCGTAGGAGCGGGCACTGCAGCGCCGGTCGCTGCGGTCACGGATGGGGACTGGCGTCACGGTGGCTTTGGGACTCGGACCTTCTGAAGTGATGGTGCGCGGCGCGTTTGACTGCGCGGTGATGACGCTGCGTTAGTGTATGTGATACATACGTTATACGTACATCCGGAATATGAAAGAGGCAGGGAATGCAGCCCGGGCAGAGCTCGTTGCTGCTGAAAGACAAACAGGGGACAGATAAGGAGTATTAAGCAGGAGGGAATGGGAGTAAATCCCTTCCCGAGAACTGGTTGCCTGGTGTCCGGGCACCTCTCGCGTTGTGCCGCGGCGAAGCTGGGGCAGGGCCAAGGGGAGATGGTGCCCCAGGTCCTGGGGGTGCGACCTGGGGGGGAGCTGATTGGAGAGGAGAAGGGGTCCGGGAGCACGTAGGGCTGGTGAAGGCAGCCGTGGGGCAGCCCTGCTCCTGCTCCTCCAGCCTTGGTGACATGGCTTGTCCCCTCCCTGCCTCCTCTGTGATGGGTGGGGGCCTCTCTCCTCCTTGGCTCCTGGAGGGTTCCCGACAAGGGGGACCCAGGGCCATGGCGTGTCCTGTGCTCTGGGGTGGCAGGAGGTGGCAGGACCCTGGTGTGGGCAGCACGAGTGGGGGGGGTCTGGGCTGGGGCGCACCCCACAGTGCAGTGCAGTCCTGGGGCAGCACCGAGGTACCTTCTCCTTGGCCCCGCTTGAGCAGCCGGGACTAGTGGGAGGTGTCCCTGCCCAGGGCAGGGCGGTTGGGACTAGGTGATCATTAAGGTCCCTTCCAACCCGAACCACTCTATGATTCTATGTATTATTTTTTTTTTTCTCCGCAGTAGCCCCAGATCTGCTCTCATGGCCCGAGTTCCCCGCAGTGTTCCATGGTGTCCCATGGCGTCCTCTGTGTGGAAGGTCAGAGCTGATGATGGAAGCCCGTGTGCTGCCCCCACCCCACAGCGGCTCCAAGCCGACTTGCTTTTCCTTCTCCCCACCCTCCGTCATCCCTCGTCCGTCCCTTCTGGCTTTTAAAACATTTCTCTCTTATCTTTGATAATTGCCTGCAAGGCTTGAACGTCACCAAGACCTCAGAGCCTTAGAAAAAGCTAAAAAACCTCTTTTCTCCCCTGCTTGGGCATCTGCAGAGGGTGCGTGTCCTTCCCTGCGGCAGCCTGCGAAGCCGCTGCATCCTGGGCACGGGGGGTGCTGGGGGGGGGGTGGGTAATTTTGGTGCATAGGACAGGGTTCCTCCTCCTCTGCCCGCTCCTCGTTGGAGCTGCGGGTCTTCACCAGTGGACAGGCTGCTCCCCACTTGGCTCCTGCCTCCTCCGGTGGGTCGGTGCCCCCGACCCGGCTCGTTAGTGGGAGGTTGAACACCGGGATGCGTCGGGGTGGGGTGTGCCGTGCATGCTCTTGTGATTTAGTCTTAATTGGCGACGTTCTGGGGTTTCTTAGGGTCCTGATCCCGCTTCAGTCTGCTGCCACCAGTGGGGACATGGTGCGTGGCTGCGCAGCCGCTGGGGTGCCGTGGGTCCCCTCTGCCGGCCACGCGTTCCTCGTGGCTGGGAGAGCGTGAGATGGGGAGAAACCAGAGCGAAGCCTGTGCTGGTGCCTTCAAGGTATTCAGAAAGCCGGGAGCCAGGCACCCCGGAAGCACGGGAATTGGGTTAAAACCCACAAATATTCTTGCAACAGCCCTTCCAGCGCTTGATTCAGCCTGTGCGAACCTCCGAGGGAGGTGCCGAGCTCTTTTGTTGCTAATGCGAGGATGGAGCTGAACAGGCAGCGACAGGGACAAGTGGTTCCAGTGGGGTTGTCTCAGGAAAAGACCGTGTTGGGCATGGCCCAGGCGTGCCGTGCCACAGCCCCTGGCCCCCCCGGAATCCTCCCTCCTGCTTGGGCTGTGGGGGGCAGCAGGGGGTGGGCATGGTGTCCCCACACGGGGCGACAAGCCGCGGGGGTGCCTGTGGATGCCGCTGGTGGCTGGAGGTTACAATTAATGATTAGCTCTTGGATTTAAAGCCCCCTGAGGATTTATGCTGTGTTTTCTCCTATGCCCCCCCTCTCGGGGGGCGGCAGCTGGGTGCAGGGGGATGGTTGCAGAATGAGGCCCGTCCCAAACCCCTACATCCCCCCCCAGGGTGGGAGTCAGGCAGAGTGCATTGCCGTGGCGGCTGTGTGCCCAAGCCCTGCGTGCCTCAGTTTCCCCTGCCAGGAGCCGGGCAAGCTCCCAGCTGTGGAGGACGCCACCCCGGCTCCCCGCCTGAGCCTCCTGGTGTGATGGGCGCCGTGTCCCCCTGCTCCCGGTGTGCGGGCTCAGGGCCAGGGTGGGGACAGACCCCATGGTGGGGCAGCCTTGGGGGCCACAGCGCAGGGAGGAAGGTGTTTTCAGCCCTGGCACGAAGCAAAAGGCTGGTGCTGCAGAAGCGCTTGGCGAGTCCTGATCCCTGCAGACCCTTGGCCCCACAGGCCCCTTCCCGAGCAGGGAAAGCCATCGTGGCCACCCCGGCTGCACCCCCCCAGCGCTCCCCTCCATCCCTGCGGGCAGGCGCAGCAAAGGTGATCCTCCGCGAGCCTTCCTTACGTGAGGTACTTCTTATTTTTCTAAATGCGAGTTTGGGTGAATGGAATTTTTCCAGTATTTCCAGGGCAGGGATTGGCTTTGTCAGCCCTGGTTTGTGTCTCCCCCCCACCCCCGCAAGTTTAATTTCTACCAAATTAATCAGAAACATTTTGATGCTCGAAATCATCAGAGGCGATCTCTGGGATTGAAGGAAACCTTGAATCAGCTTGTGGATAGAGCTGCTCCATGCAGGAAGACCTCCCTGTCTTCCTCCGGGTTTGCAAACGCCTCCAAGAGGCAGCCGGCTCCGCTAGGCTGGTGGGGGGAGGATAAGACCGGTGCCCCTCTGCCCCCACAGTATTCTCCGCTGGGATCTAAGGACAGTGACACTGAACTGAAACCTAAGCCCAACTTTGCCCTGACCCCCTCCAAGAGTTGAGCTGTGTCCCACCGTGGTCAGAGGGAGCTGGCTCCGCTTCGGTGCCCGAGTCACCAAATCGCGCTTCGGGTGGCAGTGGGGAATGCAAACGGTCGCCTCCTGTGCCGGGTGGGATCGCCAGGACACGAGGGAACCGTGCCACGGGGTCAGGAGGGGTGGTGGGGGCAAGGAGGGACTCGCCAGCAACCACCGCCTTTGCAGGAGCTTGGCTCAGTGGCATGGCTCAGTACTTGCTTTGGGGGGGCGCTTCTGGGGTGAGCGGGTCCCCAGGCTGCTCCCTCCCCCGGGAGGGATCTTGATGTGGTGGTTTTGGTGGGTGAGGAGGTGCAGGATCAGGCCCAGCCCATGGGTCACATCTCCGTGGGATGACCCAGGCGTGGGTTGCCCCGTGGCACCGTGGCTCTTCTCTGGGGTGGTACCGTGCGGCCGATGTCTTTCTGCTGGCCCGAACCCTGTGCTGAAACGCACATGGAGGTCTCGGGCGCTGCCGGGACTCTGCCATCACCTCCCTTTTAAAGGGAAAAATGTGCCATGGCGAGTTGGCCCCTGCCACCCCGTGGAGCTTGTCCATGGGGCAGCTTCCCCCTGCTCCCAGCAGCACGTGCCATCCTTGGACGGAGCCAGGCTCTTCTCAGCCTAGGGACAGGACCAGAGGCCATGGGCACACACAGACACACAGGAGGGTCCCTCTGAACGTCAGGGTGACCGAGTGCTGGCACAGGGTGCCCAGGGAGGTGGCGGAGTCTCCATCCATGGAGATACTCAAAAGGCGCCTGGACACGGTGCTGGGCAGCTGGCTCTGGGCGGCCCTGATGGAGCAAAGGGCTGGACAAGGTGAACTCCGGAGGTGCCTCCAACCTCAGCCAGCCTGTGATTCAGTCCTCAAGCACAGCGTGGTGGCCTCTAGCGTGGGCAGCGTGAAGGGGTTCAGCAGAGCGCAGTGGGGTCCTCGATGGGGTGCAAGTGCAGACACTGATGCCATGGGGACCAAGGCGCCAGCAGGACCCTCTTTGAAACCCGTTGCTGTTCAGTTGCTTGTGTGTCCCATGGGTCTCACCAGCGGCAGATCTTGGAGCCAGGGAGAAAGAGCGTTTCCAGAGGCACCTCCATCCCTGCTAGGGGGTAGTGGGCGCAGAAGATCCCTTCCAGCCCGGCACCCTGGGGCCCGAGCGCCTCCGGCCGGGTGCGTCACTGCTTCTTGCCAGGCGTGGAGGGAAGATCCTTTCTGCTCTTGTTTTCCCTAGGCTGCCTTCTGGTGCCGGCACAGGGATGTTTCATGGGGCTCGGCGCTGATCAGAGAGGGGGGACATCCCATGGTCATCACCTGCCCCCCACCCAGGCTGGCTCGCTCGCTCCCCGGGGGCGAGCAGGCGTGGGACAGTGGCAGCTCCTGCTGCCTCCCTGCTGCTTCGGGCAGCGCTCCCCGGGCCTGGGGGGTTTGGCTGAGCCGGGGGGTTGCGCGTGACATGATAAATTAGGTCTTTCCCATCACGTGTCAGGTCCAGCCTGAGGCATGGCTCGGGTCTCGGGGTCTTTGTCTGCCGCCGTCGCTCCCTTTCCCCTCCTTTTCCTGTCTGTGTTTCGTCTCCTCTCGCGGCTCTGGGCTGACGTTTCCCCCCGCTTTCTGTGTCTCCTCCTCCTTGTTCCTGTGGCGGCTCCGCACAAGGAGGTTGTGCAGTTGTGGGCGCTCAGAGATGGGCGACGCCAGCCCTGGCCACCGTGGGAGGGGTGCAGAGCAGCCGAGAGCTGGCGGCCCCTGGCCCCGCGCCCGCACGACTGCAATCCCCGGCAACGCTCATGGGCACTGCGCTGCCCGGGCTGGGGTGTCGGGTGAGGGCGCACACGGACTGGGCGAGGATTTCGGAAGAGGTGGGGGGGCTTGCTGAAAAGTGGGGGATGACTGGTCCTCCCTTGCCGCAGGCTTCTGCGTTTTGCTTGAGCGAGACCCCCACCCTCCGCACCCCGGGGTTGCCCCGCTCCCACATCTCAGGAGTCCCTGTGCGGGGAAGTCCCATGGCGTGCGCCAGCCTGGCCGAGCAGTGCCCGGCTCCGCTGGGGGCTCGTGGCGGGGGGGATGTCAAGGGTGCGGCCAGGTCCTTGCCCTGCCAGTTCCCCCAGGGCTGATGTTCCGGGGTGGGGGGGATGGCCCGTGAGCGTCCCAACCCACAGGTACCATTTGGGGAACTCATCCTGGTGGGCAGTTGGGGCTGAGCGGGGTTTTGTCCCTCTGCATCCAGCGTGGTCAGGCTCTGCGTGGCCTTGGGGCTCCTGGTGGCTTGGCGTGCTCTGGAGTTTTCATCCATTATGCGTCCAAACTGGTGGGGGCTACCTGAGCACTGCTCCTCCCGGCAGCCTGCCCAGCCGCAGCCAGCCCTGCTTGCCCGGGAATGGGGTGCTGGGCACCCGCTGCCGTCCCGCAGCTGCTCTGCCGCTGCCCCCCGCCTCTGCTCTGGGGTTTCCCACCACTCACCGAAGGCAGGATCCGTCCCTCCGCTGGCGGTGCGGGTGCTCTGCTTTATGGGCGCTTCGGGCTGTTGCGTTTACCGGGGTACGAGGCACCTTTGTGGTGCCCCAGCCCCGATGTTTGCTCCTTGGTATTGTCCCTTCCGGGGGACAAGGAGGGGACAAGGACCCACGTGCCCTTGTCGGCAGGGATGTGCTGGGTGTCACGCTCCGCGCTTCGCTGCGGACAGAGGCCATGAAAGAGCTTCTGTTCAGCTCTCGCTGCTGGTACGTCTCCAAGCTGACTGGTGCAAGTGGGGTGCTTGGGTGCCTCTTTTGGAGGCAGCGCGGTGTTTGCTGCCCTGGGAGCCACCGACGAGATGGAGGGGGGGTGATGCAGGAAAGTGCCAGATTGACTCGGGATGAAGGTCTAGACTGGGTCCAGCTCCTTGCTGAGCAGCCAGCTCAGGAGCCGAGTTCTCCTCCCCTGCCGGGGCATGCATGGGGAAGGATCCTGGCGGATTGGTGCTCTCCGGTGCCTGGCCCGGGATGAGTCAAGTGTTTGCAGGCAAGGGGGCGGGGGGGGGGGGGGTGGACAGGGCTGGCACCAGCACCCACATGGCACCCTCCCACCAGGCCAAGAGGCTGCGGTGAGGGCACAGAGCTGCTGGCGAGGGGGGGAGCCCAGCGGTGGGGGGGAGCCCAGCGGTGGGATGGGAAGGCAGCCCAGTTCCCAGCTCGGCTGCGGCTGCGGTACGCATCAATCACTGCGCGGGGGTGTTGGGGTTGGGGAAGAGACGGCTCTGCAGAAAGCGCTGCCTCGGACGCGGCGGCAGCCTGGCAGCGACGAGCTGTGCTGGAGGCATGGGGACCTGGCACCAAGGTAGGGCTGGCCCCGCCACGGAGGAGACAACCACGCGGGATGCTCCGCGGTGCTGCTGGCTGCCCGCGGGATGCTCTGGGCTTTAGCCAGCAGCGGGTGCCCCGAGCAGGGAGCACGAGCCTGGGTGAGATGTGGGTCCTGGAGCCTGGGGAGGGGGGCGGGGGCAGGGGGGGGGGGAAGACAGAGAGAGCATTTTTCCAGCTGGGGAACGGTTTGGGGCAGTGCAGATCTCTGCCCCTGCCAGCCCCGAGTCAGGAGGAGCGGTGTGCTGTCTCCAGGAGCCGGGGACACCCTGTGTTTCTTTTTCCCCCCCCCCCCCCCCGTCAGCCTTCACCATAAGCAGGGGGCAGCTCGTATGATGTTTTGGCCTTGCTGCAGAGCAGCAGCGGGGAGCTCTCTGGGCTGCCCGCTGCACTGCGGAGTGATTTGGGGATTGGCGTGTCCCCCGGTGGCAGTGAGCGGGTGGCAGGGGAGGCTCAGGGGTGCTGCGTGCTGCCGGGGCTTCGGGCACCGCTTCCCTTGTTCGCTTCTTATGTGTCCCTGGAGGATACCCAGGACTCCCCCCTGGGGCTGCTCTCGTGGTTCCAGGATGGCTGCAAGGCGCTGCCTGTGCTGGCCTGCCCGTCCCCGGCCCGCTCAGCCCCCATGGCAGGGGTGCTGGGTGCCGCAGCCCTGGGGAGCTGCTCCGTTGCTCCTTGGGGGCTGGCGAGTACATGGACAGCCCCCCCCCCCACCACCAGTCTGGTGTCTCATAGCCGTGGCCACCCCCGCAGGGTTGCTCCCTGTGCCCAGCTTGCTCCCCGTCTCCGGCCATCTCCGTGGCAGCCATCTGTCCGGCAGCACGGTGGTGCGTTTGGCTGCCAGGATCAGCCCCACGGAACCCTTGGCAGCTGCCGGAACACAGTGGCAAGGGAGGAGGGCATTTGGTTGTCACCCAGCTCTGTGCACCCCGGTTGCACTGGAGCCCGGGGAGATGTGTTTGGTCACTCAGCGCGGGGCTTTGCACGGAGCCTTGTGCCTGTTCGTGTCCGTGATGCTTCAGAAGTGAAGCGTCGTGGACGGGGCAGTGTCCTCAGCAGGGAGCGAGGAGGGGAAAGCAGAGCCCAGGAGCAAAGGGGGATGCTCGGCCTGGAAAAAACCAGTCCAGCAGCAGGGAGTGAATGGGCAGGGGGAAGGGGAGAGCAGGCTCGGGTGAAACTCCACTTGGAGGTGGCAGGGAGGGAAGGAAAGGCTCTGGGAGGGGAGCACTGCGGAAGCTGGAGCTGGGATGTGCTGGGGAAGTGCGGGGGCAGAGCGTCTGGGAAAGCCGTGAAGCCACACTCCAGCTTGGAGGGGGAAGAGGAAAACACCAAGGGAAGGAGGAGCAGGCAGGGAGATGATGGGAGGAGATTATAAGCATGACAAGCAGGTCTCCCTCGGATCCCGCTGAGGCTTTCTTTGCAGTCACCGTTCCCACGTGCCTGTTTCCATAGCCTGGAGCTCCGACCGGCTCCAGCCATTTCACCTGCTCTTTGCCCTGAGGAGAATATCCCCCAGCCCATTTTGGCTCCAGCCGCAGCAGAAGCGAGCCAGCCCTTGCTGAAAACCGGGGTTGTGCTTGGCACGTGGCAGTGGGGACCGTGGGTGCGGAGGAATCCTTCAGCCAGCGCCCGGCACGGAGAAGGGGGCCGGAGATGGTGCCCGCTGCCCGGGCAGCTGCCAGCATCGGCACGGAGCTGCTCTGGCCCTGGGTTCGCTCCCGAGGGGACATCCGTGAGCAAGGCTGGGTGCCGGGAAAGGGCTGGGACAGCCCCCAGAGGCTGCCTGCCCTGCAGGATGGGGTCCTGCTCCTGCTGTGGGTAATAATTAGAAACAAATTAAATGATTTTGGGACAGCATTTCCAGTAGTCTCAATCGAGCTCACTACAGTTGTGGTCTAAACCTGCTGTAAAAGGTTTGTGATGGCAAATATGTCCGTCAGATTGTCCCTTTGGCAGCGTGCTGGGACCCACATTCTTTCTCGACCCGTGGCCCCCCACATCGGGGTCTCCTGGGGCAGCAGGAGCTGAGTTTTGCGTCTGGAAAATGCTGGGTGAGGGCAAGCGCTCCGCACCACCAGCTTCTCGCTGGCTGAAAGTGGGCTTTCTGCCTTTAAATCAGGGGTAGTTCCTGCGTAAGGCACAGAAATGCTTCCGTAATCAACACGTTTTGAAGCTCTTGGGTGCTGTAGGAAAAGTCCACAGGGAAAAAAATCGAGCTCCCAGGGGAGCAGAAGGGGCTGGGACAGGTCGCACCGGCTGCCTCCCCGTGAGTGCTGCTCCGGTCCCTACGGAGGTCCTGCAAGGTGTCCCCAGGGTGCTGAGCTCCCCCAGCTGGGCAGAGGGAACGGTTGGGGTGCTGGTGGCCGTGCCAGTCTTGGTGGCCTTCTCCCATGGCTGGGCCTGCAGCAGCCCTGGGTGCAGGTGGCCAGGCTGCGGTGGAGGGTGGCAGCGTCCCACTGCTGGCCCGAGCCCTGGGGCTGGGTGCCGCCGGGCGGAGGCTGACCCTGGGTGCCCAGCCAAGCCCTGAGCCCCCCGGCCCCGCTGCCACAGGAGAAGCAGCGTCGGGGCGAGTGGCAGTGCTGCGGGTGCTCCCCACCTCTCTGCTGGGCTCCACCACGGGCAGAGGAGCCCAGGAAGCAGCACTGCCCACATGGATGGGCTGAGAGAGCTGGGGGGGTTCAGCCTGGAGAAGAGAAGGCTCCGGGGAGACCTTAGAGCCCCTTCCAGTCCCTAAAGGGGCTCCAGGAGAGATGGGGAGGGACTCTGGATCACGGAGGGGAGCCATAGGATGAGGGGGAACGGTTTCAAACTGAAAGAGGGAGATTTAGATGAGCTATCAGGAAGAAATTCTTTGCTTTGAGGGTGGTGAGCCCCCGACCCAGGTTGCCCAGAGAAGCTGTGGCTGCCCCATCCCTGGAGGGGTTCAAGGCCAGGCTGGACGGGGCTTGGAGCGACCTGGGCTGGTGGGAGGTGTCCCTGCCCAGGGCAGGGGTTGGCACTGGGTGGGCTTTAAGGTCCCTTCCAACTCTGATTCTGTGATTCTATGACATGGCACCAACACCCCACCGGCTCCTGAATGCGGCCGTTGTGGCTGTGCTCGGGAGCGTGGTGGTGCCAAGCGTGGCCCCCCCCCTCGCCTGCACAGCCTGTGCCGGGGCCGTGCGCGTCTGCTGGGCTGGGCTGCAGCCGAGCTGTGTCTGGGTGTTGCTGGCTTCCCTGCTGGCCCCGTGTCCCTCGGGACATCTCCCGGACCCTTTTACCCCGGCAGCGAGTTTGCCCTGGGGGTTTGCCAGACCCCTTTGCCGGGGCTTCGCCACCCCGGCGCTCCCGTGTCGTGCTCTCACCTCCTTCAGGCTCCCTGGATCAGGCTCCTTGTCCATCATCACAAGGTTTGAATGGGAGCTTAATATGCAAAAGTAGGGCTGGCTGAGAGAGACGGGATGAATTCCCAGCCTGCCAACCTTAAAGAGCCCTCATCAGTTCCTCAGGGATTGGTGCTTCCCCGTGCAGGGGAAGAAGTAGTTTGGAAGAAAATTTAGAAACCTTGAGTGAAAAACTCAGCGTGCTTTTGGCCCAAAGTGCCGGTTGTCATTTTGAGAGATTTCACATCAATTAAAAAATTCGCACGCAGAGATCCAAACGGAAGCGGTTGGGAATGGTCACACAGGGACTGGAGCTAGAAGCGTGCCACTGCTTGAATCTGCAGTGGAAAAACAGCAGATCTGTTTCCTCTGCAGAAAAAATAAACCACTGGTGGCCTTTGAAATCTTCTCGTGCCCTCGGCCGAGCCCTGGGGTCTCTCAGAAGAAGCTGAGCTGATGTTTCTCAGGGGCCGGTGGCAGGTTGTCCTGCCGGTTCTGGCCAGGAGAGTGTGGCTCTGGGGCAGGGGGGTGAAATCCCGTCTCTTTTGGTGTCACCCAGGTCCCCCCGTGGTGACCACACAGCACTTGCACGGCCAGCGGCAGCGTCCCTGCCCGCCGGGCTGCCGGAGAGGGCTGCTCCTGGGCAGGCTGACTCGCTCCATCTCCTCTCTCCGTCCCTTGTCCCTTCCCTTGCCTCCCGTCTGTCCCCTCCCACCCGCGAGAGCCAGTTTTAGCAGTTTTTCTGGGTAAGGTTTCACATCTCCCCATTGTGCTGAGGACATCTGAAAGGCAGAGGTAGGACACGAGCTGTGGTGTAACGTGTTTTCCGCCTAAAAGGAAGTCAGCAAGTTTGCGGGTGACACCGAGCTGGGTGGTGCGGTGACAGGCCAGAGGGACGGGATGCCACCCAGAGGGACCTTGGCAGGCTGGAGAAGCGGGACCGTGTGAACCTCGTGAAGTTTAACAAGGGCAAGTGCAGGGTCCTGCACCTGGGGTTGGGGCAAGCGCAGACCGGGGGAGAAGGACGACCTGAGGGGCAGGTGGGTGATGGTCACAAAGGGTGCTCGGTGGCCGGCGTGCGCATGGACTGTCCCAGGAACCCTTGCCAGCCCCGCGCTGTATTTGTGTAAAGGCTGCAAAAACACATTACTGAGCTCCCCAGCCCGGAAAGTGCCTTCCCCTCCCCTGTTCTTGGCCCCGGCTGTGTTTTTGCGTCTCGCGCAGGACGGGCAGCTGGAGCCGGAGGCAGGTTTTGTCCCGCCGCTGCGCGGGGGTCCGGCCACACCGGCCGTGGGAACCCAGCGTGCTGCTGCCGGGAAGTCCAGAGGGGAAAAAAAACAGCCATCCCGGATGCAATATGTGGAGTTGTCCATGTTTGCCATTTCCTGTGTCAGGGCAGCCTTTAACCTGACTCACAGCCTGGTTTTTCCTCCCAGAACAAACCCTTCCACTCATAAAAAACACTCGTGGAGGTACCGAAGGGCCCAGGGCTGGGGGGAGCAGGGGGTGACGGCCAGCCCCGCTGTGAGTGAGGGGATGGGGCGGGAGCCCTGTGCCCTGACTGGGGTGGGTCCCTGCCACCGGTGTCCCTCCCCACACCGCTGGCTCTTCTCCTCCGCCTCAGCTGGGTATGAAGCATGGTCCTCCTGTGCCCCCTTTGCGAAGCCACCTCCTGGCAGCGGATCCGTGCGTGCAGGCAGCGGGCAGAGACGGGCAGGTCCCACACCTGCCCGCGCAGCCAGGGCATCCCGGGCTGCTGGCTGCCCGGCCGGCATCCGCCATCCCCTTGCGCCCGGGTGACACCTCCTGTCTCTCCTTGTGGGTGGCGGTGGCAGAGCAGGGTGACCAGCAGCCATGACGACGGAGACGGGCCCCGGTTCGGAGGTGAAGAACGCGCAGGAGGAGGCTCCGCAGCAGCAGTTGGAGGCGGCCGCAGCTACCAACCCCACGGGCCGGGACGCTGAGGCCAATGAGAAGCCCGGGGCACAGTCCGATGCCCGAAATACGGAGCCGGTGAGTGGGTGACAACTGGGAGCCATGAGATGTGTCAGAGAAGGAGGCGCAGCAGGGGAAGGGGACTTGCCACCTCTCTCTGCTGCCCATCACCGTGTCCTTGCTGCAGGGAGCCCGGTGAGGTGGGCACGTCCCCCGTGCTGTTGGCCCCGGGGGCGCGTCCCAGAGGGGACCCCCTACAAGCAGGGCAGCGGATGGGCTCTGCCCGCTGCCTCCCAGCTGCCTGCGCAGGTCCTTGCGGGCAGGACGGGCAGAGGAGCAGTACGGCAGCCCCGAGCGCTGACCGTGCTGGAAATGGCACTGCCGGCCAGGGCGGGGGGACAAGGGGGTGGCCCCGTGTCCCAGGACTGAGCTGCCTCTGGTAGGGCTGGAAGCAGCGGCTGCACCCCGATGTCAGCCCCGGAGCTGCCGGGAAACTGCGCTGCTGCCAGCGGACACGGTGCTGCCCCGGCCCTGCCTGCGGCACCAGCCGGCTGGGCAGCGAGGTGTTGGGTGCTCAACTCATGGATATCTGTTTTCCAGGGACCCAGGTCGTGCCGGTGGCGTGGGGTGGGGGAACTGGGCTTGACTGTGGACTCCGAAGAGGCCACCAGCCTCCCCGCCATCAGCTGCCCTCTTCCGCCTGCTGTTGGAGGGCTTGCCTCCTCTGGGTGTCCATCTCTCCGGGCAGTGGCGCTGGGTAACCCTGTGCGTCTCCCTGCTCCAGGGCACAGACATGGAGGAGAAGGACTACAGCGAGACGGACGGGCTCTCTGACAAAACGACCCCCAGCAAGACCCAGAAGTCGCCCCAGAAAACCACCAAGAAAGTGAAGAGTGCCCTCTGCAGAGTGACCCTGCTCGATGCCTCCGAGTACGAGTGCGAGGTGGAGGTGAGTCCCAGCGTCAGGGGGCTGCGCTGGCACCACGGAGGGGACACGTCTCAACCGGGAGACCCTGCCCAGCCCACCCAGCCCCTGACGTCAGGGTTCTTCTAAGGACGGCTTTGTAGCACCTCTCTCCTATGGAAAACAATCCACAGAAAAGTTTTTAAGTTGAAATTTCAAAATAAGGAAAGAAATCTGGAAAGACAGACCCTAGCAGGGAAATTTCAGCCCAGTGAATCCAAATTTGGCAGCCTGGTGAATCCAAATTTCTATTCGCAATAGAAAAGAGTGCCTAAAAAGCAGACATTTAATAGATGGGGGATAGAGCTCCGCCTGACAATACGTGCATGGCGCATCCGTGTGCCAGCCTGTCTGCCGCCACCTCCGGAGCGCGGCGCGTTGGCTGTCCCCTGAAGCGAAGGACGCGTGTGCACGTGTTGGCGCAAAGACGCTGACGCGCGTGGACCCTCACGGCTGCCCCAGGTGGGTTTGCCTCCAACCTCTGCGTGTTCGTCTTCTCGTCCCTCCCCGTAAAGCCGGGGTCCTCATGGGGAGCGCATTTCCCTGGTAGTGGCTGTCACCGCAGGGAGGGACAGAGGGGGGCTGGCGCCCGCCGGCGCCCGCCACGGCGTTGGGAGATGCTGCAGGGCTGCTGCAGCCGCTGTCAGCACAGCGACCTCCCCTCCTAGGACAGGCTGGGGGACCCCCGGGATTAAATCGGGAGTGGAGGCTGGGTCCTGTGGCAGGGTCCTGCGGCCCTGCCGCGAGGGCGAAGGCAGGTGGAGGAGAAGCGCTTGCCGGGGGTGCCTGTTTCTAGCCCCAGCACCCGCCGCTGTCTCCTGCTGCCGCATCGCCCCGGTGGGAGGGACGTTTGTAAGGAAGGATTGGCAACTCGGCTTAAAAATGCAAAAAGCTGAGGTTGTTCGGGAGCAGAAATCCCGGAGCCTTTGCCAGGGAGCGCTTTGCGCTTTGCTGCTGGCGAGTGGGCAGACGGGTTTTTGTTGGCAGCCGCTCGGAGCTGGCTGCGCAGAGCGGACCGGCGTCTGTATGTGGGACCTGCCTCCCCCCGGCTCGGGGCTGTGCGGGATCCACGGCCATCAGGAGGGTGGCTCCTGCTCGCTGTGGCTGCCTCGCGCGGGCAGCGGGGCCTTTGATCTCGGCTCTCCGGCCGCCCTGGCTGTCGCTTTCGCGGTGAAATTTCTCACAAAGCTGTGGGAAGGTGCGTTGCCGAGGAGATGAAAGCCCCCCTGAAGAAGAAAAGGAGGGGACCGCGGCGGGGCTCACGGGGCACAGGAGCAGCTCGTGCGAGCCCCCGGCGGGGTCGTCCTTCCCCCAGCTCTCCCGGTAGCACTGGCCGAGCCAAGCCGGCGTGCAGGCAGAAGCCGGGCTGCCAACAGCTTTGCGAGCAGAGCGATGCCCCTCGCCGGGCCTGGGTAAGGACGATCTCTCCGCTGTTGCGGTGCAGAGGATGGGGTTGACTTTTAAAGAGCTGCTGCTCTCTAAAAAAGCCACCTGGGGCACAGGGGGAGAGGGTTTAGCGTAGAAAGGCTGGTGCTGCGTTTCTTCCTTACCCGCAGGCCCCGTGGCAATAGTTGTGCCTTGCCCTTATGCTCAATTAAGGCTTAATTTGGTAAAAAATCAAAAAGGGGAGTCAAGCCGTTGAGTGTGACACCCCGGCACGTGCCACGGGTGAGCCCCTGCCTTCAAAACCCGGGACAACGGGAGGGAGGAGACCCAGGGAGCAACGGCTGGGAAAGCTTTGCCGAGCAGCGGGTGCCCAGGGTTGCCATCGGGGGCAGCGGGCCACCGGGGCTGTGCCACTTGGTGCCCTGGGCATGCCATCCCTGAAGCACATCGCGAAGGTGCTCCGGTAAACGGATGCCTTGGAGAGGGAAGATGGGAGCCGCCAGGCTGCAAACAGGGGAGAAACGCGCATGGGAGGGGTTGTTCTGCCACCTCCATGAGCGAGCCTGGGGCCTCGCTGCCACCGGTAACGAAGGGAAATGCAGGGGAACTCAGGACCAGGTGACGAGGGTGCCCTCCATCCCTGCGTGTGGCTTGGGCTCTTTGTGGCTCTCGTTTGCCATGCCCGTGCTTCAGGACCCAGCCGCCACCGCCACCAGTGGGGAGGGTGTTGGGAAGGAGCTTGTCCCACAGTCAGTGCCGGCCACCAGAAGCTCTGGGGCGCATTTGTCCCAGGGTCTGGAGCAGAGGTGCCTGGGCCAGCTGGACCCCTCTCCGGTTTGGCATCACTGTCTCCTGGTGTGATGGGGGATGAGCCAAGTGGGCACCGGGTCCCCCTGGCCCATGGGACCTGCTGCCTGCACCGCACTGGCTGGGCTCGACCGTGCCCCGTCCCTGCAGCCCCGGGACCACCTCGACGTCCCCAGAGCAGCGCTGCCGGGTGAGAGGGCTGCCAGCACCTTGTGGTGGTCACCTGGAGGGCCAGGGCTGCCCTGAGCATCCCCAGTGCTCCCTGCCCGCCCCCAGCGGGTGCTGCCCGTGCCTGGTGGCTCTCCAGGGGAACAAGGGAGCTGGCTCACCATCGGCCTCTCCGTGTCTCCGACAGAAGCACGCCCGAGGCCAGGTCCTCTTTGACATGGTGTGCGAGCACCTCAACCTCCTGGAGAAGGACTACTTCGGCCTCACCTTCTGCGACTCGGACAGCCAGAAGGTGAGCATGGGGGGGGGTCCCTCTGTGGCTTGCCCCCTCCATGGTGGGGAACCCCGCCTGACCTGCTGTCTCCTCGTTGCAGAACTGGCTGGACCCTTCCAAGGAGATCAAGAAGCAGATCCGCAGTAAGTGCCTGGGGAGGGTCCATCCTGCCCAGCCCTGGGGCGTCCCACAGGGCTCCTGGATGGCTCGGCCATGGCTGTCCTGCAGCAGGTCCCCTCCCCACCTGCCCTGGTGGGGACCTTTGACAGCCGGCCTGGGGACAAGGATGGTGTTGCTCGTTCAGCTGCGTGTTACCCACCTCTCCTCTTACTTGTGGCAGGTGTTGGGGGGGACAAAGAACCCTGTCTATGCCACTGGAGAGCTGGCTGAGACCTGGTCCCTCTCTGGGCACCATCCCCACCTGCCCTGAGCAGGAAGGACAGGGAAGGGGGGAATAGCAGGGTGCTTGCTGGGACAGGTCCTGGAGTGACTTTGCCCATGATGTTGCCTTGCTGGGATGGCAGAACGGCTGTTGCCAAAGTGTCACCTTCTGGGACGTGTGAGGCTTTTGCTGTGACGGGGGTGGTCACGCTGAGCTGACGGCTCCTGAAGTTGTGAGGCTTTTCTCTCCCCAGCTGTTTGGGGAGGATTAACCGAGCCGTGCTGGTGTCCTGGTGGCTGTTCTCCCGACAGCTTCCGGAGCCCCCTTGTCCCTGTCCTGTGCCAGGCTTGGGGGGACTTGTGGCACCCTTAGTGGATGCCCGAATGCTCCTGCACGCCTGTGTGTAGCCAGCAAGGGTCCTGCCCTTACTGCTCCCTGCCCTCCCTAGGTGGGCCCTGGAACTTCGCCTTCACCGTGAAGTTCTACCCTCCAGACCCTGCCCAGCTCACGGAGGACATCACACGGTGAGGACCAGCCCTCCGCGGGCACAGCTGCCAGGGGATGGGCTGGGAGCGTGTGGAGGGGCAGGATGAGGGGGAATGTCTGGGGTCTCGCTGCCTGTGACGTGTCTAAATCATGCCGAGCAGGGCCAGGAAGGTGGCCGTGGGAGGTGGCAGTCCCCGCGGAGAGCAGTGCAAGGTGGGGTGCCTGCTGCCGCTTCCCAGGGAGCCCCAGCCTGCTCCAGAGGGCACACTCTCACCCTCTGCCCCCTCCTGCAGATACTACCTGTGCCTGCAGCTCCGTGCGGACATCATCACGGGGCGCCTGCCCTGCTCCTTCGTCACACATGCTCTGCTGGGCTCCTACGCCGTGCAGGCCGAGCTGGGTGACTACGATGCCGAGGAGCACGTGGGCAACTATGTCGGCGAGCTCCGCTTTGCCCCCAACCAGACGCGGGAGCTGGAGGAGCGCATCATGGAGTTGCACAAGACCTACCGGTGAGCCCCAGGAGAAGATGGGCTGGTGGCGAGGAAGGCACCAGACAGCTGGCCTGCGCCCGGTGGGGCACCTGGCCATGTGTCCCCCTCTCTGTCTCCCTGCAGGGGAATGACCCCCGGGGAAGCAGAGATCCATTTCCTGGAGAACGCCAAGAAGCTCTCCATGTACGGAGTGGATCTGCATCACGCCAAGGTATGGGGCTGTGGGGCTGCCAGAGCGATGGCCAATGCCACCCCATCCTGCCCTGCTGCCTGCACACCCCTCCCTGCCCAGCCCCTTCCTCCCACGATGAAGGTTCAACAAGGACGTGGTCCTGGGCAGCCGCTCTGGGTGGCCTTGCGTTGGACCAGAGGACCTCTAACCTCAACCAGTCTGTGATTCAGTGACCTGTCAGCTGGTCCCCCATAGCAGAGCACCGAGCAGGAGGGAGCGTGGTGCTGTTGGCCAAACTGGTTCTTACCAGGCATCTGAGCAGTCCCCTCCTGTCCCTCTTACCTCCTCCAGGACTCCGAGGGCATCGACATTATGCTGGGCGTCTGTGCCAACGGCCTCCTCATCTACAGGGACCGGCTGAGGATCAACCGCTTCGCCTGGCCCAAGATCCTCAAAATTTCCTATAAGAGGAGCAACTTCTACATCAAGATCCGCCCGGGTGAGGTGGGTGCCGTGCACCAGTGCGGCCCCAGGGTACGGCACAATGCCTGCTCTGCTGGGCTGGGGCTGCCTGGCGGGGACGTCCTCACCTGGCTCCAGCCTCTGCCCCAGAGGTCCCAAGTTAATGACCACGTTGGCCAAGAGAGCACATCTCCTGTGGTATATGGAGGGTTTCAGCAAGTGCTTTCTTGTTCCTGCTCTCATTTTCTCACTGGCAAAGCGACTTCAGCAGGCTGAGGGCACCCAAGGGTCCCTTCCCCACCAGGCAGATGCTGTAACCCTGCTGGGATAGGGAGATCTCCCAGGAAGGGGGAGGTTGAGGGCCATTTTTGATGTGTCTTCCGTGCTTCACACAAAAACATCAGGAAGCTTTTTCATTCGTTTCCTGACTTCATTTTCGCTCTTTTCACTTTTATGTGTACTGATGGGAGAATGCATTTCCACCCACGTTTTCCGGCGGGCAGGAGGGCACGGGCAGCGCATCTAAAAGGGAGAGTGAGGCACTCTCACCAAAATGAGCTGTAAAAGGTTTTTGTTTCTTGAGGGAATTTATCTCGCACTGAAAAGCCATTTACAGTTGAGGAAAGTGCTTAGGCCAAAAGTGTGGGGGCGTGATCCCACCACCCAGTGGGACTGGGCATGGACCTTTCCAGCACTGCTTTGAAGAAGACTTTTTTTGGCATAGTCATGGCTCCTGCCAGGGGAACCTGAGGGCCTTGGCGAGGTCTCATCCCATCGTGTCCTGTAGGGCAGGATCTGCCTGTAATGGTGTGTCTCTGTCTCCCCCAAGTACGAACAGTTTGAGAGCACCATTGGCTTCAAGCTGCCCAACCACCGCTCCGCCAAGCGTCTCTGGAAGGTCTGCATAGAGCATCACACCTTCTTCAGGTGAGGAGACCTTCTCCAGACCTCTCTTCTCGGAGGCAGACATACTACTGCTTCTGCCACAGTGGGTAAATGTTGGGGGGCAGTGCCTGGGGACACGGCTGGGGGTCACCGACGGCGCTCCACCTCTCTCGCCCTTAGGCTGGTGTCCCCAGAGCCACCCCCAAAGGGCTTCCTGGTGATGGGCTCCAAGTTTCGCTACAGCGGGCGGACGCAGGCGCAGACACGGCAGGCCAGCGCCCTCATCGACCGCCCGGCCCCCTTCTTTGAGCGCTCCTCCAGCAAACGGTACACCATGTCTCGCAGCCTTGACGGAGGTATGCCCCAAATTGGGGAGGGGGAGGGAGATTGGTCGGCTGGCGGGAGCGAGGGGCATGCTGCGAGCTGCTCGGCTCTGCCAGCTGCTCGGCCCATTTGGCAGGGTTACGGCAGCCCTCAGGCTTCCTTCTGGAGGCCGTCCCCAGCCACATCCCCACGGCAGAGGGTCTGTCCCCACCCCGAGTGGTAGCTCAGACCGCGCATGAGCAGGGGGACGTGGCAGGGCTGGGGTTGGGCAGCTTGGGGATGGGGCTCCCCCCGGCTGCCTGTGCCCTGAGACCCCTGGGACCAGCCGTCCCTGCTGCGGGGCATTCAGGGCTCCTGGGCGCCCAGGTCTGCGGGTGGGGGGTAGGGGCTGGGGTCAGTGTTGGGGGTGGCAGGGCTGGGGTGACCTGGGCTCCCCACCACGGGCAGAGTTCTCGCGCCCAGCCTCCGTCAGCGAGAACCACGATGCCGGGGCGGAGGGCGAGAAGCAGGATGAGGATGGTGAGTTTGGCAGCAGGAGACGGTCCGAGACGGAGGATGAGGAGGTGACCACCCCAACGAAAATCAAGGAGCTGAAGGTACAGAGGAGGCGGGCAGAGGAGGGTGGAGGCGGAGGGGTCGGCTGGCTCACGCCTGGAGAGGACAGGCAGGGGACCGGGCACAGGCAGCAGGGCTGGGCTGCAGGCAGGAAGGGTCACCTCGGGGCACCTTGCAGTCCTTTCTGCCAGCCGTGCCCCAGGCTGGTGAGACCCTTGGGACACGGCTCTTGGCCCCACCGGTGGAAATGGGGCTGTTGCAGGGGCTCGGCTCAGCTCTGATTCCCCAGCGCCCTCCTGAAGTCTCAAGGCTCGTCCCCAGGCAGGGCTGGACCTGGGAGCAGCCCTGCTCTGGGACAGGGATGGGGACGGGGACAGGCCAGGCACACCGGTGCCCACTTGTGCCCACCACTGCCCAGGCACAGCCCACCCACTCCCATCCCAGGCACCCGGGCCAGCCCAGGGACACCCCAGACCATTTCAGCCCCACGCTTCGAGGGGAGGGGAGGGTCCCGTCCTTCTGCGCCCTACCAGCCCATCAACTTAACTGTGATGTTTGTGACAAGTTCCCTCGACTGACCCTGCTGGTTACTTTTAACCCTCTCTTTGCTGCCAGCCGGAGCACGAAACAACCCCCAGGCACAAGCAGGAGGTATTCTCTCTCTGGAGTATCTTAGTCCTCATCGGTGCATCATATTGTCCATCCTTTCCAAAGCAACACTGTGTGTCACCCTATTTACTGGAATACAAGATGCACCGGGGCGGGGGGTTGGATGCTAGAGAAGCCCGAGGAGCAGACAGCTGGGGATGTGCCCCAGCACGCACACGGCATCTTCTATCCCACTAAGTAAGGTGGTCCTAATTGTACGTGTGAGCAAGAGCCCTCCCAAGGCCAGGCCCCCGCGCCGAGTCCTTGGCCCGTTGGGAAGACCTGGCTGCTGCTCGTGTTACTGACTCCGCCATGTCCTCGCCTCGTGTCTCCTCTCCGTCCGGCCCTGTGGCCCTAGCTCTCCTGCGGAGCCTGGTCCCATCGCTCCCGCTGCCGCCCCGATCCGCACTCTGCTTTTGCCTGACCCGAGCCCCTCCATCACCCGCCCTGCCGAGCCGGGCTCAGCTCCTCGCAGCGCTGCCGCTGCCGTCCCACCCCGCCGGGGCAAACGAGACTCTGAGCTGCCTGCGGGGACACCGGCACCCAGCCCCTGGGCCAGAGGGCAGCTGCCTGTCGCAGAGAAGAGGGAGGCTCTGCCCTCCCCTGCACAAACTCCTGTGTCCGCAGTGGCCCCCCGTCAGGAACGATTCATCCCGGCCTAAAATCCATGGCTGCTCCCCGGGGGTTTCCCCTCCGTTTGCAGGGGGATGTAGATCCTCGCCGGAGCTGTCAATGGGGGCAAACGCAGCCGGGCGACGGGGTTTGCCGCGCTGGCACCACGCAGCCCTCACCGTCCCGCTGGGCACCGCAGGGCAGACCCCGCCGGGGCGGTGGGCACCGGTCCCGGTCCTCCCCCGCCCGCCTCATTGCTTACCCCGCTGCATGTGCATGTGCTGCTCCCCCGGCGCACCCCCAGCCCAGAGGTGGGCAAACCGTGAAGCGCTTCTCCGCGGCTCAGGCACGCGGGTCCACGGGGGGAGTTTTTTTTATGAGTTGCGCTGAGCCTTCAGGGCCTGGGTGATTTGCTCGGGCTTTTCGTGGGACTCTCTTGGGTCTCTGGGCTGTTGCTGAGGAGAAATACCGGGGAGGTATTTTAGGTGACGCCTTTCGAACCTCAAAAGAGGTTTGAGTTTGAAGCAGAAGCCAGGGTTCTTGCTCTTGCTGGTTCTCGCCCTGAGCCAGTTTGCCCACCTCTGCGGCAGGATGAGGGGAGCCACCCTGGTGCCTGTACCGTCACAAACCGATGCTCGAACGCCTAAACCCCACCTTGCACTTGAGCGCTCTGAGCTGTCCTCTCTCCGCAGCAGGCCAGGCTGCTGATGGGCCAAGGCTGGTCCATGGTGGTCCAGGCTTGGATCCGTGCTGGACATCTCTGACCGGCCCTTGACCTCCTGCCCTTTAGCAGAAGCCCACTTTGAAGGAGCTCCGTTGGAAATGCCGGTTCCCTGCCCTGCTGGGGCAGAGGCTCGGGCTCCCTTTGTGCCTGGCATGAGAGAGCAGCAGAGGAGGTGGCTGGTATTTCCGATCCCTTGCTGATCCCAAGGGAGAGACCACTCTTTTCCTCCAGGTGGCTTAGCTTGTCCTCAGCAGGCCGCGCTGGACATGCCGAAGGAGCATGCCGTGCCCTTCAGGGAGGGAAGCCCTGCCATGCACGCTTGGCCACGTGCTGCTTTTTTGCTGCTCCCTGCAACAGTCTTAGTGAGAACTTGAGACCAGGGTGCTCTGACACGCTGTTCCTTTCGCCCTTGAGACCCTAAATTCAAACCCAGCGTGAAGCAAACCCTCCCAGTGCCCCTGCTCATCTCTTTTGCCTTGGCTGGTGCTTTAATCATCGTTATCTTCCTCTCTCCTTCCCCAAGTTTTTAGACAAGCCAGAAGATGTTTTGCTGAAGCATCAGGCCAGCATTAATGAGCTGAAACGGACCCTGAAGGAGCCCAACAGCAAGCTGGTTCACAGGGACCGGGACAGGAGGCTGCCTTCCTCACCAGCCTCTTCCTCACCCAAGCATGAGGATGAAACACCAAAGGGAACCCCAGAAAAGGCCGGCGAGGTTTGTTTTGCTGCTTCTCTTATGGAGGGGATCAGGTTGTTCGCGGGGAGGTGTTCCTCAGCTCTTGGGCTCTGGGTCTCTGCCTCCTGTGCTACCCTGGGGGACCATGGTGGAAATTAATTAGGCGATGGGGGAAATTAGGCGGTGGGGGGGTGGAGGGAGGGGGCCTTTGGTCCTTGTCTCTAAGTTTTGTAATGTGCTAACCGTTTTCACACTGCTGGTAGTGTTCTCCCCTTGTGCCCAGGCACTGCATGGGGTTGAATTTCTCATCCTTCTCCGGAGAGCTGTGGTTTGGGGGTACCTGAGAATTGGGCTGTGGCTTTGTTGACCCGTGAAATGGGGTTCTTCTCACCCCTCGTACCAGCAGGGCTGGTGCATGGCAGTGCCTGGTGCAGCTCTTGCCCGAGGGCTGTCCCCAGCAGAGCGGGAGGTGCCTCATGGTGCTCTCACCAGCCAGGACCTGGGTGGTGGGAGTAGGTGGAGGGGTGAGCGGTGCCGCGCTGGCATCCTGCACCCACGTCCTCCCCTCCTGGCGCTTTGCCGGCTGGCTTTGTGGTGGGACCATGACTGTGAAACGATGGTGCCTGGGGAGCTGGAATTGGGGGCGCCAGGACATGCAGAGCCCCCGGTGCTGCCAGAGGGGCGCGGATGGCGCAGCTGAGTGCTCTGTGGCACTGGGTTCCCGGTTGGCTCGGTACAGGCAGCGCGTGGCAAGGACATCCGCCAGCCTGGATGCCCTCTCGCTGCCAGGGACCCTCCCTGCTTGCTCACCCCTCCGTGGTGTTCTCTCCTCGGCAGGGGCTCTGGAGCCAGTCCTGTGTCCCCAGCAGTGGGCATGGCTCCAGGCAGGGTGGACGCCACATGCGGGCCCACTTTGCCCTGGCTCCCTCCCGGGACGGTCCCAGGAGGGTGCAGGGTGGCTGGGCCAGGGGCTGTCTGCGGGGGACTCGTGATGTGCACGTGTGCCTGCCAGTCCCCAGCGCCGTCTGGAGACCCGGGGCTGCAGGGGGACTCGGGCAGAGGTGGGCTCACAGCCCCTCATCAAAGCACTGTGCTGGCAAGAAGAGGGACTTCACCCCCCATCTCTTTTACAAGCAAATAGATAAAGCGCAGAGATGGAAACGGAGCATCTAGAGGTGGCATAGCTGTGACTTCTGTTCATCCATCTACCCACCCGGCCTTCCATCCATCCATCCACCCACCCGACATTTGTTTCTTCATTCCTCTCATATGCTCTCTCTCTCTCTCTGTGTCTCTCTGTCTGTCTGTCTCTCTCTCTCTCTCTCTTTCCCCGTGGGTGCTGGGGTTTCCGTGCTGGCACAGACGATGGAAGAGGACACCCTAGACGATTTTGCATCTGAGCACGGAGCTTCCCTAAGCATGGAGTCTTTCACGCAGAAAAGCCTTGTCTCCTCTCCTGAGGTTGTCACCATCCTCCTTCTCTCCCCACCCCTCGCTCTCACAGTTTGTCCCCCCCGTGGGCCTTTCTGTCCCGCCGAGGTGGCTCCTGCCCTCTAAGCAGAGCTCGAGCCATTTGCTGGCCCCCCGGGTGGGTCTCCTCTCCAGTGGTGGGCAGGATCCCTCGCCAGGATAGGGCTGTCGGTGAAATTTGCTCCCCGGACTGTTTCTTCTGGGCTGTGAGACAGGGTCATGGGAGAGACCTCCTGGTGGAGCCCTGCTGTGCGCCCCCGGGGCTGGCGGGGTGAGGGGACCGTGCTGGGGGTCCTGAGGCAGCGCTGACCCTATGGCACAGGCACTCTGGGGGTCTCCACTCCGAGTGCAAGCAGGCAGGCAGCTACAAGCTGTCTTTAGCAATTCCTTGTGCTTTCTTTTCACTTTGGCTACACTTACAGTTCCCCGGGCCCAGGCACCCTGAAATAGGGCATCTCAGGAGGCATCCGAAACGTTGGTCTTATGCCTGTGCAAAGCAGGGTCATGCTGCCTTCGATGTCCTCACGCGGTGCCCATGGGTGAGGACTGCGGGCTCTCAGCATTGCTTGCACGTGGGGTTTATCTCACGTGATGGTGGTTGTTTCCCAGGACAGCCCAGAGGAGACTTGAGAAGGTCTTTGAGACTTGGTTCTGCTGTGGTTGGATGCGGCCCTGCGGCGGTGTGGTGCCCAGTGGCGCTGGGGTGCATGTCCTGCCTGAGTGCCCCCACAGAAGACAGTGTCGGGCAGGGACAGGGGTGAGGCTGGTCCCACTCTTGCTCTCTGTCATCTCCCTTAGTGCAGAAGTTGCCAGCGTCGGCAGGCTGTGTCCTACCGACACAGCTGGAGCCTGACCCTGGGCTGGCTGGAGCCTGTGTCCCCAGGAGGCAGTAGGGGTGTCCGTGAGGGCTCGGGCACAGCCTCGGGCTTCAACAAGGATACAGGCATCTTCAGCGAAGCTTGGGCGCTGCAGCAGCATCTCCTGGTCCGCAGGTGGACCCTCTCCGTGCCAGTGTTTAGGAGCTGGTGGACAGAAACAGCAGAAGTGAGGTGCGCACACATCTCTCGATTCGGAGAGTCTTCCCTTCCATCCTCTGGGGTGCCAGGGCTGTGCTGTGGCGCGGGTGCCAAGGTGGCCTCCGCAGGCGTTAGTGGCTGAGACTCAGTAGTCGATATGTGGGAACTTGTCCTCTCCTGGCCTGTGGTGACCATGAGGAGTTTGTGGCCCCGAGAGGGTGATGACATGAGGACAGCACATCCGCAGAGCTTGGAGCTCTCATCACGCTCAGCCTGAAAGTCCCTTGATGCCCGTGGGCTTCAGACCCGCTGAGGCTGGGTTATCTGTCACCCCCAGCTACTCACGTCTCCACCCTCCTCTCCATCCCTCAGTCCTCACTCCTGCTGGAAGACCAGAATGCTGTGAGGTGCCAGGAGTCTCTTCAGCTTTTGGGTGTGTTGTCTCAACATCTCGGATTCACTCATTCTCCCCTCCTTGTCGTGAGGCTTGTGCTTTCCTCTCAAGTGAGCCGGGTCTCCCTGAGGAGCAAACAAAGATGGCAGGGACATTGAAGGACACCAAAGGGAGAAGACTCCCGCCTGCCCTGGGCTCTGCCGAGGTTATGGGCCTTGTTGGCAGGGGCAGAAGGCTGTCTCTTTCCTTTCTACGAGCTTGCTCTCTCTTGTGACATGTAGGTCACGGTGAGAATGGCCTTCCCAAATGCTCCTGTTCTTAGAGCAGATCTGGGACATGGGGGAAGTGTGAAGGTAAATTATCCCTTGGGAAGTCAAGGTTGCTCCACAGACAGACCCTTCCCAGCATCATCACTTCTTAGACTCAGCTCCTGCCTTGGCACACAGTGTCCTCCCAGCCCACTGACCTCCAAAGCTCCAGAAGTTCTCTTCTTTCCTGGAGAACATACCCAGCTATCCAGATATTTGTTCCGAGCATCCCCCAGAGTCCTCAAGCTCTAGAGACACAAGGGCTGCCATGAGCTGTGGAACCAGAGCTGTGGCTGGAGCTGGCACTGAGCCCTCCAGAGCAAAGTGTGGATCGTACCACAGAGTAGTTGTCTGTTCCCTTGGAGTGGGCTGTGCTCATCCCAACAAAGTTTGAGGAAAAGGAAGCTAGTTTGGAAATAAATCTGGAACTTTTGGGTTAAGAGGTGCTGCCATAGATGAACGTATTGTTCCAGCTTCAGAAGACTTGTCTTAAGGCTTTTTGATCTGCAAGGAATATCGCAAGCCTTAAATCAGAGAAGGTGCCTGAAGAAACTCATCTTCTTTGTCCAGGGAAGGTCTCTTCCGAAGGGCTCTGGTTTGCAGCCAGAGAAGGGGTGAGAGGGCTTCCCTGAAGAGTGTGCTCCCGTGCTTACAACCTGCCCATCCTTGTCTGGGCTGCAGAAGGCAATGAGATGGCAGTGCAGGAGCAGAGGAGAAGCTGTACACCCAGGAAAGTGAGCAGCCTTCTGGTTGAATCGGCCGTGAGCATCGCTACTGAATGGGAAAGCTGGTGTTGAGGGAATGCCAGAGACCGGCCTGAGCTTCCCAGCAGGCCCAACGCAGCCGCCGAGTTAGCCATAATATTGCTTTCATGGGTCAGACCCAACTGTGAAAGACCCAGGTGTAACCTGGTGCTCCTGGCAGTCACTGGCTGCCTCCGTTGCAATTTCCGTGGACTAGGAAGAAATAAAACCTGTGTTGGAGGCGGGTGTGGAGGAAGAGACCAGGAGAGCAGACGGTGCTTGGGAGCGCAGGGTAAAGGGGTGTCGGAGAGGTTTGTGCGAGCGATGCTGGAGGGAGCTGGCATGGGACGGGTCTCCTTGAAGACCTGGCTCCTCCAGCATGGGTGCGCAGGGACCTGGCTGTGGCAGGGTGCAGGCGCCATGGCAGAGCCCCGGGCAAGGATCCGTCTTCCACCTGTGGAGGAGGATGCCCTTACTGCCGCCTCGTGGCATGGCTTGCAGCGCACGTGTGCCATCCCAGGGGCTGTCCCGGCAGCACGAAGAGCCTGCGCCCACCTCTGCCCTGGGCTGGCTCGGCGTTCTTGCAGGGTGCTAGCGTCGGGCCGTGCCCAGGCGCGGCCCCCATGGTGTCTCCCACCCAGGCACAGCCCTGCTGGCACTCGGGGAGGATTTTCAGGGGGCAGCCCCGCTCCTGCCACAGCCCGGAGCAGGGGGACAGGCGTAGAGGTCTGCAGCTTGCCCGGGTGGTGCCAGGGCAAGGCCTGGGGCACCGTGCCTGGGGAGCTTCGCTTGCTTTGGCACCTGGGAAAGAAGGCAGGAGCTGGGAGGTGGCATTTTTCTGCTGGGGGGCTTTCACCAATTTCTGATTCCCCTCCTTCTGGAAGCCCTTTCACTGGTAACTGGTTTTCCTCCTTTCTCTCCCTATCTTCTAATCTCATCTTCTTTTCCCTTCCCTCTTGCTCTGCTTCTTCCCTCTGACCCCCCTGTTTCCCCTTACTCAATATCAGTTATTAGGTTTCCGTTGCGGGTGCAGCTGCTCCAAACATTCACCCTGACACCCCTGCGTGGGGCATGGCTCGCGTTTTCGTGGATTATTTTCCCTAGTTGGAACGGGGAGCGGGCAGCCAGCCCCCCACTCCCTGGGGCTGGAGTGTGTCCTGGTGCCCCAGAGGGTCGCTCCTGCCCAGCCTGCAGGAGTGATGCCGGCTCTGCCCGCCGGCTGCTGGCAGGGGCAGAGCCGGCCCCACAGTGAACCCGCAGGACCGTGCCCGCAGCGTTTGCCCTTCGTGTGTAGGAGGATGGCTGGGGAGGCTGCTGGGCTTCCTCAGTGGTGCAGATGTTTTCCTGCTGCTGTCTTCTCATGGGTTATTTTCTACCGTCTCTTCCAGAAGTGGTTGAATTTTAGCAGTGCTTTGTTCTTGGCACTTGTGAGCTCTTTAGCTGTCTTGCAGGACAAACACGTGAATGTACAGAGTGTGCATGTTAACAGCAATCTGGCGTCCTCCCCTGTGCAGCAGCAGAGATAGCCGGCGTGGTATATCGCATACCCAGCGTGTCCTTGCTGCAGGATGCTCCACAACCTTTGCTTGGTCCTCGCTGCAGTACCCGCAGCTGTCTCAGCTGCCGAGCCCGTGGTCTTCTTTTACATTTCACAGATAACCTTTTGCAGGTTACATTTTCTGAACCGCTTGGTTTCAGCATTGCTAGAAACCTCTGCTAAATAATTGCTTCTGATGGGCTCTCCCTGGAGAGCTGGAAAGGAAGGATGGACTTTGGAGTAAATCGGAGCTGCTGCATTTAGTAGGAAGGGGAAAGGGCCAAAAAGTAGTTTCTTTTCTTGCTCGCGCTCCTGGAAGTCTGACATAGTCTTAGGGACTGTGGATGAAGCTGAGAGTGAAGCTGCTCAAAACACAGACCATAGCCTACACTGAAATCTCAACCTTTGCTGATGGAGATTGCTAGAGCCAGCTGAAAGCAGGTGTCAGGTGGGGGGTCCCAGTTGGGTTGAACCAGCTGTGTTCCCCTGCCTCAGGAGAGATGCCCCGACGGCTGTTAACGTGTCTGCTGGGAGCGTTGCTCCCGCTTCCGTACTTCCAACAAAGCTGCAGATATTGCAGGTATGTCAGTGAGCCACCGCCCGGAGCAAAACGCGGTCCCTGCAGAGGATAGAGGGGCTTAGTCCCCATCATGGCATCAGCCCCCTTATTTTCAATCCCTTCCCTCCATCAGCAAGTTGCCAGGCTCTTTGCATAGACCCTGCCTCAACTCTTGCATGAATAATAATAATAATTTAGTCGGCCCTGTCGGAGGCAGATCAGCTTTCTGTTACTCATGCCAGCAGTCATCAGCAGTTAGGTAAAGTATGTTTGATGCTAACTCTTCTTGCTCCAATTGCAATGCAGGGCTCGGAGCATTGGGTATTTATAGAGAGAGAAACTCCTAGGCTGGAATCCATAGCTCTAAAGAAAGCTCTGGGAGTCAAGAAAGAAGAAGCCCATGCAGGTACCTCAGAGGTGAAAATGCGTGCGAGCATATCAAAAGTGGAGATGGCACTAGGGAAAGCCAAGGAAGTGGCAGGCCAGGAAGAGCCAGCAGATGCAGCCCTGGATACCCGGAGGAGAGCAAAAATGATCGCTAGTCCCGAGGATTTTGAGTCTGTCTGGGACGATGAGATCTATGAGAAGGAAAGCAGGGGGGAGCCCAGCCAGGAGGCAGAGCGCCCGCCGGCTCACAGTGCAGAGGAGCCCCGAGAGCAGGGCGAGGAAGCAACCACCCGTGAGCCGGTTCTGCCCAAGCCATGTCAGCAGCCTGGAGAGAGGCAAAGCGCCAAGATTTTGGGAGAAAGCGAGGTGGCCTCCAAGGAGCATGCTTCTGCAGCCTCCAGGAAGCAGGAGGCCAGAGTGCTGGCCACGGCCATGGAGCTTGTTAAAATTAAAGTGAAGGCTAGTGACGACAGCTCGGAGACTTCTGCCACCCAGAGGATCATCTACTTAGGAGATCCAGAGGAAGAGGAGAAGGACAGTAAAACACGCCAGCTCTCGGAGGCTGATGGACGGCTTGCCTTGGAGGAGAGCCCAGAAGCCACTGTGAACACATCCGGGGAGGGATCTGGGCGTGTGGCACCTGTGACAGAAGGGTTCCAACCCCCTCCCTCCGCAAGTCAGCAACACAGCGCAGTGTCTGGAAAACCTGCTGAAGCACCGGAGCGGCCGCGGACAGGCTGCGATGGGACCAGCCTGGGGGGACGTCCCACCTCGGGGCAGGAGGAAGGGCTGCTCCCGCAGCAAGAAAAGACCTCTGCGGGGCTGGCAGGCTGCGAAGTGCCCGAGGGAGGTGAAGCTCTACTGTGTTCCCGAGACGTGGGACTGGAGGAGATGGATCTGCAAAGCCCAGTGGGAGGCTTGAAACCGTGTGGCCTGGCAGGGGACGGCCATGGGGCTGAGGAGCACAGAGGGGGCCCAGTACAGAGCCCGGACACCGGCACGGCAGTGGAGGGTCTCTCGGAAAGGATTGGAGCAGATGGCGACAAGGAGGAAAGCGCCAGAGTGGTTCTTCAGATGGAAGAGATAGAGACCAAGTCGCCTCCATCAGCTGTGCCTTGGCAGGGCCACCCTCACACCGCCGCGGGGTCGGAGGGGGATGAACCCAGCACTCCTGTCCCTCCACCCTTTGCCCAGCAATCCAGGCCTGTCCCTGCAGAGCCAGCCCTGGGCACTGAGCCCGAGGGCAGAGACCTGTCCCAGGGCACCAGCCCTGTAAGAGGTGTGGGCGTACCCAAGGATGTGAACCCCCCGGCGGAGGTGGCGTGCGAGGAGGCAAGCCCTGGAGTAGGCAAAGGAGAACCCAAGGACGTGAGCCCTGTAGCAGAGGTGGCAATCCGCAGAGGTGCCAAACCTGAATCTGAAGAACAACCCCAAGACATGGGCTTTGCTAGACGGAAGCCACACCAAGGTGCAATTCCTGTTGCAGGAGGACCACCCCAAAGCACAGACGCTGCAGCAGAGCCGATCCATGTCAGAGACCCAGCCGCAGGGGAGGTGGCCCAGGACATGGACCCTGTTGCAGCGAGAGCAACCCAGAGTAAAGTCCCTGGCACAAAAGAGGCGCTCCAGGAGGAGAAGCCCGTGACAAAAGAGCTCTCCCAGGACATAGGGCCCACATTAGGGAAGATGACCAGAGATGAAGGCTGTGGGATTGAAGAATTGTCCCAGGACAAAAGCCCTCTCATGGAAGAGCTGCCTCCCAAGGCAGAAGAACCAGAACAACAGACAGAGGCTGTAATAAGGGACCTGTCCCAAGAGGGTCCCATGGCTGGAGGGCTCATTCCCACTGCAGATCCCAAAGCACAAGAGCCACCCCGAGACTTGGAGTTTAATGTGGGACAAGATCTACAGGGCAGGAGCCCTACGGCAGGAGAAAATATCAGGGACAGTGACCTTGCTCCAGGACAGCCATTGCAGGATAAGTCTCCTTCCAAAGAAGCTGCTGTTGTCCCGCACTCCCACTCCCCTGTAGCAGGATTGTGTCAAGGAAGCAAGACGTCCCCGCTCTCTACCTTGATCTATGAAGGCAGGGGAGAGCTGCAAGCAAGCAGTGGGACACATCCAGTAGAGTCTGGGTCGTTGATGCGCGTGGCTGGGAGGACAGGAGCTGTGTCTCAGGAGCATGGAGATGTCCCTGTGGCCCCAGGTAGCTGGCAGGACAGTGAGAGCTACAGGAAAACCTCAGTGGCCTCTAAGATTAAGATGTTCGAGCAAAGCGAAGTAGAGCAAAGCGCAGCCAAGGAGGACCAAGAGCGTGTGCCTGAAGCTGAGACATCAGCAAAAGCAAAGGGGAAGATGGGTCTGGGACAGGACATGCTTTTGAACACAGGCCTCACCTCACCACCGGCGATGCCAGTCACTCCGGTGGGACCTGCGTCTGGTGTGGGCTCCTTGGCCCTCAGGCAAGGGGCTAGTTCAGGAGACACCTCCCAGCCTCTCTCTTTGAAGGAAGATGTTTCTGTTGACCTGGAGCACGAAGGAGAAGACAGTGCTGACCTGGCCTCCCCCGACTCTGGCTGCGAACTCACACTGGCAGAAGCCGTGGTAACTCTTCCAATGAACTGTCCGGACGGAAAGTTCATGCGCATGTTGTGTGGCGCTTTATTATCATGTCCAGTGGCTCCTCACACATCCATTGACTGACAGCAGTCGCTTTGCATCCCCTGTCCTTTTATGTATGTGTGTGTGGTCAGGCTTATTTGCTGAATGCAGACCCGCTGGCCCGTTGGTTCATCAGCTTTTGTTTTGTGACTCTCCCCCGCCCCGACATTTTGGCTCCCTGGAGAATGCCGGCTCGCTAAACCTGAGAGCGGGCACCCGAGCTTTATGTCCAGGAGCAAGGGAGAAGACGGGGGGTGGCTGAAGGAGCTGCGACTCTCTCATGGACACGCACACACTCCTAGCAGCAGCGTGCCCACGCTTCCAGCTTCACCCTTGCATTTCTTACGTTGATATCCCTTCTCGCTTAGCTCGCCGGCCTCACCCCCCCTCCCCTGTCTTGGGCAAGCTGGTGGCTGGGTGATGAAATAGCTTTCTTCGCTCTCGTAAGCACTAGCTCAGCTCCTGTAGAGTTCATTTCCTTACAACTAACCATTTTCTCTAATCCAGAGCAAATCTCAGGAACCAAGTGGGGAAGAAAAGGATTTATCTGACCCGTCAGTAAAATCCAGCCTGAAAGAAGAGAATTTAAAGACTGCTGTTCCAGTGGTCTTCCAGGTCTCAGTGCTGTTTTACTAACTGCTTCTTACCGTAGTATGAAAGCTCACCTTAACCAGCTGAGGGCTGTGTGCTTCCAGCTCCTCTCCCCATCGCAGAGCTGTTATGTATATATTTATACATACACACACACACGAAAACACGTGTGCAGGTGTGTTCCTCTGGAGTTTGCTTGACACCCCGTTTCTCATACCTCTCAACATCCCAGCAGTGCCAAGGGAAGGTTGTGCTGGCACAGCCTGTGCCCGTTGCGGGGATGGCTCTGGGCTGCAAACGCTGGGAGCAGAGTCCAGGAGGTGGGATTCCTCTGGCATCAGTGGGCTTAGAGCTGTTCCTGAGGGAGAACTGCCTAGAGCGAAATGCAAAGGCCAGCATTGGGTCTAGATTTCCCAAAGTCCAGCATGGCTCTGGATTTCCCATGGCTTCATGGCAAGGTGTGGGGAGGAGGAATGTGCCCTCTGATGGTGGAGTTGAGAGGTATGTTCCCGTCTGGAGAAGAGCTATGGAGGGAGGTCATCCCTTGGCTCTGATCGTGCTGTCAATTACACTGACCAAACACTCAACCAGGTCATCCCTAAGACTCGCCCCCAGCTGCGTGAGGCCTCTGGAGGGGGAGTGCTGTGTTGGTGGCGCAGATTCTGCCCCCCCTCCCCGGCGCTGGCAGCCACCCCAGCGCACAGGGCCTGTGGGCAACCCCGGTGGGGATGGTCCTCCTCCCCTGGGGCGACGCTCCGCAGGGCCCACGCAGATGCTCAGTGGAATTGGCACATTCCTTCGCTTCTCCTTCACTGCGCGTGGCTGATGGGGCCCTTTTCTTTCAAACTCTTCTCTCTTTCTTTCCCTTTGTTTGTTTGTTTGGGTTTTTTTTGGGCGCCCAACCCTACTGACATCCGATAGCACTGGTGCCCGAGCCGTTTCTGAATGTCTCTGAACAGCCCTGTTGTTTTGCATACATCTGCTTCCACCGGGTGCGCTGACGTGCCTCCAGGCTGGCCAAGCTTTTCTGTGTGACTGACCCTTTTTTGAGATGATTAATTACCGCTAGACTTTTGCCAAAAACCAGATTGAAGAACCCTTCTCCCCCCACCCCGCCCCTGCAAAGTCGCTACTGTCAGAAAGGTTTCAGTCTCCATGCTTGAGTTGTGTTTGACTCTACTCTGTGATGTTTGCTGCAGCCTTCTTCCTCCTCCTCCTCCTCCTCCTCCCTTCTCCCCTGTCGGCACTGCCAGCGTTGCCGCCCCATGCGGTGCTCACTGTCTCCGTCTCTCTCCGCCATTGTGTCTCATTCAGAGAGCGGGCTTGAGGGAGGGCGCCGAGGAGAAAGCTAAGCCCCCTCGGCACAGGGCTCCCGAGAGTGACACCGGCGATGAGGAGCAGGACCAGGAGAAGGACTCGGTCTTTCTGAAGGACAACCACCTGGCCATCGAGCGCAAGTGCTCCAGCATCACGGTCAGTTCAACCTCCAGCCTGGAAGCAGAGGTGGACTTCACAGTCATTGGTGACTTCCACGGCACAGCCTTTGAGGACATCTCCCGGAGCCTGCCTGAGCTGGACAAGGACAAGAGTGAAACGGAAGATGAAGGTCTGGTGTCCTTCCAGCACACTGACAAAGTAGTTGCCGGAGTGGAAGAGGATGTCAAAGGCGGGGAGAAGGTCTCCCAGCCCAGCTCAGATGTCTCCCAGCTAGAGGTACACAGGGACACCATTCCATCGAGACTGTCTCAGTGCCATCATGCCTCCATGTTCCTTGTCTGGGTGCCCAGTACTGCCTTGCTGGGGTGCACTCCCACACTGGTTTGGAAGAGCATGCCAGCTTTCAAACATCCCCAGGGTCCTGTCCGGTGTAGCTGTTTCCCCCCGATGCGCGCTGTCGTCTGTGTTGCATGGCTCTGTTGTGTGTTGTGTGCATCTGCTAACCAGGAGAAGTCATCGCCATCTCTTCATCCCCTGCCTTTGGCTGCCTACCCCGTCCCTCGCACCACTGCAGCATGTCAGCAGCTGGAAAGGGCACGTGTCACTAACCAGCGGCTCTCTCCTTGTGTTTTGCATGAAGTCAGTGACCAGTTTGTGTAGCGAAGAGAAATGTGCTGCCAACTAACCTCTCTGGTCGTGCCGGGGCTGGGAGGGGTTTCCAGAGGAGCATGTGGGAGCCTCTCCGAAGCTCGTGGAGGGTCACTCCTGTGCCGGGAGCGATTGTAACGGGGTTGAGAAAAATGCATGCGGCATGCGTGTGGGATTTGAATGTACGCCACAGGGAGAGGACGGTAGAGCCGGCCCCAGCTTGGACAAAACGCAGCCTTGCCTCTGCGCTGGGCCAGGGCCATCTCCTGCCCGGTCAGTGCTGGGGCAGCCCTCCAGCCCTGGCAGGTAAGTCCCCAACGCTGGCTGGAGCTGCCAGGGTGAGTCCAGAGATGGAGTCGGGAAAAAGCTGCAGAACTAAAGACAGCTTTCTCTGACCCAGCCTGGAAACCCTTGTGTGGAGCATCCGACGCTGTGGGGTCGCAGCGGGGCCGTGGGCAGGGGTGATCAGCCCCTTGGTGACCCTTGGCTGGCGCCTGGCCAGGGAGGCCGTTGGCCAAGCATGCCCTGTGCAGGAGCCCTTGGCAGCTCCAGTTTCCTGTAACGGGGTAGCGCTGGAAAACTAAACGTATCCCCATTCCGCCGAGGTTCTGACACCCCGGTTGTAACCGCAGCTGCCGGGAGCTGGTGCAGATCATAAACGCGCTGCGGGGTGTGAGTGAAATGGATTTGGTGGGTCTCACCCACCTTTTAAAGACCAGTTTGACCTAACCCATGGTGTCTATAAATCTATCCAAAAAAACTCTGAAAACCCCAGAGGCAGAGCATCAGGTGTGATTTGGGGTACGTCAGTCACACCGGGCACTTTGCATGTTGGCCGTCTGCCCAGGGCGGCAGCCTGGCCTCCGCCCCTCGCCCAGGTGGGGCTCGGCACGACACTTGCAGGACATCGTACATGTGGGGCAGTCGTGGAGGAGCGGGGCAGGGATGCTCCGCTCGTGGGGGCTGGTGCACAAGGAGCACTCAGAGCTGTTGGCGTCGTGCCCCAGTGCCTGACTTGCTGTGTTTCTTCTGCAGTCATCAGCCCCAAAAACGGATGCTGTGACCGTCAGCCTGGGGCCGGGCATGAAGAAGCCTGAAGCAGACGGCTCTGCTCCCCACCAGGTCGGCACCACAGACGCAGCCCAGGTGACGCGGTGGCTCTGTCCTCCTGGCCCTGCTCCCTGCTGGCTCTGCCAAGCCTCAGTCCAGCAAAACTTGTCCTCAGACAGCAGCACGGGGAGGGCAGGTGGCTGAGTGGGGCGGCTGGGGGCCTCTGCTCCCCCTCGCCTTGCTGGAATCCCCAAAACATCAAACCAAAGCCCACCCAGAGATATTCTGTGTGAGTCCCCGGCCCCATCTGCCATGCCACTGGGCAGCGCTGGCACATGGGGATGTCTCCAGAGGGTAACGGCCACCATACGTGCTCTACCTCATGTGTCCATGGTGTCGTCACCCTCCCCGGCTTCCTCTGGCAGCAAGGACGGCCACACCGTCCCTGCAAGTGTCACCCCCTCCCTGGCATCTCCAGGCTCACCAGGTTTCCTTTGCCCCGGCAGGTGGAAGGAGGCACCCCGGGCAGGGACGCCACCGCCACTGCTCACGCTGGCACCACAGAGACAGCACTGGCGACCTCAGTAAGCAGGGCTGGCCCCTGGAGAGGTGGGGGAGCCCCTGTCCCCTCCAGTCCCTCTGCTCCAGCGAGGGCGACTGGGGCCAGAGGTGCTGGGGGGGACCCTGCCCCACGGAGGACGTCTGCGGAGGGCGACCTGTCGTGTTTGCCCCCGCGTTGCATCCGAGCCAACGCGCCCGTCTGCTCTTCTTTCAGGATCACAGCACCAAGGCTGGGAAAGGAGCTGTTCCCGTGACAGACCTTCGCTCCCTCTCACCGGTGAGGGGGGGGATGTGGTGCCAGCAGCCAGGCCACATGGGAGGTCCCTGCAGGGCTGGGGGTGGGCTGGGCTTGGTCCCACAGGGACCTCTTCTGTGTTCCCAGCAGTGGCACCCTTGGCTGGTGTGTTGGTACTGGGAAGAGGAGGAGGATGCTGTGCTGGTTTAACCCTTTCCAGCAACTAAGACCACGCAGCCACTCGCTCACTCCCCCCATGGCAGGATGGGGGACAGAATCGTAAAAGTGAGGAAAAACTCATGGGTTCAGATAAAGGCAGTTTAATAGGTAGAGCAAAGGCCGTTCACGCAAGCAAAGCAAACCAAGGAATCCATTCATCGCTTCCCATGGTTCAGCCATCCCCAGGACAGCAGGGCTCCATCGCGCATAACGGTGACTTGGGAAGACAAAAGCCATCACTCCAAACATCCCCTTCCTTCCGTCTTCTTCCCCCAGCTTTATATACCGAGCGTGACGCCACATGGCGTGGAACATCCCTTTGGTCGGTTGGGGTCAGCTGTCCCGGCCGTGTCCCCTCCCAACATCTTGTGCCCCCACCCCCAGCCCATCGCTGGTGGGGTGGGGTGAGGAGCAGAATGGCCTTGAGAGCTCAGCAACAGCCAAAAACATTGGTGCGCTATCGCTCTATGCCCATCCCAAACCCAAAACATGGCACTACACCAGCTGCTAGCAAAAAGTTAACTCCATCCCAGCTGGGACCGTGACAGTGGGGAAGAGCGAAATACAGCCATGAAATCATCTCCCCGCTGCAGAAACCCTTTCCTGCAGCTTTGTGCTTGGCATAGCTCTGGAAACCTCTCCCTGGCCGCCTCGAAAAATCTGTGTCCAGTTGGAAGCACAGTGCAGTGTCTTTTTCTTCCCTTGCCGCTCTCTCCCCTCCCGTGCTTGGCCGAGTAGGTGCATCCCGGTGGGAAGGTCCCAGCTCCTTGGGAGCCAGCACTGGGGACTCCCCTGTGGTGGCCCTGCTGATGCTGCTGCTCTCTGTCCCTCTGTCCTGCAGATCACCAGCGGCTCCGCTGGGAAGGAAGCTCTCACCAGCATATTCAGTGCCACTGCGGAAACCCTCTCCACTTCCACCACTACCCATGTTACCAAGGTAAGAGCAGCTCCAAAGGCGGGAGCCGGGGGGTTCCTGCTGCAAGCCACTGGAATTTGTGGAGGGGTGGGTTTATATTGTGGTTGGTACGGCAGAAAATGCCCCTCTCCTCCTTACGAGCTGAAAAAGTGTATGCTGTCCCGTGGGGGATGGCGAACCAGCACAGCGCCCAGCGCCTGGCTCAGCCCTGCTGGCCTCTCCCAGCCAGCCCGTGACCCTGGGCAAGGACAGCCAGGCATCAGGTGGCCATCACCCATGTCCCACCCACGGGGACTGTGAAAACGTGCTGTGCCCACCTCTGCTCGCTAGACTGGGAGGGCAGGGAGACATTGGGGTGAGAAGGAGGAGCAGCGCGGTGTCACTGACCTCCTGATGCCAGCTGCCGGGGTGGAAGGGACTCGGAAGCAGGCTGCCAGCAGCGTGCGTGCGAGTCCCTGCCCGCGCAGCTGGGGTGAGTGTTCCCAGATGTACCTACAGCCAGACTCCAGATCCCCCTGGCCCAAGAAGCCCACAGCACCAGTGCTGGAGCATCTCACCTCGGGTTGGGTTTATTAGAGCTGGAGCGGCACAGGCAAGGGGGAGTGATGGTAGGAAATGAAGGAGATGACGCTGCATCAGAGAACCCCACCCGTGGCCGTTTAGTTCCAAATTAAGTGCACACAAATGAAAGCAGAAGCTCAGGGAGCAACCTGAGCAGGAAGGAGGGGTGCTCGGTACCTGCCACCCGGCCTTTTCCTTTCCTCCTCGCCTGTGGCCAGCTGTGTCTTGCTGGTTTTAACCATGCATCCAGTCAAGGGTAGTGGGAGATGCGCTAACTTGCGGGGGATTCCCTAAGGTGATGCTGGCATTGTCCCTCCTCCCGCGGGCAGAGCTGCATCCACCAGGAGCTGGCCTGTGGGACGGCCGTGGGTGAGTGCTTTCCTTCTTGTTGTGCAGACTGTGAAAGGAGGGTTTTCCGAGACCCGAATAGAGAAGCGCATCATTATCACGGGAGATGAAGACGTGGACCAGGACCAGGTAGGAGCAGGACACCCTGGCTTTGCCCGGCTCTGGCTGCCCCCAGCTGCAGCACCGCATGCTTCTGGTTCTGGCTCATACCTGTTTACTCCTTCTTTCCAAAAACTGACCCTGAGACCCCAAACCCACCAGCTCTGTCTGGCACCCACGTGAAGCCCCAGCCCAGCTCCCATCAGCACCCGTTGCAGCAGTGGGGCGGCAGTACAGATTACATGCCAGCACAGAGCCCAGTGATGGGATCACCTTTTTATTTTCTTAAAACACGTTTCCAGTTGCCCTTTCTCCAAAGTGACCCACGTTCTTCCTCCCTTTCCAGCACGGTCTCACTACAGGTTGACTCGCTCCAAGTGATGGTATTTTGCATCTGCCTCTGTGATAGAGGAACAAAAAGTGACAAACTTTCATGATGAAATAACAGAGATTGGCACAAATCTCTAGGGCCACAGGGTAATTTTCCTGTGGCCTAACCCTTTGGGATTTGTTGCTTAAGAAGAAAAATTAAAGAGCTAAAGTATTGAAAATGCTCTGAAATAATTTTTAGATGTTTTTAGAATTATAATAATAAATTTAATTAGATTATGACTGTAGACTTTTATAGAATCATAGAATGGTTAGAGTTGGAAGGGACCTTAAAGATTATCTAGTTCCAACCAGGAACTGCTGCAGAGAGAATTGCTGCTCTTCCTTTGCTTGGGTTTCAGTTGGGAGCCTGGGACATAGCGCATCTCTACAGAAAATAAACCAGCAAGAGAAAGGCAGTGCATGAGGCATCCCAGTGGCATACGACTCCCCGACCAGTGGTGGGCTCCAGCCTCTTCTGCCAGGCTACTGCGGGTTCAGCTTTGAACCTCTGCATCCATGTCCTCCTGGAATCCCACTCGGCTCCAGCTGCTTTCTGTCCACTGGTTCTGTCTGGCTGAGAGCGATGTGCCAGGTTGCAGGGAATCACAGAATCATAGAATCATAGGGTCGGAAGGGACCTCTGGAGATCATCTAGTCCAACCCCCTGCCAGAGCAGGGTCACCCAGAGCAGGTGGCACAGGAACGTGTCCAGGCGGGTTTGGAATGTCTCCAGAGACGGAGACTCCACCACCTCTCTGGGCAGCCTGTGCCAGGGCTCTGCCACCCTCAAAGTCAAGAAGTTCCTCCTCATGTTTAGGTGGAACTTCCTATGCTCAAGTTTGTGCCTGTTACCCCTTGTCCTGTCCCCGGGCACCACTGAGAAGAGCCTGGCCCCATCCCCCTGACACCCCCCCTTTCAGTATTTATAAGCGTTGATAAGGTCCCCCCTCAGCCGTCTTTTTTCCAGACTGAAGAGACCCAAATCCCTCAGCCTTTCTTCCTAAGAGAGGTGTTCCAGTCCCCTCAGCATCTTGGTAGCCCTTTGCTGTCCCCTCTCCAGCAGTTCCCTGTCCCTCTTGAACCGGGGAGCCCAGAACTGGACACAGCGCTCCAGGTGCGGCCTCCCCAGGGCAGAGCAGAGCGGGAGGATGACCTCCCTCCACCTGCTGGCCACACTCTTCTTGATGGCCATTGGCCTTCTTGGCCACAAGGGCCCATTGCTGGCTCATGGTCATCCTGTTGCCCACCAGGACTCCCAGGTCTCTTTCCACCGAGCTGCTCTCCAGCAGGTCACCCCCAACCTGCAACTGGTGCAGGGGGTTATTCCTCCCCAGGTGCAGCACCCTACACTTGCCCTTGTTGAATTTCATAAGGTTCCTCTTTGCCCAAATCTCCAACCTGTCCAGGTCTCTCTGGATGGCGGCACAGCCTTCCGGTGTGTCAGCCACCCCCCCCAGCTTTGTGTCATCAGCAAACTTGCTGAGGGTGCACTCTGTCCCCTCGTCCAGGTCATTGATGAAGATATTGAAGAGGACTGGACCCAGTACTGACCCCTGGGGAACACCACTCACCACTGACCTCCAACTAGACTCTGTGCCCCTAATCGCGGCCCTCTGAGCTCTGTCTTTCAACCAGTAATCTATCCATCTTACTGTCCGTTCATCTAACCCACTCTTCCTAAGCTTCCCTATGAGTGACGATAAATGCTTTCATCCTTCTGGTTTCTAGGCACTGGCTTTAGCAATCAAAGAGGCAAAACTACAGCATCCCGACATGCTGGTAACCAAAGCTGTGGTATACAGAGAAACAGAACATTCTCCAGAGGAAAGGGACAAGAAACCTCAGGTAGGTGGAGAAGTTGCCAGGTGTGATCTATAGCTGCTGGGAAGGGGTGGCCGTAACTGGGCAAGTGTCTCTGATCCCCACCAGCTCCAGGTTGCTGCTCCTCAGCACTAAGGGCAGCAGCTCTCGGTCGGTGTGATGGCCACCTGGTTGTGGTTAGAAAGCCAGTGCCATGCCACCCAAAGCAATTCTGCGGATGTCACCTTGCTGTCCTGCTCAGCAGAGGGCTGAGAGTCATTTGCATGTAAAGAAGAAAGGACCCGCTTGTCCCCCTGGGTCGGTGAGGGAAAGAGGTGATACCAGTTTTGTGGATGGGCTGAGAAACTTGGCTACAGGTTCTGCAAAGCCAGTCCAAAGGATCAGAGCAGTGTTTGCAAAAGAAAAAAGAGGTTTCTTTAGTCCCGTTCAGATCCCCAGATTGTCCTTTTATACACACGCGGGTGCGGGCAGCGGCACAACAAGGTTTGCACCTCCCCACAGATGCCCCAAAGACATTTTTCCTGAGGGCAAAGCTGGCTTGGGGAGCCCTGCCCTGCTCTTAGCCCCCCACTCCGACCCCGATGCTGCCCCCTCCGCCGGGTCGCTGCAGGTCTCGGGTGGTGGCACAGCCCAGCAGACCTGTGCGGGGGGTAGAGGATCGTGGTGGAATGGAGAGGGGTAGCTTCCGAAGGCAGCTTCACTGCTGGAAAATGTATGAGGAGCTGTGTCCCCAGCCAGGCTGCACGCGCATTTCGAGAGGCCTCTTTGGAAATGGGAGGTTTGTGTTTCTTTATCGTGTGAAGATTTTGATTTGACGGCTTTTAAGCTTGGAAAAGCGACCAGCTCCGTTGCGGTTTGGAAGGTCAGAAGAGGCTCTTGCAGCTGCCTCACCTTGCCTCCTGTGGCAGGGTACAAACAAGCGAGCCCAGCCTCTTCTGCAATCGCTTAGGGAGCCACCCGGCTTGAACGGAATGGCTTAAAGGAAGGGAGCAGTGACTCACCGTTATCTCCCCCGTACACCAACGTACAGCAGGAATTAAGAATTCCTTCTAGTCACCAGAGGTCCTGGTAACTAAGTGCCAACTGCGGCCCCAAGCGTTTGCAAATTTACTCTCCAGTGCCCTCATACAAAGAGGAGGCCTTTTATAGCCAAAGAGCTCAGCGCCACCTCACCCCCCCCCGGCCCCTGCCATGACCGGTCGTTTCCATCTGCCTTGTACAGGAATCTTGACCAACATGTTCATGGAAGTCGGCATCTGTATTCAAACCTGGAGAACAGCGGAGAAGGAGCCTTCATGCTGGGTTTGTCAGCAAGACATAGACATCCTGGCTGCAATGTTCATGGCGAGAGACAAAAATTTTTAAAAAAGGAATAGCAAATATATTATATATATATATACATACATACATATATATATATATATATAAAAAAAAAAAAACAGGAAACAAAATGCATCCTTGCACTGCTGCTATATGCTGGAAATGAATAGCAAACAACACCACCAACAAACAAAGCCAACCCTCTGCAGATAAATTGAAGAATTTACTGGATTGGTGATAAGATAAGATTTAAAACAGCGTAATAATAACAATAATATTGTTAACAATACAATAAGCCACCATCTTGCATGTTACATTAAAGGATACACAATCATGAGTTCATTTGTTGCACACTGAATGGAAAGGAAAACTGCTTTGCAACAAAGCAAGAAATAAGCAAACTGAGATAAAAAACCACAAGCAGAAGCAAAACCATTCCCCACCTCTGGAAAGAAGAGAGAAAAACATTGAATTTGTTACCTTAGAGTTATTTTCTGATTTGCAAGTGTCATTTCGCCCTTCTCCTCATTTCATGCTGGTTCTTTTGCATCTTTTGGGGTTATGTTAACTCTTCCCCTTCCGTTCCTTGCCTTCTTCTCTGTGCACTTGTCCAGCCTCTTGTTCTCTGAAGGTATTTAAGAATGGGTTTCATTTCAAACAAAGCAAATGATATGTATATGGTTTCTCATTTATAAAAAAGCAGCCTGTAGGGGTTTCATATGGATGTGCATTTAAGTTATGTATATTATTATATATAACGAGGGGGGAGGGAGGGAACAATACTGAAATAATTCAACAGTGCTGGTAAATATGATGGCGACATTTTTAAATTATTAACTCTTTGATTGACTGTGGTTGGTGTATTTGGAGACTCTTAGATCACTCGTGGGACTCTCAGTCCTGCAAGAAGAGAACGGGGAAGGTTTCAGCCGCTGCTGTTCCGGGGGGCGGGAAGGGGAGAGGGCGAGAGACGGGAGATGTCCCCGCGGGCTGATCTGCAGGGGATGGTGGTTGGATTTGGAGGGGCAGTGGTGACTTGGAGGGGCAGGGACGGAGTTTGAGGCTGTGGCTCTGGCAGCTGTAGGCAGGATGGTCTCCCCGGCCCCCACCCAGAGCCACGGGAGCCAGCTGGGAGCAAGGTGGCAGCCGCAGGACTGCGTTCGTCGCTCCTCTCCGGCCCACTGAGCCGTGCCGGTGGTTGGGGTGGTTTTGCTTTGTTTCTGGATCCCAGTAATGAAGTTACTTGAGCTTTTGTAGTAGGGTCGAAGGCGGAGGGGTTGTTTTCTGCCCTGCCTCCCCCGCTGCCTGGGGTGTGATGGCAAGGGCTGCCCGAGGCGCTGCGGGCTGGTGACGGCGGTGGCAAGGCGATGGCAGTTCCTTCCCCCGACCTTCCTGGGGATGGGCAGCGGAGAGGCCGTGCTGTCTCCGTCACTGCAGAGTGTCCCCAGCATCCCAGGCTGGATGAGAGCCCAGGTCCTCTGCGTAAGAAGGCGCGTGTCGAGGAGATGTCAGTGGAGCTGCCTTCCCCCAGCTCATCCCAGCTCGGCCTTTAGCCACAGGCTTCTTCTCCGGCTGCCTTTGGAAGGGGATCATGGGCCAAGCCCAGGGCCTCGTACACTGTGAACCAGGCAGTTAGGGTAGACTTGGAACCAAAATCAGAAAGGAAAGGAAATAAACGGGTTTCCTTCTAGGAATCGTCTCTAGCTCCTGCGGAAACAGAAGGGCCCACGATTCTGCACCATTTTGCCTTTAGTCTCCCACCCCTCACACAGACCGTGCCCAGAAATAGGTGCGTTTTGCCAGGTCCTGCAGTGGCTCGGAGGAGGACAGGGAGCAGGAGAGCCTGCACCGCGGGGATGTTGTGGCCAGACCCCGCTTGCCGCCTTTTCTGTCCCAGGAGAGACCCTGATCCCTGGCAGCCGCAGTTCACCAGATGCTAGTATGTCCCCGTGAAGTCTGTTCTCCTTCTGGCAGAGCGGTTTCTCCTGCAAGCGTGAAAGGCAGGAGCACAGGCTGCTTGGGAAGCGGACGGAGCTGCTGGCTGGCCCCAGCGCTGCCAGGTCCCAAGGGTCTCCCCAGCTTCCACCCGAGCGCCTTCAGCTACCTTTAGAGACCGGACTCCCAACCAAAAAAGAGTTAAGGCAGTCGCAAAGAGGCTCCTTTTCTCTCTTTTCAATACACCCAAACCAGCTGTGATCAGCAGCGGCACTTTCGGAGGGAGAGGCGGGCTGGCGGAGGGACATGTGGTGCTGGTGTTCATCAGCACACTGCGCGTTCCGTACCCAGAGGAGCCCACCTGGCTCTGGCACCTTTACAACCCACCAGAGGCTACTGTGAAACTAGCTACTTGCTTTTGACATTGTGTACAGGTAGGAAGTCGAAGGTTACCGTTGAAATTAGTGGCCTTACACAGTTAGACTTGATGTGCGCTTGGACTGAAACGAGTTACGTTTGGAGTGAGCAGATCCAGTCCCTGGCTTCCGCAGCGTGTTTAATGGGTGGCAGTGTTTAGAAACTTAAAATAAATTTAAAAAAAAAAAAGAAAAAAAAGGAAAGAAAAAAGCTCACTGCTTGTTCGCCTGGCAGGGTGTGGGCTTCTGCTGCTCAGCAACAACTGATGCCGCCGCGGGCTCAGCTCCCCCCGCCTGCCCATCACCGTGCTGCGTTTCAGATAGCTGATCACTGCTTGGTTCCTTCCAGGGGCCTTTCTGTTGAAAGGGATGGGAGACACGAGTGCCTGTTTTTACCTGATCCCACAAATTCATTCCAAACCTGGCCTGCGATTGCATGAGTAATAACAGTAACAATAATAATAATAATATTTATTTTTATTTTAGAAGCACCTTACCAACCAACTGCAACGCTCTGTTGTTCCTTCACTAACTCTCCTTCCCTTGTTCTCCCTCTCCCCCCTTCGGTCATACTCCTTTTCAGTGCTCGGTGGTGTATGCGTGTGTGCTCACTGTTCTTGTATTCAATAAAAGTGAAATAAATGTGTTTGATGCTAAATCAGCCTGGGGCCTCAGTGGACTCTTTCCTGCCAAGAGGGTGGAGAAGTGAAGGGGGGACCTTGCAACTGGGGTCTCGCTCGTGGAAACACTTCACAACCCACAACCAAACTCGGCTCTGTCTAAAGCGAAGATGCCACCAGGTTGGGTGCTGCGGTGGTGGAGCTGGGAGCAGCGGCGTGCGGCAGCTGCTGACCCTCATACACAGATGTGGGGCAGCAAAGGAGGTTGTGAGGATGCTCAAAAGGCAGAGAGAGGAGGCATCAGCTGTCCCTGAGGAGCCCGACTCTGTCATCCGGGGAGGGAGGACGTGGTGCTGTGAGGGCATTGAGAAGGACCTGGACCTGGTGGAGCAGGGACAGAGGGGCCATGGAGATGCTGGGAGGGCTGGAGCCCCTCTGCTGTGAGGACAGGCTGAGAGAGCTGGGGGGGTTCAGCCTGGAGAAGAGAAGGCTCCAGGGAGACCTTAGAGCTCCTTCCAGTCCCTAAAGGGGGCCAACAGGAAGGATGGGGAGGGACTCTGGATCAGGGAGGGGAGCCATAGGACAAGGGGGAAGGGTTTTACACTGAAAGAGGGAGATTTAGATGAGATATCAGGAAGAAATTCTTTGCTGTGAGGGGGGTGAGCCCCTGGCCCAGGTTGCCCAGAGAAGCTGTGGCTGCCCCATCCCTGGAGGGGTTCAAGGCCAGGTCGGACGGGGCTTGGAGCAACCTGGTGTCCCGGCCCATGGCAGGAGGGTGGTACTGGATGGTCTTTAAGGTCCCTTCCAACCCAAACCATTCTGTCAGTCTATGATCTGTCTCGCTGTGGAGTCTCCATGTCTCTGTCCCGCCATGGGACATGGCTCTGGGTCCATCTGTCCCATCATAGGGCTCTTCTCCCTCTGTCCCGCTGCAGGGCCCTCAGTCCCGGGCTGGGAGGACTGGGGTGCCCGGGGGAATGGCCGCCAGCTGGGGGGGGGGCTGGGGGAGCGAGACCGCCTTTGGGGGACGTTGGGTCAGAGCGGAGCAGCCATGGATGGTCCTGGGAAGGCAAAGGGGAACAACGTCCGCCTCTGGAGCAGGGGGCGGAACGACCGTGCCCGGAACCGTGGTGCCGCCCGGGCGCTTTTTGGGAAGGACCGGGAGGGTGCAGCGGTTCCGGGTGCTGAGGAGCGGGCCCGGGGCGCCGGCCGCAGCCTGCCCTGCCCCGCCATGGCGGCCCCGCGGCTGGAGCCCGAGCTGGCCCGGCAGCTCTTCTTCGAGGGCGCCGCCGTGGTGGTGCTGGGCGTCCCCGAGGGCACCGAGTTCGGCATCGACTACAGCACCTGGACCGTGGGGCCCCGGTTCCGCGGCGTCAAGATGATCCCGCCGGGCCTCCACTTCCTACACTGCAGCGCCGGGCGGGCGGGCGGCGGCCGGGAGACGGGCCCCCGCACCGGCTGCTTCCTCAGCCTGCAGCGGCGGGAGGTGCGGGTGCTGCGGTGGGACCCCGCCGGCGAGGCGGTGGGGCTGGCGGCCGCGGGAGAAGCCGAGGCCTTCCGGGAGAACCTGCAGGAGATGGACCCCTTCCTCGGGCCCTACCCCTACGAGACGCTGAAGAAGTGGGTCTCCCTCACCAGCTTCATCAGCGAAGCTGCCGTGAAGAAGCTGCAGCCGGAGAGCGGGTGGATCTGCGCCTTCTCGGAGGTGCTGCCGGTGGTGGCCGGGCGGCACACCCAGGACCGGGTGGAGCAGCACCTGCCCCGCTTCGACGCCGAGTGCCGGAGCTACGCCGAAGGCATGGCGCGGCTGCCCCAGATGAAGCCGAGAGCCGGCACCGAGATCCGGTTCACCGAGCTGCCGAAGCAGATGTACCCCGACGGTGCTACGCCGGAGGAGATCACCAGGCACAGCATGGACCTCAGCTACGCGCTGGAGAAGGTGATTAGCCAGCGGTACGCCAGCCAGCCTCTGGATGTGCTCGGTGAGTACCACCCATCGCTGGGTAGAGCCTTGGAGTGCTTTCTAGAGTCATAGAATAGTTTGGGTTGGAAGGGACCTTTAAAAGCCATCTAGGCCAACCCCCTGCCATGAGCAGGGACAACTTCAACTAGAGCGGGTTGCTCAGAGCCCCGTCCGACCTGACCTGGAATCTTTCCAGGGATGGGGTATCCCTCACCTCTCCGGGCAACCTGGGCCAGTGTCTCACTGCTCTCATTGTAAAGAATTTTTTTCTTCTGTCTAGTCTGAATCTCCTCTCTTTCAGTTTAAAACCATTCCCCCTCATCCTATCACTCCGCTCCCTGATCCAGAGTCCCTCCCCATCTCTCCTGGAACCCCTTTAGGGACTGGAGGGGGCTCTGAGGTCTCCCCCAGAGCCTTCGCTTCGCCAGGCTGAACCCCCCCAACTCTCTCGGCCTGTCCTCACAGCAGAGGGGCTCCAGCCCTCTGATTATTTTTGTTGCCCTTCTCTGGACCCGCTTCTGCTTTGGGAGAGTAAAGTAATTTCTCTGTAAAGTGAGAGGCCTGGGATGAAACCCACACCTGTTCCGTGGGCCCTGTTCCCTGGCACCCTGAGGTATCTCTCTTAATCACAAGACAGAAGTTTGTGGGGTATTTAGCAGCTACAGGGCCTGTTCCAGTTGCGCTGGTGCGAGGATGCGGTGCTCAGTGTCCAGAGCTGCCAGCCTGACACGTTTGCCTCTCTCACTCCTGGGTGCTGTATTTGGTGCCCAGGTTGCCTCAAATTAAGCCAAAAGCAGCAATTGCCGGTGGCCACGAGCTGCATCTCATGCAAAAGGGGCCTGTCATCTGGCACCAGCCTGGCAATCTGCCTGTGAAGTGAGCCTCTGAGGATGGAGCTTGCAGAATCCTGGAAGAATTGAATGGGTCTGAGCAGGCAATTTTCACGTTCTTGTTCCCATTTCAGTGGTATGGGGTCTCCCAGCAGGCAGTTTCCGAGGTAGTAGCCGGTCCCCTCCCTGGCTGGAGCAGCAGCAGCTCTGTTGCGTGCTGCTGGCGACTCTCCGTGGCAGCGTTCGGGGTTTACCAGCCCTCCTGCAGGAGACACCCACAGCGAGGACTGCGGCTCCCGCTCACAGCGCCTTAATTACTTGCCAGCCTTTTTTGGCAACTTGTGATATGAATAAGTATCAAATCTGTAGAGGTCCTGAAGTGTGATTTTGTTCCATGGTAGGGTGGAGAGCGGGCTCGGGAGTGCAGCTGAGCTGGAGCCTCAAGGCTGCTGAGGTTTGGAATAAGACTTTGTTTTTACCTTCTTCCATTTTTCTCTATATTAACATTATACAATTTAATCTTTATCGAAGACAACTCTAGGATATACAATGAATGAATTACCTTAGGAAATGGTGATGCCATCGTTCTGATGCTGATCATAGCTGATGCTAAGCATCCAGTGAGATGAACCCTGGCTCTGAAGTCAACGAGATAAAAACATCCGTTAATGTACTGCTCACCTCTCCCAGTGTTCCCACAGCCCTTGCATTCAAGGGCAGTAGCATTTGCACTCCGGTGTGGCTCTGGAAACCCGGGCACGGGCGGAGTGAGTGCTTGCAGAATAACAGCAATGTGTGACTTCTTATTTGAGTGTCATTTTGAGAACACAGATGATGCTGGAAGTCCTTAGGTGGCTGTGTACTCTGATTGCCCGTAAAGTCACTCTCCAGAGATGATAATTACAGTTACAGGTGGACCTGCCCGATTATGCTTTGCTTTTTCTCCAGCTGAAGAGCAGAGCATTAGGAAATAGTCAGTGTTTGGAGTATTGATTGCTATTAGCAGAATCACTGGAAGGGCAGAATGCATGTGCGAAAGGCAAACCCAGAGTTTTACGCAATCCTTTACAGGGCTTTTGAAAGGACATGTACCTTGGATGTGTTTTTAGTCTTATGCCTGTTTTGTTTTGTTTTGTTTTCCTTTGCTGAATATGCACAGCTGAGTTGCAGTTTGCTTTCGTCTGCTTCCTGATCGGGAATGTCTATGATGCATTTGAGCACTGGAAGAGACTCTTGAACATCCTGTGCCGATCTGAAGATGCCATAGGGAAGTATCAAGACCTTTACATCAATCTCATTTCTGTGCTGTATCACCAGCTTGGTGAAATCCCAGCTGATTTTTTTGTGGACATTATTTCTCAGGACAACTTTTTAACCAGCACCTTACAGGTACGTTTGCGGCTCTCTCTTGAAAAATGAGAGTGAGGAGAGGGCATGCGGGGCATCAGAGCAAATTCAGGGAGAAGCTACAAAAGCAATTAAGCTGCTGTTGAGCTGCGTGGGAGATCCTGAGCCTATCTAAGCACGCGCATATTTTCTTTTACTTTTTCCCTGTGTTATTTACAAAGAAATGCCATTTCCTTGTTATCTCAGAGTTTGACCATCTCAAGCTATGCCTAGAAACGTCTAATGCAGTATAAAATTGAGTCAATATGCATGCAGAGAGGCCAGCAAAGGAAAGGCTAATGAAGATGGCTGCAACAGAGACTGGGGACTGTGAGGGCTTTTTTTTTGGTGTTTTCCTTGCAAATAGTGCTTAAAGTAGCCTGCTACATTGCCCTGAGAGTTCTGGAGTGGCACATCTAATGTGAGTGGACTGTACTAGCGTACTTTTTCTAAAAAATTTTTAAGGCCTTTGGTTGTATTAAGCTGATGAGCTATTAGAGAGGCTGAGCAAATGCAAGATGATGTTTGTTTGTTTATTTTTTCCCAAATGCCATTTTTTTTAATTTTTTTTTTTTTATAAAAAACCCAAAACTTTGACATAAAAGGCTGCTGATGCTGATTTTTGGTCATCTTGAATGCTATGCTTAGTATGCAGAGAAGTTGCCGTGAAACCTTATCGAGCTTCGGGCATCGATAGTATTTCAGAAGCTTTTCCATTCCTGTTAGCCTTAAGCAAAGCTGAAGATTTTCTGTAGTCGAGTTCTTATCCAGAAGGGATTTATAGTTAGTCCAAAATGCAGAAACCACTGCTTCTGCAGAGACGGGCATCGGTAAACCTGCAATTCGGAACTAGTAAAACCAGTTACTCCCACTGATTGTAACCACGCTAACAGCTCAGCAAACAGGCTAATGAAAACTTGGTTTTAAAAAAAAAAGAAAAGAAAAGCCAAAACCAGATACACTGTTGAAGCTCAGCAATAGAAACTTAATCCCAGCAGCAACAGTGTAAGTTATGTTGCAGGTGCTTGGTGCAAACCCTTAGTGCCTTCACCTTTCTCCGGGAGTGGCTGCGTTTGTCTACTTGTAACTCCAAGTTCATGCTGTAGATTTGGGGAGAGGGGAGGTGTTTGCTTTTAATTTGCTGGGTAAAATGTTACAGGAGGCATTGCTTTAATCAAGTGACTTTCTTCGCTTTTTTGGAATTTGGATTCGTAGAAGTCTCAATTTTTTTAAAGTGTTTATTTTATTTTCATTGGCGGGTTTTTTCCATCCCATTACGGGACTGGAAAACCCAGCTCTATTTGTTGATCCGCGAGTTTGCTGCATTTTGCACTGTCTGTTTACAACAGTACAAAGAATGTGTCAACCAGCCATTCTTTCCATCCGATGGGAGTTTTGGAAGCACACCCTGTCTTGCTGGCTGTCTTTCCTTTTTGGATACCTGGGTCTTGTCCGCCCTCGGATTTCTTCAGTCTGTGTTTTTTACTTAAGTGGTGGAAGCTGATGCCTTTAGGTGGCTGCACTGGCTTCAGGATCACTGTTGGGCCCTAGCAGGAGTCACTGCGTTCCTAGTGGCAAAGAAGAAATTTGCCTTATTGCTGAACTGAGCCTCTCCTTGCTAAAAGTTCTCCGTTTCTCTGCTCCCGTGGGATTTCCATACTGAAATAATGCCAGGGAACCTCTGGGACTTGCCTCACCCAGTCGCTGTATGTACACAGCCGTCAGAATTAACAGTCTTAACTGGGTGTAGGCAGGTGGATCAGAAAAAGTGCAAAACGGTGTGTGTGTGGGGGTGTATTATCTGTGGGTTAGCTTTTGCTCAGCTTTTGAATACAGCAACTTTATTTTTGGAGTTTGATCTAAGGCAAGAAGAGTACAGCATAACCTCCACTCCATATGCAGCCCGAACAAAGTTTAAAGAAAAAAAATATTGATGAAATAACTGATTTAATGTGCAATTCATTGAGGAGAAGTGGGAAGTATAATCTTTTACATTTTATTCTTTTTTTTTAATAGCAGCCTCGCTGGGTAAAGGAGTTCTGTTATAGAGAGGCAGTTTCCTGGTAGAACGAACAAGGAAAAGGCAAATTTTCATAAACAAAGCAGCAAACTTTGCTGCTCGTTGTCAGTGTTTTATCCAGCTGTCAGTAGATCTCTCCCAAATAAGAACCTCCTTTTTTCCCAGGGGGCTTTGCCTTCACTGCCATTGAGCAATGATTTTTTTTTATTATTTTTTTTTTTCCCTCTTTGGCTTTGAAATACAAGTTTCTTCCTATGGAGATGAGTTCCGGATCATGAGTTGAGAAGAAGAGCAGAAGCAGGCTGGTGAGAGATGGGCTCTGAGGCTAAATGCCCTGTTTAATTGTACACAGGTGCTTTAACTCTCAAACAGAAGCTGTGAATTTGGGAAAAGTTAATAGATTTGTGTTTGTCTGGATGATGGAGGGGAGCCAGCCTTAGAGGTTAGCCCAGATTCCAGTGCCCTGTAGCCAAGGGAATGGCTGTGCTGGGGATAACTGGACTTTTTCCGGAGAGCTCCTATTCTTCTCTTACTTTCATGGTCACTTTATTAAGTTTTCGCTGTATCCCAAGGTGTTGGTGATACAGTATTACAAAAGGGGTTCTCCTGGTCCATCCGACCATGAAAAAGGTGGGTGTAATTACCTCTTGGCCTTTTTGAAACATGCTGTAAAATTGGCTACGTGGCCAATGAAAACTGATAGTCCTCTTCTTTTTTTTTTTTTTTTTTTTTTTTTATTTTTTTTCCCCCCCTTCTGCTCAGCCATTTTTCTTTGCTCACACTTCGGGGTATTTCAGAATTCCCTAGTACGTATTTAGTTAACGTGTATACTCCTTGAAACAAAGTTGTGACATTAATACAAATGTTTCTAACGCTGAGTCAGTGGAGTGGAGGCGGGATGTCTGTCCTGGCCATGGGACCAGAGGAGACGTGTAGGCTTTGTTTAGGTAGCCCCAAAGCTGGAGTGGTTTCCAGGGTGGCAGGTCCCTTACCCATGGCCTAACCTGAACCTTTTCCCGTACACCCTGTTAATGACATCTTTGTAGGAAAGAGAAGCACAGCTTGTGCCGTGGCTCACTTCTTACTGACCTCTGCTCTGTTCTTTTAGGTGTTTTTTTCCTGCACGTGCAGCGCTGCTGTTAACGGGACCCTAAGGACAAAAGCTGAAAAATTCAAGGCTCACCTAACGAAGAAATTTAAATGGGACTTTGAGGCGGAGCCTGATGACTGCGCTCCTGTAGTGGTAGAACTTCCTGAGGGCGTGCAGATGGACTAAGCAAGATGGTCGCTTCGGAACAAACAGCTTTTTAAAATAACTCTTTCTCCACATTTTCTCCAGCCTTGCAAGCTTCCTAGAAGCTGACTCCAATTTCTGCTCTAGAAGCAGATGTGGAAAACCCAGGAGGATTCCTAACTTCGCGAGGAGACCAGAATTAGTGGAAGAGTTTGAGTATTGCCACACAGCTACTTTGGACACCTTGTTTTTTACCCTCGCTCTTTGGCAACATCTCCTCATTCTGTACTCTGCTGACCTCTAGGTCCCTGGTCCCTTCTGTCCTCCTGGGCTGGAGGTGACACACTGTTTGGAGAGCATCTGTGGTTCACACTTGAAGCCTTTGCTGCTCCGATTTGGTACCTCCTGAGCGAGGAGCGTAAGCTCACAGGGCTGGTCTTTGCAGCTTTTGACGGCCTGAACTCGGGCTGCGAACTGAGTTCTGCTCTTCCCAGGCTTGCGTTACAGGGACGTAACGTGGTGGACGTTTATGCTGCTTACTGTGATTTATTGCAATGGTCTGTTGTGGAGAAGGACACGCAGCAAAATTCTTCCCATTTCATACCCCCCGTACTGAGGTATCTTATTCCCCCCATTCTGTTAAAGCCTTTTGTATTTACTCTCTGTTTAGCCTGATGTAAAATAAAGTTAACAGTTTGCTAACAAGAAATAGAGTTACTGGACAGTAGTTACCCAGGTCTTGAAGAAGACAGCCAGCATGAGACTTCCACATGAACTGGGTCCTCTGTTTTGTTATAATTGGAAATCCCGCGTATTTTCACTGGTGACAGCCTCTTCCCATTGCCCAGCCCCCGTTTCCCACAGGCGGGCTGTGAGAAAACTGGTGGTGCTCGTTCAGAGCTGCACGGGTTCCTGGTCCTACCACGTACTTGTTCCTTTCTCGGCCGTTAGACTCCTTCAGAAGTTTGTCTGTGTGCATGTCTAACAAGGTAACGCTGTTTTGTTAGTCTTTTGTAGTTCAAAATAAAACTCAGGAGCGCCTTGCCTGTGAATAGCTTTTTAGTTATTTAGCCAAAGCTTGTGGTACAGTGACACTGCCCTCTATTTCTCATCCGGGATGTCCGGTGTCCCCCAGAAGTAACGTCACAGTGCTACCCATGACATCCAAGGACAACTCACAGTAGAATGGTACGTGGCGTGACACAAAGCACAGCGTGTTCTGGGAGGAAGGTGTGTGAGGAGGGGGTTCCAGGTAGTCGGGAGCTTACCACAGGAATCGGCTGTCAGAAGCCCTTGCCTGCTGCTCGGTGCTGTTTCCTCAAGGGCTCCGCACTTCGTTACTCTGGTGTCTTGGTTTGTCCATTTTAAACGCTCTCTGTATTGACCACAGGCCCTCAGGGGAGGTTACTCCGATTTGGCAAGTTGTTCTTAAATCTTTCTTTCCAGGCTTTCTCATCCTTAACACCCTTGAGACGTTTTGTGCCGTGCTTTGACTGTGCTCTCCTCTTGTTTTCTCGCTCTTTGTTTCTATCCGCAGGCAGGGCGCTGTCTTTGCAGTTGCCCACTGGACAAATGATTCGTAATGATTTTGACGAAAAAGATGCCTTTGCCGTTTGTTGGCTCGTTGCGCCAACCCCACGCCTGGTTCTGTTGCTTTGGAGCAGAACGCCAGTCACTGATGGAAGTAGTGAGTAGTGAAGGCGATGTGGCGCCTGGGGACCTGCCCGTCTGGAAGGGAGAGGGGACCAGTGCTCCGTGGGTGCTGAGCAGGCGGCATCAGTGCGCCGTGGGCCGTCCTGGCAGCGTTCCCGCTTGTTTGACGGCTAGGTTGATTTGAGCGCATCTTTGTTAAACCTCCGAAACAACTGAAAATTAACTTGCAAAGTGCGGAAGAGTCAGGTTCCCATAATGGACTACTCTTCTAGCAGCTGAGAAAAGAGGATATCGTGTACTTGTATGTTGTGCTTTTATTTTTATTTTTTTCTTTTTGCAAGGTTGTAATAGGGAGAGGTAATGTCTCTTATTAGACCCACAAAATAGGTGGGGAAGAAACAGGCCTCTGGGGACACAGTCCCTTTGTTAGACGTGGAACAGAAGCAGCCAACTTTCTGCTCAATACTGGCCGAGGCGTTCAGAATTCAGCTCCGTTGTGAGACTCAGTTGCACGCTTGGAGGCTAAAGGGAAGCTGGCACGTACGAATCAACATGTCAGATGTTTGCAAGGTGGGGCTTATAAATTTTGGGAGGGAAAAGAGCACTGTTATTTCCGTTGAAGTCAGCAGGAAGGATGGTATAGAAGGAGAGTGGTAACGTAACAGAAGGAATATTTTCTTGCCCTTATATAGCCTTAGGCCCGCTATGGCTGTGGTAACGCTCCCCCTTCTTCCAGCTAAGATGAACACAGTGATCTGAAAGCAGAGGAGAGATTGCGTGTGCGTAAATGTGCATTACGGCAAGCTAATGAAGCATAATGTGTGATGTGTTTGCAACACTGATTCAGCAATGAATTGGGGTCAGGACAAGCAGCTTTGGGTGCGTTGTGAAGTGGCACTGAAGCATGAGGTACATTGGCCTCCTGCTTATGTGGAGAGTTGTCCGGCTGCCAGAGTTGTGCGAGTGAGGCGCCTTGGCACCGTTCCTGTCCTGTGACGCGCTTTCGCTGCAGATTGTGTTGGAGCACGAGCCCTGCGTGAGGCTGATCGCTTGGGGGTTGGCGGTGGCATGAGCTGACCAGTGGGTACCCCCAAAAATGCACAGCACACTGCATTTACAATGCGTAGCCCGGTGTGAGTGTATTCAATCCTGAGAGCTGCTATTCCTTTTTTTTTTTTATTTTTCCCCCACTTTCCCCTTAGGCTCAGTAACGTCAGCCAAACCAGAGCTTTGGGAGTCAGTGATATTTATCCTGTGTGGAGCCTCCACGTTGTCCTGCACCACGCCAAAAGAGAGTTGCTTCTTGTTTCATCGACCCTGCGGATTCAAAGATGTGGAACGTGCTGCCTGAGGCTGCAGAGAGCTGCCTGCCTTGTGCCGGTGTTGCAGTACTTTCCTTTTTTTATTGGGAAGAGAAATGGCACGTCTTGTTCGTGCAGCTTCCTTTGCGATTTCCGCCACCCCCTCCCCAGCTGCCACACAAGCAGACGGAGCACTCCTGGCTTTGTGCAGGTGGATTGCTGCCGCTGACGTCTCCGTGTCACTGCTGAACACCCACCGTGTAGATCTGCCGTTCAAATTGGCCTGGTGTAGCAGCTGCCTCAGCAGTCCTTTAACTCCTGTGACAGCAAAGCTCGAACAGCACCAAGTTCGCATGGTGTCAGGCGCCTCCCAGACACGTAGAGGTTCCCATCCCACAGCTCTTGGCCTCTGAGCACAAACTAAAGTTGAAAGGGAGCAGGTGGGGAAGGTGTAGAAAGTGGTCAGTGACTGTGTCAGGTCTTACCTCTCTGAGAGCAAACCGTTTCTGCGCAATACGCTGTTAATTTTCAGAGAGCGCGGTTAGTTAGAAGAGGCTTAGCTAAAAAGTAAAATTACTGAACGGAAACTTGGTCCTGTTTTACCTCAGACCAGGACGCTGTGGTTGGTTAACGCTGTGGTCTTAAATCCGAAATGAGCTCAGGGTTCGTCACTATTTCAACCAGCGACTCTTGGTGCCTTCACTTTTACTGCTTGATGGTAAGTTGAATTTTCGGTTATTTGTTCAATTTTCTTACGGTAACCCTAGCCTTTCTGTGTGCGTCTTCTTTCAGTTCAAGTCTTTTTCTATTTTTATTAGGCTTTTTTAGCGTGTCTTAGTATTGTACATGTATTTTTCTAATCCAGAAATAACAAGTGATGGACATTCATTTGCCATTTGTGCCTCTGACAACTAACAGGAGTGAGAGATTTTCCAGGGTCTCTTAGACATACACCACCTTTGTTTGGAGCGGTGTTTATTTCTGCTACTGCTTTGGCAGCTGGATGTAGACTGTGGCAGCTGCCGCACGTGGAGCGGCTGGCACTGACCTCCTGGAATATGGAAAAAGATGAAATGGAACGTCTTGTTCCCTTTCTCTGAAAAAGGAAATAATCTTCCCCTGATACTGCTGTTCATTGTCCAACGGAGCTACGACAGTGGCTTGTTCTGCAGCCCTGATACCATAGAAGGGATGTGCCGTGAAGGGTCATCCCTCCCCACTGTGCTCAGCTATTTCCCAGCTGTTTCTGCCCCCCCTCCCAGACTCTGCCCCTCCTGCCCCACGGCGGGCGGTGCTGGGCAGCCCAGGGCTGGGGATGTTGGGGATGGAAGGCACCACGGAGGCAAGTGGTGCACAAACCACAGAGCGGAGCCGGGAAGGATGCTCCGTTAAAGCATGGGCTGTGCTGGAGCCTGTAATTAATGCACGGGAGGCGTTGTCTCTGCAGGGGCCTCATTAAGAGAGAGTAAATGAGCTGCAAGGCGGCCTTATGACAAATAAACAAACTCCAAATGGGTTAATCAATAGGAGGAAAAATCCATGTACAGCGACTATCGGATGCTTTGGACGTGTTGGCGCGACTCGCTGCACCGCCTGCCTCGCTGGGGCCGTGTCAGTGCGTTCGGGGGGCTGCGGGTTGTCGGGGGGGGCTGCGGCTTGTCCCGGGGAAGGAGCCGCTCGCAGGGCGCAGCAGAAATGGGTCGCGCAGCTGCAGCCGGGCCAGCGAGGTGCCAGCTCCCCGCTTCCAGCAGAGCTGAGCTCCTGCTCCAGCGGCTCTTGTCCGCCTTGGCTTGAGGGGCTCCGTGGATTTGAAGCATAAAGGCTGCGCTCATGGTGGCATGGTTGCGAGCTGAAGGCAGCCCCTGCCAGGTCTCAGCTTTGGGCGGGCAAGGAGCGAGAGGGAGGAGGAAACGGCGAGGGGATTGACTTATCTCATGCCGCCATGGCAAGGGCTGCGTCCGTGGCCCGGCTGGTGGGAACCCCCACGTCTCGCCTGGGATCACACGGGACGCTCAGCTGAAGGGCAGAGGAGTTTCCCAGACTTCACATCCCTGAAGATGGAACGCTTGAATGTTTTGCCTCCCCCCCGCCCCCAGCCTCTGCAAGGGAGTTTGCAGCTCAGTCGCTAACTCCAGATGCCGTGCCAGGCTGGTAAGAGAGAGGTGCCAGCACCCGGCAGCGCTCCTGCCCTGTCCCTTTACGATCTACTTACCGTCTCTTTGCCCGTAAAAATCACATCTCCTCCCACCATCGTCATTAAACGGTTCAGGTAATCAACGGCTATTTGTAAAGGAAGAGTGGTGGAAAAGGCAGGTGTTGAGCGGTTGGGGGGGAGCCGAGGGACAGGGCGCAGCGGGGACAGTGGCTCTGGGCTGCGCTGGCCCCTGGAGCTGCTCAAAGCCCCTGGGCTGGAGGTCAGGGGCTGGTGTTTGCCTGGGGCATGCGCAGGACTTGCCAGAAGGGGAGTGAGTTTTATCCTGTGCCGCAGGTTTTAGCGCTGGTTTGGGTTGTTTTTTTGTTTTTTTTTTCTTCCAAAGGCAGGTTTAGCCACATTTGATATATTTCTGAAGAAGTTGATTTTTTTTTTTTTTTTTAAAAGCAAAAATTTCTTCTCCTCCCCAGCTCTGATCGCTCTGTCTGAATTCCTTGGGATAAGAGGGCAACGTAAAGGTAATTACTATGATTTTTATACCTTACAGTAAATTTAAACCCTAATAGAAATGGAAAGTTTCAAGTTTAAAAGTATTTATAGAAAAAAAATAAAAAGGAGGAGGAAAAGGTCATTGGTTTATATTCAGAAATCCCCGATTTCTCCCTCAGCTGGGGAGCAGCTGTGAGGAAGAGCGGGTGGCATCCAGGAAGGCTTAACCCAGGCTCTGTGGTTTGGAAATGAGGGACATTGAGGATGTTATTATTGGAAAAAGCTGGGTTTGGAAAAGACATTCCCTCTCAGGGTTGAAGTAGGCACAGTTTTGTGCTTGTTTGGGAGGTATCGGGTGTTGCATGAAACAAGAGCTGTTTCTTTTGATTAGACAGAATTTGGGGTTCTTGCACTTGAGCAAGCAAAGAGGTGGCCTTGCCTGTCAGGAAGGGATCTCTTTTTTTTTTTTTTTTTTTTTTTTAAATATATGAAGCACATTTGTTTAAACCGTGGCCGTTGCTGTTAGTTGTTTTTCAGGAGCCTGTGTTGAGTACCCCAAGGCAGCTCCGTAGCTGGAAGGTCAGCAGTGGCACGAGTTACCTGTGGGACTCTTCCTGTACCGTGAAAGTTGCTCGTAACTTCACTGAGCTGGGAAGAAGCTTGTGAGTTAATGTTCCGGGAGCAGTCCTGTTAACGCTGTGAGTTTTTTACAGTTTTCCTTCCCCCCAAAATGTCTTTACTTGTGTTCTGGGAGGGAGGGCCTGCTTGCTCTGCCGTTTCTGCGAAGGTTTCCGAGAGGAGAGCGTCGCTGGCAGGAGCGCGGGCTTCGTCGCGTGTTTGAAAGCAAACTTTACCATTAAAATCCGTTTGGCTCGAGAAAGCCGCTCCTTTGCAGAGAAGGGGTTTTCAGTGAAGGAGAAGGACCTCTGGGTGGCTCCATCTTCACAGGTTTGGCATTGGATGCTGTAATTTCTGCACGTGTGCTACATGACCAGCTTTATTTTCCTGATCCATCCTCATGTTTTAAGTACTCGGCAGCAGTGAATGTTCATGCCAGGCTAACGCTGGAGACACTCTTACTCCAAGGAATTGTTTGTAGCAGGCGGTTATCCCTGGGAGCACTGCCTCGTCGCTGGGCACTGGTGGGGTATCCCCAAGTCTGTCCTGGGCGTCCCGGCTGGGAAAGGGATGCTTCCAGCCCATGCTGAGGGAAGGGGGCTGCCTGCTCCTGCACCCAGCATTGCCTCCTCCATGGAGCCACGAAACAGGCTGCGCACCATCTAGTTCTGCAATAACCTGCATTTCAGGGACGGTTGTTCCCTGCAAGCAGAGAGGGGATTCTGCCCCTCTGCTCCGCTCTGGTGAGACCCCACCTGGAGTCCTGTGTCCAGCTCTGGAGCCCTCAGCACAAGAGGGACATGGACCTGTTGGAGCGGGTCCAATGGAGGGCCACGAAGATGATCCAAGGGCTGGAGCCCCTCTGCTGTGAGGACAGGCTGAGAGAGCTGGGGGGGTTCAGCCTGGAGAAGAGAAGGCCCCGGGGAGACCTTAGAGCCCCTTCCAGTCCCTGAAGGGGCTCCAGGAGAGATGGGGAGGGGCTGTTTGCAAGGGCATGTAGCGATAGGACGAGGGACAATGGTTTAAACTAGAGCAGGGCAGGGTTAGATCAGACATTAGGAAGAAGTTCTTTACACTGAGGGTGGTGAGAGACTGGCCCAGGTTGCCCAGAGAGGTGGGGGAGGCCCCATCCCTGGAGACATTCAAGGCCAGGCTGGATGAGGCTCTGAGCGACCCGATGGAGTTGAAGATGTCCCTGCTCACTGCAGGGGGGTTGGACTAGATGGCCTTCAGAGGTCCCTTCCTGTCTGCACCGTGCGCATCTCCTGAGTCCCACTCTCAGGCAGGAGGGGGGGCAAGTGACTCAGATTCGTAAATCCCCAATGGCATGGGGCTAAGGTGAGATAAATCTCAAGGTCCATATACAAACATTTATACGCTTACCAAAATGGTTAGTGTAGGTCTTAACAAGTCCACGATCATTGGTTAGGTATAGAACAAACGATGGCAAGCGGGGAGGTGTGCGTGGTGTTACTGAACAACGGGTGTACAACAGCTTATGGCAAGTGGTACTTAGGGTGGGACTTAAGGTTGTTACTTACCAATTCTAAGAGAAAAGAGAAACTGAGGGACAGACAAAGGAAAAGACAGAGAAAGAGATAAAGAGATCACTGGTCCTGGTTCCAGCGTCTTTTTCAGGGCATCTTCCCAGGCATAATCTTCTTCTTTCTTGGGAAAAATCTTCCCAGGCACGATCTTTTTTTGTTTCTTCTTTGTTTCCTTCTCTTGGGGCACTTGTTTTCCTCTTTTATGATCCTTTTATGAGCCTCGTCTCAGGTTTCTCCCTTCTCCCAGGTGACGTGGAGCATGATTTGGGTGGAGAGACGAGTGCCATGGTCATACATGTTTAGCATGATCTCTGTAATCTTCATTAGCACATGCAGGGTGTGCGCTTTCATATGCGTTTCGCGGATAATGAAGCCAAGGTCACTCATGGGGCACAATGGCCTTGAGAACTGAGAACTAGCAAGCTCACCACACAGGTGGCAGAACCCTCCTGTCTTCACAAGACAGTTCTCCCACACTTCCAGGCGCCAGAAGTGTGAGCCTTATCAGTTCTTTGAAGGCCAGGCCTGCATTATTTATTTCCTTGCGAGTGTTTGAGGCGTTCCATTGAAGGCTTGGGGGGCCTCCTGCCCCTCGGCAGGGAATTGACAGTCCGTCCCTTACAACACCTGAATGTGTCTGTGCGCTTCCCAAATCTTGCTGAAGTGAGTTCCTGGAGTCTGGGCAGGAGGTGATGGAGCAGGGTTGAGGTGATGGAGCAGGGTTGAGGTGATGGAGCAGGGTTGAGCTGCCGGACCTGGCGGCAGCTGGGGAGGGGAGATGATTCGGGCAGGAGAAGTGCTGGGTGGCCCCGTGGGCTCAATTCTTCCGTTTGTGCTAAGCACGGCCTCTTGTCTGGTGGTATTTTTGGTTTGTTTTTCAAACAGCCACTTCAGGATTTAAAAAGCATCACTTGAGAGTCTGCTGATCGTTGCTGCGAGCTTCACAGACTTCTGAGAGACCTTCCGTCCGCAATCCAGCAGGGACCTGTTAAACACATCACCCAGCCGTGGCGTGTGGTCACTCGGGGCCTCTAACGGCTTTATTTCATTAGTGAGAGTTCACTGGGGAGGGCTGTGCGTGTTCATTGTTGCTGGAAGTTCACACCGCCCGAGTGTGTTCATTTAATGGACTTATTTTCTTACCACGACCAATAACCAGTGTGATCTAATGTTCCTTCTGGGACTCTCATTCACTTCATTCCTCAGCAGAAGCAGGCAGGTCAAGAGCTCTCCTGCATTAGCCAGGAGACGTTCCACCTTCCTTATTATCCACCGTTCCCTGCAAAGATTCTTTTAAACTCCCAAAGAAAATGCTACCTTTGATTTACTTCCCTCCCCCCCACCACCACCATTTTCTTTTGCTTCTTCAGTGACAAAACATTTATTGCTGCCTCAAAAGACCAGACAACTTCTCTTGTCGTGTCAGGGGTCCTAGTCCAATTCTGATGTGATTTAACTGCATCAGCCTTCCCCGGGCTTCGGTACTGAAAGGAAATGGCAGGTTTTGTCTTGTGCCAGCAGTAAACCAGGTTTTTTAACACGTTCCTTTCAGGTCACCGCTCAGTAAAAGCATCTTCTGGCTGGCTTTACCAGTGCCACCAGGGAGGGTCTCTCAGAACTGGCTTGTGTACGCGAAGTCGTAGGTGTGTGGGTGCTGCCAGGGTGTGCACCCCGCCGCTGGGTGGGTTTGGGCCCTGGAGTAACGGCTCTGCTTCTTCCCCCGCTCCCTGTCGAGGCCTCGCAAAACCTTCTCTCTCCCCCTTGTCGCACGGCGGGGAATGGCAGGGCTCCAGCCTGCGCCGCTTCTGCTCCTGCAGTGCAGGACGGGAGGTGCTGATGCCTCGGAAAGGGCTCGCGCCCGCCCTCTGAATCCACACAAATATGCAAAGGGTGCAGCGGTGCAAAGCAGGGGTGAAGCGCTCCATGGAGTACGGAGCAAGGGAGACTGAGGCCTGGGATGACACAGAATCATAGATGGGCTGGGTTGGAAGGGACGTCTAAAGGCCACCGAGTCCAACCCCCCTGCAGTGAGCAGGGACATCTTCAACTCCATCAGGTCGCTCAGAGCCTCATCCAGCCTGGCCTTGAATGTCTCCAGGGATGGGGCCTCCCCCACCTCTCTGGGCAACCTGGGCCAGTCTCTCACCACCCTCAGTGTACAGAACTTCTTCCTAATATCCCATCTAAATCTCCCCTCCTTCAGTTTGAAACCATTTCGCCTTGTCCTATCGCTACACTCCCTGATCCAGAGTCCCTCCCCATCTCTCCTGTAGCCCCCTTCAGGGACTGGAAGGCCACTTATAAGGTCTCCCCGGAGCCTTCTCTTCTCCAGACTGAACCCCCCCCAGCTCTCTCAGCCTGTCTTCATAGGAGAGGGGCTCCAGCCCTTGGATCATCTTCGTGGCCTCCTCTGGCCCCGCTCCAACAGGTCCATGTCCTTCTTGTGCTGAGGGCTCCAGAGCTGGACACTCCAGGATATCCTGATGTTGACACATCTGATGTGTCATTGATCTCCTGACGATGGACACAGTACTCCTGGATGTCTTGGGAATCAAAGCGCTGTTGCAAGGCAGTGAAGTTGGTTTGTTTGGTGTGTGAGCCGGGGGTTCCTGCATCCAAGTTGGCTGCTGGAAGAGGACCCGTACAGCCTTGGCTGTGGTGCCCATCTCAGAGCCTTGTGTCCCTGAAATTAAGCCACAGCATCTGTGTTTGTTCTGCAGTTAGTGGAGGTGAGGGAAGAGTCGAGGAATGGGATCTCCTGCCTGACAGCTGCTGTTCAACAATAGTCCTGTGCCTCTGCCCTGGGTTTCAAAGCCGTTTCTCCTGCTCCCCACCACACTGATTTTCTCCTTTGCTGCTTATCCAGGCCTCTCCTGATTCTACTGTGAGTTGATGGGAAAATGCAGCGGAGGAGAGCTCTGGATGCCTTTCCTGCCTCCCTGACCTGGTTGCTTCCCAAAGGGAATGGGGATGAGCGGGTGGATGAGTGCCCACTTGACCACTGCCTGCCTGCGGCAGCAGCCGGGCAGCCCTTCCGCTGGCTGTGAGCTGGCCCCTGCTTGCCGTTGCCGTGGCCCCTGCTGGCCCAGAGCCATAACAGGGACTTCAACAGGAACCTGTCCTGGATGACTGGACATCAGATGTGTAAGTGAAGTGCCCAGGATGGTGGGGCTGATCCTGCGCTGACACAGCGCACAGTGGAAGAGCCCTTTACCCTGAAGAACCTGCAGGGTCCAAGGTAGGACTGGAGGATGTGCCTGAGATGGTTTGCACCAATTAAATCTAGCAAGATGTGGCTCATGGGAGGTGTGAAGAAGGTGTGGAGATGCTGGTCAGGCGAGCTGCGTGGGGCTGAGGACTGGAGGGGCCATGGGCTGGGCTGAGACAGTGCTGGGAGTATCCCGCTCCCTCCCAGCTTTGGAGTCCCTGTGCGGCACCAGCAGCCCTGCTGGGTCCAAGAAAACACAGGGTGGGATCTCCATGAGAGCACCATGTTGGTTGAATCCCTGCGGATGTAGGGAGGAGTGGTTCGCTCTGAAGACCTTCCCCTGTGCGGCTGGTGGCCTGTGTCGTTGGGAGATGAGCCAGTGGTTGGTTTTAGGAGATGGAAATGTGAATGCTTGTATTTGGCAGGAAGACATTGGGAACACGGTTCTGGGAGGCATTTGAAGAAGACGAGGGGTGCTGCAGGTAGGATGGATAGCTGACCGTGTAATTTGGGGCAAGTGAGACGGGTTGTGTCTGCTATGGTGAGGAAGGACAGCGAAAGCTGACAGAGCTGGAGGGCTGGGGAGATGGCGGGGAGGAAGACGACCTCTGCCTGTTCCCCCTCCCTGCAGCTCTTCTTCCTTTTGATGTGCTGGGCCAGGGGTCCAAGCAGTGAAGAGCTGGACCCCAGGGCTGCGAGTGCTCCTTGGCCGCTGGCCCCCAGCGCAGGCAGATGGCAGCCCACCCATCCGTTGGGCACCGTCCCCAGGAGCTGGGGGCTGCCGGCAGTGCTGGCACCTGTGCCTCTGGCAGCAGGAATTCCCTGGGGGGACCTCGGTGGGGGACAGACCCAGGGGATGGCTCACAGCAGGGATGGAGACGCGTGGGTGCCTCGTGGCAGGTCCCAGTTCTACAGCGAGTTGACCCAACCAGCATCTGTCAGTCACTACTCGACGCGGGTTGGAAATGTGCTGGTAGGAAGATGACTTTGAGGAGCAGGACTTGCCCCTGCAGGACGGCAGGCGGAGGGGTGGCTGGGAACCCGTGCCGCGGTGTGTGCGGCCCTGCCCAGAGCTGGGGCAGAGCTGCAGGGACATCTCTCTTCCAGCCCCTGCAGCTTGACGTGCTCCCGAGCTGCCTGGCTGGAGAGTAACAGGGGTGTAAGGAGGGACCTGCCCGAGGGGCAGCACCGGGCACCTCACGATTGTCCTGAACTCCACTATATACGCGGAGGAGGTGGGTGCAAGAGCAAGAACGCCCCATCTGACCTGCAGGCTGATGGCTGTGCTGGCTCTGAGGCATGCAGTCATCCATGGGGTTGGCACCTCCTGTCGGCATTTAGGGGGGGCATCGATGCTTCCCGGTGCCCTTCTGTCGGTTGAATCACCCTTTTGCTGAGTAGCAAAGTCCCCCGGGCAGTGCTCTGCCCGTGTGCTGTGAAGGCTTCGGGAAACAATCCTTCTCCCTGTGTCCTTGCAAGCAAGGAGAGGTAGCGTGGGGGACAACGGGAGGAGCTTTTCCTTGAGGTCACCTTTCCTGGAATGGTTCTGCTTTCCTTCTGATCCTGCCTGGGCAACATCTGTCAGACTTTCTGTTCTCTCACAGCAGAGACAGGGCCTGAAGATGCTCACGGGAGGAGAGCTGCGCTCCCTTGTCGTGACGCTGATCGAAGCCAGCTCCAATATTTTGGTGCGGTGTAAGGCGCAGCGTGAGTTTGGGTGCTGTCCTCAGCCTGGTCCCCTTCCCAAAGGACGGCACAGCGTGTGACCCGCACCGCTTCTGACGGCCCTGACAGCAAGTGCCTTCACAACATGTCCATTTGTTTATCTGTCCCTGAACCCTGGTACCGCCCAGGGCAGGCGTGAAGGGCAGCACCCAGCGCACTGGGGCCTGGCAGAGCTGGAAGGAGATGGTGGCCACCTCTGCGCGGGCAGGACTGAGGTCCTGCAGAGCCTGGTGAGGGCTGCTCCCCCTTACGGGCCACGGGTAGATCTGGTGAGCAGGCACCAGCTGCGGTGGGCTCCGTTAGGTGAGTGGAGTTGTCAGCTGTCCCTGGAAAGCGTTTTGAGGTGGCCCAAGAAGTACTATTTGGCTGTAGCTGGCAGAGTTATGCTTGCGTTTCACCTGGAGAAACTGGGTGGCGTGATCTCGGTGATCTCAGCTCATCGCACAGTGAGAGTGTGACGGAGCCGGGAGGAGACCTAAGGCTTCTCCAAACATCTTCTTGGCTTCTCCCGCTTCTCCGCCACCATACTCCCCAGCCGAGGCTGCACTCGACTGCTGGGGCGACGCTGGTACCTGGCTGTCTGCCCCAGCCGTGGGGTGGTTGATGGTGCCCAGATACGCGGCACAGGCACGGTGAGAGCACCCACCTGCACTCAGGAGTGCGGTGGCATTGGGCATGCAGATGGGAGCAGCTTGTGGCCAAGCGGTGAGGCTGGGGGGGGTTGAGCCCTGACCTCCCAGTGTCACATCGGTCCCAGGAGGAGCTCCCGACCCTGCCCGCCTGGCACAGCGGGAGGAACGGCGAGCGTCCCCTTCCCACACGTGGCAGCCCCAGGCGCGGAGGAGTTGAGGAGCAGCTAATTGCTGTGCTCCAGAAGAAGAAATAAATAAAAAGGACTTCTGCGAAGAGTATAATCTCCTGGGGAAGAAATTGCTGCTCTGCTCCACCCACACCATGCATGAGTGGCCTTCACGCACTGACTCATCCCTTCCTTTCCAGTGGCCGTGGGCAGGGCTGTCGGAGCCCGCTGCTGGGGGTGCTCCGCTGGCCTTCCCACCGTGGGGCAGGACCAGGGCTCCCTGCCCCTCTTATCCCTCTGCTGGGCAGCTGGAAAAGCTGTCCTCCATGGGGCCTTCAAGGGACCTCAGCGCGTGGAGGGTTTCGGCTCTGAGTGACTCCGGTCCTCCAGGAGCTCTTGTGACCCCGCGTGGCCCTGCCAATGCTTCCCCCTCACTCTGCGCTGTCAGTCCGTCTGTCTCCTGCTCAGCCGGGACATCCCTGTGCTCCGAGGGGACCCAACGGGTGTCAGTGCCCACGCACCCACTCTGCAGTGACGGGGCTGTGGGTGGTGACGGGATGATGTTTGGGGATGGTGGGGGTGTGCCTGTGTCTCGGGTGCAGCAGCCACCGCTGAACACCCTCTCTGAGAAACCGGAGAGGTGGGATGGGGGACAGCTTCCACGGAACTGCTGGGAAGCGCCCGATGACCTTGGAAGCATCTGTGCACCCAGCACCCGATTCGCTCGTGAAGCGGTTTCTCACAGGGCATTGTAAAGACCAGAACTATGAAAAGATATTTGAACGAGAATTGGGCAAATAACTGCAACCTCTGGCTGAGGAAACACCCCAAACGTGGCTGGCCAGGAAGAGTGTAAGGTCTGTCTCGTTCCCATGCCGCGGGCCCTGGTGGAGAGGAGTCTGGGGGGTTTGCAGGTCACAGTGATGAGTCCTCGTCCCTCCCTACTAGGTGCGCCCTTGGGAGCTGGTGGAACAGGAGGGCTTTTCCTCGAAGGTGGCCTGTCCACTCTGGACTAAGCAGGTTCTTCTGGATGCCCCAGTCTCACACAAGTGTCTTGGCTTTCCTCTTTGCATTTTCTGCTTCTTAATCATCTCCTGATGCCCTTTGCCACAGACACCTGCGTGAAGCATCTGGAAACGTGGCGCCGAGGCCGGAGGCTGAGCCTTGGCTAAAGGGCTTGTGCTCAAAGCGTGACGCTTGGCGCTGGCTCGGGGGTTTGGGGTGAGTGGGGGAGGGACGAGCTGTGACTCTCGATGCGGTCCCTCTCCACTCGGTGCTGACACAGCCCATGAGAGGCTGCTCCTCCTCAACCGGGAAGTCCGTCCTGTCGGTGCCTCCATCCTTGTTGCAGGTGAAGCAAGGAGGGAGCAAGCGCGGTGGCTCCACATGGTCAGGGGCCCAATGGGGTGCCCCAGCAGTGTTTTGCTCTCCATATAGCACGTCCTGGTTCCGGTCCCTCGTAGGTGCCCCTCGGGGACACGATCACAGCGGTGACGGGAAGGGGACTGAGCAGAGTTGCTCGGCCCCACAGCCCTGGTAGCTCGGGATGAGGGACACGCAGCAGGGCAGGAGCGCCTGGCAGCTCGCCTGGACCCGTCGGCCACAGGAAATCTGGGTTTGTGCCTTGAGAGTGAAGGCTTCAAGTGCAGCTCCCCCCACCCCCGTCCGCACGCGTGCGTGGTGCTGCGCGGGGTGTTGGAAAGCACATGGCAGATGACGGATGAGAGTTGGTGTTGCTTTGCTCGTTGCAACGCAATTTGGCTGGCTTGTACCGGAGGAAGCGCTGAGCTGCAAGGAGCTGCCTCCTGATGAGGACACAGTGTACCAGAAAATCAGGTGCATGGCTTGATAATGATATGATGATACAATTTGGGCTCATACAAGCAGTAACAAGAGACGGGAGCAGAATTCACGGAGCCAAGCATCTCGTGAGAAAACAACCAGAGAGGGAGATGTGGGGAGGAGATAGGGAAGACTAGATCTAGGCTGCGATAGGGTTGTTGCCTCCAGCTTAGGGCTTCGGATCCATCCATCCAGGGGAGAGGATGGGTGGGCAGAAGGTGGCCTGGTAGAGGGATCCTACCTTTGGCCACTGTCAGGCGTGCAGGAGGGTGACAGCGTTGGTTTCCCTCTCTTGTCTGAAGTCTGCTCTCTGTTGGCAGGAAGGGGTCGGCTCCCCATGCCAGGCTGTTTTCGTTTTTTGTTTGTTTTGAGTTTTGTTTTCTTAATAGAAGAAAACATTTGGACATGCAGCCACCGACTCTGCGAGCGGGCTGCTGGTGCTCAGGGGGATGCTGGCTAACAAGGCAGGAAGCATCACTGGGGAATGCTTCATGCAAATACATCATATGCATAATTTACGGAGACATTAATATTAATGACCAACCTAGCCTAACCCCTTGTAAAAACAATCAGCGACAAAACTGCTCCTGCAGCTGCGTGGAGGCCTCGTTTTTCCACTGGCAGCAGCAGGGCTTTCCTTCCCGCTTCCCCCTCGCGCCCGCTTGGGTTCCCAGCTCCTCCCTCAGCGCCAGCCCAGGTGACGAAAGCAGCTTTTAACAGCTCCGTGCTCCTCTCCAGGGCCACACTGGAGTCTGTCCTGCACCTCCGAAGCTCAGCACAGCCTCAGGACTCCTTGCCCTACCTTTCCTTCCGGGCACAGGGTAGATTTTCACACAAGTGCCTTTGTGACTTAAGTTTATCATTTATTATTTTTTTTTCTTTCTCCATCTTGGGCCCAGTTTATCCTGATGCCTCTTTCCCCCCCTGCTGCTGGGTAGCAGCTGTTTATTACTTTATAGTCACCGATCAAATAGTCTCCGCTGGCACAATATGATGTATGAGTCAATGCAATAGGAGTAGATTGATGTCTCCTGTAATGAACCTCCGTTCCCGTGTCCAGCTCCATTCAGACCTTCATGGATTGCAGCCCTGAGTCCATCCCAAAGGAGCTGGTTACAACGGAGTGGAGCCCAGGTCTGACCCCAGAGGCGGTGGCTGTGCCACCAAGGGGACAATACCCTTTTGGGAATTGCTTCAAATCGTGACCACTTTTGGAGGCAAAAGCTTCTGAGAACTTCTCCGAGAGCATCTCAAGAAAGCCTGGTCCACTGAATCCCCACAGCCTTATGGGCTGACCTCCCTGCCTGTGCCTCTTGACAGCGCCCTGGTGTTTTAGAAACATCCCCTCAGTTCTGGCTCCCTCATCCCCAGTGATGGGGGCTGCCAGCAGCCGGGGAGAAGAAGTCTCAATTTGTGGCACCAGCGAAGCTTAGAAATTGGCAGCGTGGAAGGTGATGGATGGGAGGGAGGGATTGAGGGAAGGATAATGCACCGGCTTCTTTCCAGCCTGCCCTCACACCACGGAGGCAGGAGGCCAGCCCAGGCTGATGCTCAGGTGCCGCTTCCAAGGCGTTTATGTACCTGCATGTAAAGTGGTAGGAAGGCACGGAGAGGGCTCTCCAGCGCCTGAGGTTGGCCATTAGCAGGTCCCTGTGCCCAGAGCAATGGTTAGCCTCTGCCAGAAAGATCAAAGGTGAAGCAGTCGCGTCCCCTCACTCCTGCTCCGACCTTCCCTGGCCTTTCCTCTCCGCAGCCACCCTGGCCTTTTTTTCTAGAAACTCTCAAATTGTTTAAACCTCAGTAAGCCTTCCAGTTTTGGGGTTGGAATGCAGGAACTGCCGCCTTCCTTAGTGGCTGCACTTGAGCAATCTTTCCTCCCAGAAGATGGGAGACTGATTGGAGACCATCAACCCTTAATGCAGCCTTCCTTTCTTCTGCTAATGCTCACCGCTAGCAAGGAGGGAAGCTCTCAGCTCCTGCCAACCAAGTGATGCACTGTCATTAAAGCTCTGAAGCAGCAAAATGCTTAAGAATATCCTTGAAGTGCTTTCCCGAGCCTGGAGTGGAATCGCACAGCTGCAGGGCAAGGCTGAGCCCCACCAGGTGCTTGCCCAGGTCTGTGGCAGCAGATGGGACAGCCGGGACATCTCAGATGGACACGGCCAAAATCCAGCCCCTTCCCTGGGGCTTGTGGGGACAGGAGACGTCCCCTGTGAAGTGAGTGGGAAGGTGCCTGTGCGCGTTGCAGTCAGGTTTGTGCTTCCCTGGCGAAGCTGACCACGCGCTTGGCTCTCTCCCTTTATCTCCTGCTGTTTTGAACCAGGGTGGGGGACGCGTTTGGACTGTGGCGGTCCAACTTGGTGATCCTGCAGAGAATTCTTACCTTTCCTTGAGAAGGTAAGGACTGCCACAGGCAGGACGTGTGTGAGATGTGCTGGGGTCCTGGTTCACGCTTCTAGTGGTGTCTGAAGCTCCCCGGGTGTCCGCGACACGGCGTGGGGCTGGCAGAGTGGTACAGGACGCAGAGGGGGGGGCGGGTTGCGGCTGCTGGCAGCCTGGCAGGGTGTGCTGGGGGGGCCCATCCTTGTCTGAAGCAACTCAGAGCCGCGGGTCTGCCCTCCAACACCCCTCCTCTGCCCCTTTGGCACAGCCCCACTGCCCCTCTCCCTGCGCCCCACAGCTCCCGTTCCCCACACGTGCCCTTGCTTTCACGAAGCAAGGCGGGGGGGAGCAGAGGTGGGGTCAGCAGGGCACCCCCTTTCTCACCTCCCTGCGCCGGGGAGGAGGAGAGCACTGCTGAGTGCGGAGGCATCGCCTCTGCCTCGCGGCCGCGTTGCATTGCTCATCTCTCCTCCCTGCTGCTGCCCTCATTTGGCTGCTTTTTGTAGATGAAAAGTGGCCTTTAAAATATAGGACAAGGTCACCCTTCCCTCCCCACGCGGCGGTCGCAGCCCCGCGCGCCTGTGCCCTGGTGATCGGTGACAGCCGCTTTGCAGAGGCGCTGCCTGCACGGGTGCTGAGGACCGTCCCACGGGGACGCAGCACTGCGGTGACGTGTGTGTCCCTCGGATGGGCTGGGCATCGGCAAGGGTGCAAGTTGGTGCCCTGCTCTGGTGCCACCTCAGTGGCCAGTCAGGGCATCACCGGGCTGGTGGCCAGAGGGCTGGAGCTGGCATGCAGCCGTGCCACCGCTGCTCTGCAGCAGGCTCCTTGGCATCGCATGTCTCCTACGCCTCCCCCCCTTCGGCCATCCTGCTGTCTGTCCCTTCATGCCCTGCCAAAGTCCTGCTGCTCACCCTGCAGGAGAGATGCCCGGTCCTGCCTGGGTGTCTCCGGAGCAGCGGGACTCGGGTGGTTGCGTTGGCGAGTCACTCCTGGCCCAGCGTGAGCCACTGCGGGTGGAAGTTTGTTTCCACGTGAGCGGGAACCGTTCCTCCTGCTCGCCGCTGGGCTGGCTTGCTACTCCCGGCGCCTCCAGCGCTACCGCCAGCTTTATTCCTCTGTGACGTGAGCTGATGGGGGGGGGAAAGGCACGCCAGCAGCACAGCCAGCGTTCGTAGAGTCGATGCCCCGCAGACTGGTGGGCATGCTCAGTGTTCTTGCAAGGTGCCACAGTGGGGACCCAAGGGCTGTCTGGAAGGGATCATCCACATCAGGATGGCCCGAGTCTATTTTATTGCACCTTTCTGCTCCTTTCGTTGCTGCCAGACATTGTCCTCTGGGTGCCTGGGCCCTCTGTGGTCCGGACTGTCACCATTCCAGCCCAACCGAGCCACGGCGAGGTGTGCAAACGAACTTCCTTGGGAGAAGTCCAAGCATAAAAGTCCTCTGCCCTCCTTCCGAGCGTAAAAATATTGAATATAAACAGGCTTGTTATCTCAAGGGGAAACAGAGGTCTAAGGCAAAGCCTGCCAGAAGCAAATGCTGAGCAGCAACAGCAGCCGCCCTTCTTGATGAGAAGTTTCCTCCTGCCTGTCCCTGATGGCTTTCCAGGTGGATGCCAGCACTCCCAGAGTGCTTTTAGTTAATGGAGAAAGATAATCCTGATGTCCTGGCCAGCGCCGTGTCTGTGCAGTGCCCAGGGCTGTCCAAGCTGCTGACGACTGTTCTGTTTCTTTGTGCTGCTGTGTGCTGCCAGGACCTCGCGCTCTGGCCGGAGTTCCTGGTGCCCCCAGGAGAGGACAAGCTGCTGCCCCAGGCCTGGGGACCATCCTGTTCTCGGGGGGTGCCGCGGTGTGCAGGTGGGGCTGAGCCAGCGGTGGGGGGCAGGAGGCCGAGGGCAGCACTGGCCTGGGCACCGAGGACACTTCTCCACCGAGGTGTTGGCTGGGTGCCTTCTACCTGCAGCCCTTCCATTGCAGTCTCTTGGCGAGGAGATGCTGTTACTGAAGAGAGGAGGCAGGTGGTCAACTCAAAATAACCAGATGGTGCTGTGCCTCTGAATGTAGGACAGGTTGGACCTGTAGCTCCCAGTGGTCTTGACCAGTGTCTGAAGGCCTCCTTTCAGATCTCTGAATACAAGTGCACGGCTGGGATTGATGCTGCCAGCTCCTGCCCCAGGAGGGGACCCAAAGGACCGCGAGAGCCATGCGGGTCCTCAGTCACACCCGTGGGTGCTGTGCTGGAGACAACGCTGGTGCTGCCGCAGGGGTGAACTCGGCCCCCTGGAGCCGAGGAGCTATTCCTCTCACAGCAGCGCAGCAGACGCCGGTTTTGCTGTTTGGGCTGAGATTATTTCCGACCTGATGTCTGAGAGACGGAGCTGCCGGCGCAGCAGACCCCGGTGCGGTGCCTGCCCAGCCCGGAGCTCGGGGAGAAGGTGGGCTCCAGCCCTGCCACTGCTGGAGGAGAAAGGCAGCGTCCTTTCTGCACCTGCGCGTCAGACGGTGTGACAAAAGCGCTGGCTCTGTACACTGGCTGTGGATGGCCCTAGCCTGGGTCCGGGCCCCCGAGTGGGACCAGGTGAAGCATCTGAAAGGTTTCACGTTCTTCAGCAGCGACCTCCTAGGTCTGTCTCTGGCTGAGACTGGGAGATACACCCTTTGAGACGAGCTTATCTGGGAGGTAATGGAGAAGTCCTAGGGGTGCCTGCCCGTGACAAAGAGGTGTCTGGCTGCTTCTTTGCCTCGTGCATTTCTCAGGGATGCCTTTTGGTCCTGCAGCCCGGACGCATCTTTCAAAGCCAAGAACTCTGGATTCAAGATTTATAACTCCATTAGGATATTTTGTTTATTCACTTACTATATTGTACCGTGGCGTGACCGGCATCCTTCTGCCTGTCCTCTAAGGAGATAATCCCACTAGAAAACGTGCCCATGATTAACTGCGAGTCTGTTCGCTCCCTCGACAGTGCGCACAGCTGACTCCTCTTCACTTGCATCCTGATGGGTACTGACAAGTAGAGCAGTGCTCCTGGGTTTGTCCCCCAGCTTGGGCTGTGATTCCAGATGTGGAAGGGAAATGATTGCCTTGACCCTTCCCCACCCTCCTGCTACCTGGCTTGTTCCAGCCGAATTTGAAACTAAGAAGCCTGGTGTCACACCAGAGCCCTGGGTGGTATTTGCTAAGCCCGGTGGCTTCCAGTCTCCTGAACACGGCAAGGCCTGAGATCCCATTTCGCTCTCAGATCTCAGACTGGTACCTCTCCGTTCTCAAACCTGTGGAGCCCAGAAAGGCTTGTCTGCTTAGATCCTATCAAACTGGGAGTCTTCCATGCATCAGTCAAAAGAGCAGTCGGGCCCTTCAGACTGGGGTTGGGGTAGTCTCCAAAAGCATTACGGATACACTAGGAACAACCTTCGGCACTTGTGGAGCGTTATATGTGCGTAGCCTGGTACGTGACACGGAGCTGATGTGAACTGGCTCTCTTAAAGGCTTAAGCCACTCGTAAAGATTTAAGCAGCTTGTCGATGCTTTTGGCTCCCGGCTGGGCTGGGTGGGCTTGCAGCAGCCAACCGCAGGCACGGTCCAGGCTGGGGTCCTGCCCTCGCTGTGCTGGAAGCTCTACTCAGGCAGTCCCACGGGTGCTGAGCACGTCCGTAATGGAGGGGCAATTGTTTGGTCTTTCAGGCATGTTGCAAAATCACACTGGATCTGTGTCCTGTCCATTACCCACATCTGCTTGGACCTGCCACCTCCAGATGTTTTCTCTGAGTGACAGTAAGAGCATTTTGCTGGCTGAACTCTTTAGCTGAGCCTATCTTGGTTCAGAATAAAACCCGATGGTATCTGGTTTTAATACCTGGAAAGTATATTTTGACCGTGCTGACTCATTTACACAAAATATCCGCATCTGCATGATGTTTCCTCTGCACAAATGCCACATGGCCCACAATAGCTTGTTCTTCTTGCTGACAAGTCAAGTGAAGAAGACGCAGTGGGGACGAGCTCTTCCACGCTCCCTCCACCAGGGAGTCTGTGAAAGAACTCCGCTGTGAAGTTGAGGCACCATCAGCCTTTATTAAACATCATTAAACTTGTCCCAGCAGACTGGCGACATGAAAATTTCATGTGGCTCTTAGGAAGGCTGGGCGGAGCTTTTTAAACATCTACATCTGGAGAAAGAGCCAGGGAAAAAATCTGTGCCAGGCTAGGAGCTCAGGACGTACATTGAAACCACCCCAGTGTGATTTCAGGACGGGAGGTGACCTGTAGTGAACCCCCAATGACTGTCAAAATCACACTTATTTTTTAACTATCTGCCTGATTTGGGGGCATAGATTATAGGAAGGAGCTGCTTGTTGCAGAAGATTTTAGAAACTCTGACCCGAGATGACCCTTTTGTTCCTGTACCAGCGAGAGTAGGGGGTGAATGAAAAGAGTTTAAAGGAGGGTTGATGTCCTGGTCCCACTGCTGCTCCCAGCAACAGTTGGAAATAGGAACAAGCCCATGGCAGACGTTGGCTGCAGCCTGCTGCAATTCGGTTACTATGGGCAGCATGGAAGAAACGGGTCCCTCCGCATCAGTCTGTCAATAACTGTCAGTTCGGTGAAAGTGGAAAGACCAAAACTTGCAGCAGAACAGAGTTTTTGTTACACAGGCCAACCGTGGTCTGTAAGACTTGCTTCTGTGAGGTCAAGAGCTGAGAAGGTGCGGGATTTGTCCAAACTCCACTTCTGGTTTCACCATAGGGCACTGCCAGCCCTACGCTCTTTTCTGGAGAAAGAGCCAAAAGCTGCCATTCCTCAAAACCATTAGCCTCCTGCAAAATGCCTGAATGCGGGCATGTTCCCAGTACTCCTCGGGTAGGAAGGGTTTACACCCCGAAAGCCTGGCCCACAGGCGGTGACGCGATGCTGTGTGGCAAGAGGACCCTGACGGCACAGGCGGGAACGCAGTGAACTAAACCCAACGGAGTCCCACCCAGTGGGGTGCCACCCCACAGTCCACACTGTAGGGCAGTTGCTCTCGTGGAAGGCGATCTCTCCAAGCACAGCTGACCTCTGGACCCTGTGAACTTGCACTCTCCCTTGCCCGTGGTCAGTCTCTGGCCCTGACACCATTTTAAGTCTCCCACCTCACTGAGCTGCTCCCCACCGGGGCGAAATCCCAGGCTGTGAAAGAAATGCTCTCACGGCGGGGGGGGGGGGGGACCCTGAGAGAGATTTAGCATTTCAAGCGCAGAGATGAGCTCTCCTTTAGAGCGTACGAAGCAGAGGGTGAGACCTGCAGGGCACGGTGTGATCACCGAGGGCTGAAGCAAGAGCCTTCAAGCTGGAGAAACCGGGAAGAGCCCGGGAAGCAGGGAGGAGGGTCTCCTACGTCTGGTCCTTCCTTTCTGAGCTTCCCCTCTGACCTCTGTCTCTCTCCTTGCCTGTGGAAAGCTCCCTAAAAGGCAAAAATCACCATTATTTTGTTTTGCCAGCTTTAAGTTAAAAAATAACTGAATAAATATTCCTGATGCAACAGTGGTTTTCAGCAAAGGCAGCAACAGGGTGCTCTAGGTCTTGCCGTGGGGTGGGATGGGGATGCTGGGGGGCAAGAAGCCATCCTGGAGTCCTTCCAGGGTGTTTGTGTGCAGGATTTGTGTCTGATGAGCCCGGGCCGCCAGCCTTGCCACCCAAACGGGGCATGCAAACCCAGGCATGCTTAGGGCATGCGTGTGCCAAGCGGTGGGTCCCTGTGTGTTTGGAAAGCTGGCTGGCTCCGCTGCTGCTGGGGAGGGGAAGAGGGCTTGTACCTGTTGGTGATCTTGGCTGTTGCTTTATGTAAATCCTGCTGATACTTGCCGAGGCTCATGGGCTTGGCTGGGACGCCAGTGCAGCGAGGGAGGTACAGTGGTGTCTCCTGCCAGGCCCTGCTGCTCACTCTTGCTCTCGGGGACTGAAGCCGGTGTCTTACAGCAGAAGGAAGCAGGCTGGCTTGCCCGAGCTCCTGCAGTCCTGGGAGTTCATAGAATCATAGAGTCACAGAATGGTTCGGGTTAGAAGGGACCTTAAAGATCATCTGTCTCCAACCCCCCTGCCCTGGGCAGGGACACCTCCCACCAGCCCAGGTTGCTCCAAGCCCCGTCCAACCTGGCCTTGAACCCCTCCAGGGATGGGCCAGCCACAGCTTCTCTGGGCAACCTGGGCACCTGTCTCACCACTCTCACAGCAAAGAATTTCTTCCTGATATCTCATCTAAATCTACCCTCCTCAGTTTGAAACCGTTTCCCCTTGTCCTATCACTACACTCCCTGATGAAGAGTCCCTCCCCATCCTTCCTGGAGCCCCTTCAGGGACTGGAAGGCCGCTATAAGGTCTCCCCGGAGCCTTCTCTTCTCCAGGCTGTACCCCCCAGCTCTCTCAGCCTGTCCTCACAGCAGAGGGGCTCCAGCCCTTGGATCATCTTTGTGGCTTCCTCTGGTCCCGCTCCAACAGGTCCATGTCCTTCTTGTGCTGAGGGCTCCAGAGCTGGACACAGGACTCCAGGTGGGGTCTCACCAGAGCGGAGCAGAGGGGCAGAATCCCCCCCCTCGCCCTGCTGGCCACACTTCTTTTGATGCAGCCCAGGATGCGGTTGGCTTTCTGGGCTGTCAGCACACATTGCCGGCTCACATTGAGCTTCTCATCCACCAGCACCCCCAAGTCCTTCTCCTCAGGGCTGCTCTCAAGCCATTATCAGTTCCAATCACTGTTTCTTCTAGGGCTAAATCTGGGCATTGCTGTAAGCTGTTGCTGGCCTGACCAAGACCTTGGTCTGCTTTGCGTGACCCATCCTGCAGCGATCCTTCAGCAAACCTGCTCCTCTCTCGCTGGCACTGGTGTGATGGGCGGCGTTGTCTCAGGGAGGCTGGTGGAGGTCCCCTGGGGTAACCTGGTGTTGGGGACGGTAGCTCTGACTGAATCTCAGGCTGGCAATTTGGTTTGTTGGGTGAGGGGTAAAGCGGGGATGCTCCAAGGAAGGCGAGGAGGGGGGTGAGGGCTGCGCTCCCCCACCTCTCTGCTGTAGCACCCCTTGCTGCAGGGTCAGGATGGCAGGAGAGGCTGCGCATTCCTTCCTGCCCGTGTTGGAGCGGCACCTGCCTTTCCACAGCCCACAGCCGTTACTCCAGTTGGCATGCACATGGCCACCTCCTTTTGTAAGTGCCTTTGTCAAAATCCTGGCTGGAATGTGGGGGCCTTTGCCTGCGCCCACTGCTGCCTGCTCCCCTGGTCTCACCCCCTCACGCTGGCTCTGGCACTGGTGACGCTGTCATCCCATAGGGCAGAGATGTTTCAATAAACACCCTCTTGGGTGGATGCAGGAAGAAGGCAAAGAGGGAATTGCATTGCCGCTAATCATCAAGCTCCTCAGCCAAGGACAGAAAGGGTGGGAGAGGAAAGCCATTCCTCCAGTCCTGCTGCCACGGCTGGTCCCAGTCTGAGCCCTGGCGCCACACATGGGGCTCCCGTTCTGCTCCGTAGCCAGGATTGCCGTCTCTTCTGCTGCTGGTGCCGCAGCGGTGGCCGGAGACAGCTCCTCGGCGAGCCGGCACTCCGCTCCCCGGCCACCGGCCACCCCCAGTGGGATCCCACCGCCCTCCCCACCCCAGGGACGAGCACCAGGTTTCTGAGCCCATTCAAGACTTTGCAGAAGTACGGCTGGGGGTGTGCGCGGGGGATTTATTTATAACCTCCCCGGTTTCACCTGTCTGCTCAGTCATAACAGTCCCAGACACGCTGCCTTTCCTCCCCCGTTTTCCATATGCTAATGCTTTCCTCTCACCTGCCAGGGGCTGCTAATAGACTTGTTCGTGTCAGCCTGATAGACAGCCCTTTAATTTTCTCCTCCTGCAAACTGCGTGGCTGCAGGAGGAGGAGGTCACCTGCCAGGCGAGGGATGGTGGTCCAGAGGGTTCCTGAACCCCTGGGGTCCCGGGGAGGTGGGTGTCTGGATACAAGCTTTGGGCACTTTGGGATGAGTGGCATGTGCCCCGTGCTGCTGTGCCCAGCGAGAGGTGGGGACCTCTCATCAGCTGGTGGTGGGGAAGGCCAGGTACGCACCACAGCAAGCTCGGCCAGGTCCTTCAGCTCCCCAGCGCCCTGCTCCCCGCAGAGCCTTTTCCCCTCCTGTTCCCAGCCTGTCAGAAGGGCTGAATGCATCCCAACGGGCTGCTGCTGGCCCAGGAGCTGAGAGCCACTCGCCCAGCACACACACGGCGAGACATGAGAACAGAGGGAATAGGACCCTCGGGACAGGGATGCTGCAGGGACCCTCGGAGGTGACAGCAGTGGTGGAATCCCTGCCCGTGGCCGAGAGGTGGGTGCTTTGTATGACCCATTGTGCAGCGATCCTTCAGCAAAGCTGCTCCTTGCTCGCTGGCATTGATGTGATGGGTGGCTTTGTCTCAGGGGGCTAGTGGCAGCCCCCTGGGGCGCTGGCCTTTGGGCAGGTTGCTCTGCCAGCTCCCCACTTCAGTTTCCCCAGGGCAGGGCCACAGCCCTTTTTTGCCCCAGTGCTTTTGTTTCCACTTGTCATAGAATCATGGAATCACAGGATCTGAGAATGGTTTGGGTGGGAAGGGACCTTAAATATCATCTAGTTCCAACCCCCCCTGCCCTGGGCAGGGACACCTCCCACCAGACCAGGCTGCTCAAAGCCCCATCCAACCTGGCCTTGAATATTTGGGGCATCCACAACCTCCCCGGGCAACCTGTTCCACTGCCTCACCACCCTCACAGTAAAGAATTTCGTCCTAATATCCAATCTAAATCTCCCCTCTTTCAGTTTGAAACCGTTACCCCTTGCCCTGATCCAGAGACCCTCCCCATCTCTCCTGGAGCCCCTTCAGGTACTGGAAGGGGCTCTAAGGTCTCCCCGGAGCCTTCTCTTCTCCAGGCTGAACCCCCCCAGCTCTCTCAGCCTGTCCTCACAGCAGAGGGGCTCCAGCTGTTTGGTCATCTTCATGGTCCTCGCTGGGCCTGTTTCAACAGGTCCACGTCCTCTAAGCTAAGGCAGTTGTGCTGGCCCTGGCTTTGCTTTAGGGGCCCCCAATAATCTGGAACTTTCCAAAACCGGGAGCAGATGTGGCACGAGCGTCCGTTCCTCACCTCAGCGTCCTGCATGCTCTCCAGTTCTGTGCTCCTGTGGCAAACCCGAATGCTTCCCCCTCCTCACCCTTCTCCCAGCTGCCAGAAGAACCCAGAGCCCTCACCCAGGACCTGCAGCAAGCTGGAGGCACTGTCGGACATCAGCAGCCCACAGCACGTGGCAGCCTCCCCATGCCCGCCTGCCCTCCCTGCGCCTCCCCTGACGTGGGGTTATTTTTCTCACTAGATATTACTTGTGTTGAGCACCTCCCTCTATTCTTGGACGTCTTGAGCATCGTTCGTTTCCCAGGCATTCTCACCCCCCCCCTTTTATTTTTAAATTAAAAAGAAAAAAAAAGAGATGTTTCCATAGGAACTTGGTGAGAGGCTGATCCCGACCTCATTATTTGCTCAGTGAAAGGAACTTTATTTTCGTCTGTTTGTGTACATTGTCAGATTTTGGCTAAACCTACTTTCCTGACTTTGTACAGTGCGTTCTTTTAATCTTCATTTCAAATGCATTCATCCCGTGGCTTAATTTATCCCGTATTGTGATCAAATTTAGCTGAAAGCGATCTGCTTTGCCAATTCTGAATATTCATCAGCTGCTTCATTCATTCACCGGAGCAAACCCTGCTCGGAGCGGGCGGCTGTGGCCCTCGCCGGGTGCTGCCGAGAGGGCGCTTGCTCAGGGCGCTGCCATCCCCCTCGCCCTCCCCTGCTGCAGCGACGGTGCCCGGAGCCCGCACCCACTGCCAGGGAGCTCTGCCTGCTGGGCCACGGGCAGCCCTGCACCGCCACGGCTGACTCACCAGCCACAGGCACCCTGGCAGCCGGCGGGGACGCGCTCCCCACAACCATTGCCTTTGGGCCTGTCTGAAGAGAGAAAGGAAAGGAGGCTGCCGTGTCCATGGGGAATCACAGGGAGTTCGGGGATGGATGGCTTTGCCAGGTTCACCCGGGGGACCTGCAGGTGGTTGATGACGTCTCCTGTGGGGACAAGCTGAGAGAGCTGGGGGGGTTCAGCCTGGAGAAGAGAAGGCCCCGGGGAGACCCTAGAGCCCCTTCCAGTCCCTAGAGGGGCTCCAGGAGAGATGGGGAGGGACTCTGGAGCAGGGAGGGGAGCCAGAGGACAAGGGGGAATGATTTTAAACTGAAAGAGGGAGATTTAGACTAGATATCAGGAAGAAATTCTTTGCTGTGAGGGGGGTGAGCCCCTGGCTCAGGTTGCCCAGAGAAGCTGTGGCTGCCCCATCCCTGGAGGTGTTCGAGGCCAGGTTGGACGGGGCTTGGAGCAAGCTGGGCTGGTGGGAGGTGTCCCTGCCCAGGGCAGGGGGATGGACATAAGGAGTGAAACCTTATGAAATTCAACAAGGGCAAGTGCAGGGTGCTGCACCTGGGGAGGAATAACCCCCTGCACCAGGACAGGTTGGGGGTGACCTGCTGGAGAGCAGCTCGGTGGAAAGAGACCTGGGAGTCCCGGTGGGCAACAGGATGACCATGAGCCAGCAATGTGCCCTTGTGGCCAAGAAGGCCAATGGCCATCAAGAAGAGTGTGGCCAGCAGGTGGAGGGAGGTCATCCTCCCACTCTGCTCTGCCCTGGGGAGGCCGCACCTGGAGTGCTGGGTCCAGTTCTGGGCTTCCCGGTTCAAGAGGGACAGGGAACTGCTGGAGAGGGGACAGCAAAGGGCTACCAAGATGCTGAGGGGACTGGAACACCTCTCTCAGGAAGAAAGGCTGAGGGATTTGGGTCTCTTCAGTCTGGAAAAAAGACGGCTGAGGGGGGACCTTATCAACGCTGATAAATACTGAAAGGGGGGGTGTCAGGGGGATGGGGCCAGGCTCTTCTCAGTGGTGCCCGGGGACAGGACAAGGGGTAACGGGCACAAACTTGACCATGGGAAGTTCCACCTAAACATGAGGAGGAACTTCTTGACTTTGAGGGTGGCAGAGCCCTGGCACAGGCTGCCCAGAGAGGTGGTGGAGTCTCCGTCTCTGGAGACATTCCGAACCCGCCTGGACATGGGTGGCCCTGCTCTGGCAGGGGGTTGGACTAGATGATCTCCAGAGGTCCCTTCCAACCCTACCATTCTGTGTGATTCCGTGTCTAAATGGTCTTCAAGATCCCTTCCAACTCTAACTGTTCCACGATTCTATGATCTCCACCTCCCCTCCCTCCATGGCTGTTAAAGGCCTTGTGCACAGACAGGTGGAAAATTTCGTTTGAAAACTGGGATGAAACAGCACCATTCACTAAACACTTGTGAAAAAAAAAAATAAAAAGAAATTTGAGAGGTGGATTGTTTTGCTGAGTGAGTGCTTCATCCCTCTGCCCCAGCTGAGGCTGGCAGGTCCCAGGGGCAGGACTCCCTGCGCCTGACAAAGCCGCTTGCACCCTGTCCCCGGTGCAGTGACCCTGCTGCCGGTTTGCGGATCAAGGGGTGAACGTGTGTGGGGAAGTGATGCACCAACAGCCCCACAGCAAAGCAGCATTAGATTCAGGGTCTGCTGGATGTTACGTGATGCTATTCCACCGGATCATGGCACGTCCTGGATAAAATATGCCTTCGGCCGCCATTTCTTCATCCATAAGAGGCAAAGTCTAACACGATTCGGATAATGGATCGAACTGGTCCTCAGCTGGAAAATGGGAGTACCCAAGGTGCCCATGAGGTCTTCATAGGTCTGGGACCAGTCTGAGAGCCGGATGGTGCCTTCAGTCGGACAGTGCAGTGCTTGCTTTGTCCTGTTCTCCTCCTGGGAGAAATGAAATTAGTTAATTCATAAATAAATGAGGTTTGAGAAGTGCTTCATGAGACAGATCGGAAGCTGTGGGAGTCCTGTGGCTGAAGAGCCAGCTGGGTGAGGGACGTAGCAGTGGAGCTTGCTACGGAAAATTTGGGCTGAGCCTGCTCTGTCGGCTTGGGAAGGGGGCGAGAGGATACGTGTGCAAGGTCTCAGGGACCTGCCTCAGGGCCCTCACTGATTCCCCTTGTCCCCGGGCACAGAGCAAGAGCCCCTCAGCTGCAGAGCTGCATCCCAGTGTGGGCAGCGGGATGCAAACAGCCCCAAGCATCCTGGCCAAAGGGACTCAGCAAAGCCAGAGGCAGCGCTTGTAAAAGGGATGGAGCACTTTGTGCATCAACCGTTCCCTGCAGAAGGGCTGGGGTGAGGTGCCCGGGGTGAGACAAAGCAGAAATTCATGCATAGTGCTACCTCTAAATCTCCCATTTAATCCATCCCTCTGTATTAATGTCACTTTACAGCTCTTGCACTAGCACTGCGCTGCCCCTGGAGACTAGAGAGATTACTGGGAAGGAAACAGGCTGGTGCTTTGTCACGGGCTCCCACAGCACTGTGCCACCTTACACCCGCTGAGCATCTGCCCCTAATCTGGTTTAGCCGCATACAGCTCAACAAAACCACTAAGTGGATTGTCTTATCTCTCCTCCACTAACCCAATCTGCAAATTAGATCTGGCTGGTTTTTGCATGGTGTACAAGTCTGTCCCCGAACCGTTGAGGAAATCTGTACAGACGGGCTGCCGCGGAGGCTCAGTGCCATCCCCGAGCCGGCTGGCTCCAGCCACCTGATGCCAAGCTATTGGGATCACGCAGTGGTGTGCCACGGCCCCGCCAGTCCCAGGGCTGCCGGGCAGGGTAAAACACACCTTCCCCCATCTCCTCTGTGTCCTTTGCACATCCACGTCACCTCCCTTTGCTTGCTGCGGCAAGGGGAGCAGCAGGATGAGTCCCCGGACTGATTCATTCCCTTCTCCGCAGCCTTGTCCAGATGGACAAGACTTGAAAGGCAGGAGCTGGGAGTGCTGCGGGGCAACCATTGCTGTGCCCTGGCACACACAGGGGGACAGGGAAGAGGAAGGGACGAGCAGGGCCATGGCCATTGGAAGGTGGCTGGAAACACTGGTATGTGTAGCGCAGCTCATGTATCTGTCCTTCGTCTGACTTCGGTGGGATGGCTCCTGCCTCTACAACCCTTCAGGCCACCAGGCTGGAGGTGTAGCACAACCACTAATGCTCACAGCTGCTGCGCACCAGGAACGGCAGCTCCCAGCCCTGGAGCACAAACACCCAGCCCTGCTGGGACCTCACATTGCCTCTCCCAGGTGAAGAAGGCTGGGATGAAGGGCAGATGGGCAAGGGCTCAATTTGGGCCAGAGATCTCAGGCTGAACCCCCTCCCGAGGCATCAGCTGAGCCTAGGATGCTGCAATGTCCCCCCAAGCCACCAGCTCACATCTGCAGGGCTCTGGCGAAGAGTGGCAGCGTGACCACAGAGCAGCCCTGCCACCACAGCTCCAGGTACGGGGCAGGAGCAGCACTGTCCCAAAGCCAGGACTGCGACAAAATATCCTGGACAGAAACCCCCTATTTATGTAAAAAAGTGCAACTCAAAGCATTCTCCCTCCCAAGGAAAATGGGGATGGAGGGCAGTCTTGCCCCTGAAGTCCCATCTTACCCCGTCATCGTTTGGTCAGGGAGCGAGAGGGTGCCTTGGTAGAAACGAGCAGGTGAATTTTCTGCCTGCTGCTTGCCAAGGACAGGCTGTGTCTGTCACCAGCAGCGCCGCAAGACGCGCAGTCCCTGCTGGAACCACGTTACACCGGAGACACACTTGGCCTCCTGCAACCAGCTTTATGGCTCCCCGGCCTTTCTGATTACTGCCCTTGTTCCTATCAATTCTTGTCTGCGGCCGATGCCGGCTTTTTAATTTCCCAAGCTGCTTGCTAGGCAAGAGCAAATGGCCTGCTGGAATCAAGTGAGATTGGACATATGTTCTACTGGGACAGCCACTTTCTTGGGCTTTTTTTTTAAAGAAAAAGAAAACCCCCAAAGCTTTCAGAGACAGGTTAAAGGTTGCTCGACTCCTCAAGGCTCCAATTTAGATCAAGATCGTCTTTTTCTCACTGTGAAGGTAAAGGTCAGAAGATGAATAATTTCTGTCTGTGTCCTGAGAGCTCCTCTCCTCCCAGATGTGCATCTGACACAGCTGCAAGGGTAGCACCTCAAGCTCAGCTGCTCCTCAGCATCAGTTGCAAACAGGGACGCAGCAGAGGTGAGCGTTAGACTTGCTTTTATTTCCAGGCTTTGTGGCACTAAAGCACGCTGAGAGAGTGGCTGCTCCGAGGGTTGATGCTTTGAGCTGGGCGTTCAAGTCTAACACCGCTCCCCCTCTGGAGACCACCACTCCCCTCTGCTCCACCTGCGAAATGGTGATGAACCTTCTGCCCGTGGTGCTCCCGTCTCTCTCCAGTGAAGCCTGAAAACGGGGCTGACAGAACTGGGACCCGCGATTCTCTTCTTGAGCAAAGAAGGGAGGGAAAAGCAGCACAGCTCCAAAACCCCAGGCCACCTGGGACCTTTCTGCCTCCCACAGGGTGCCGTGCTTTGCCTCGTCTCTCCCTTCCTTTGTGTGGATGCACATGCAGTGCCCTGTGCAGCAAGCTCCGCTCTTGCGCGTCGTCCCAGCGCGCCGGCATTCAGCGCTAACAACAGCTAATCACTGGCCTGACTTGATTTTTAATGGCAGAATGAGGCAAGTGCGGTGCCTTGGCAGGACCTCACCTTCCTTCCTCTGCAGTGCTGAGAGGAGGAGGAGGCAGCAGAGGAGGAGGAGAAGGAGGCAGAGGAGGAGAGGAGAAGGAGGCGCGCTCCAGGCTGCGCATCATCCTTTGCTCTTCTGGGGGCAAGGAAGAGTGGAAGGGAGCTTGTGGCATGCTGGTGGTTAACACTTGGGCGTTTGATGCATCGTGGGACAAACAACCACAACAATTCACAGGATTTAGTGGATTTTAGTGATTTTTATGACCTTGCGTAAGCAAAAGGTGGGGCATGCCCCTTGCTACAAATTGGGAGGATGTGGGATTTTCCATGAACAACCCACGGGCTGAGGAGGGTTGCCAGGTGTAGCCTCACCTGTGGTAGCTTGGAGTTGGTGTCAGCTCTGGTGCGGTGATGCCCTCGCTATGGGTGGGACAGGGGGAGCCAGTGCTGGGCAAGGCTGTCGGTCTGCAGCGGCTTTGGCCACAGTGGCTCCGGGAGCTCCTTCGCCCCGTCCGTAGTTAGTCACAGCACAATGACTGCCGTGCGCCCTGCGTCAGCCTGCTTTGGCCCCCTCTCAGCAGGGCACCAGGTGAGGATGTGAGATGGTGAAGCGCCTCCTCACAGCAGGACACATCAGGCAATGGCTCTCTACTCTCTGCCTCAGCTGGCTCGGAGGGGACAGGCATCTCTGAGGCTCCCAGCCCTGGGCTGGGGGAGGTTATGAAGGCTTTGGCACAGGTTCCGTCAATCCTGAGAGCAAGGTGGGCACCTCGGCACCTCAGTAATTTGAGTCCTGTGTTATGGGGCATTTGTGTCATTATTCTATCTACAGTGTGGGCATCCTGGTCCTTAGAGTCCCCCGTGGCCGCACAAGCTGAGGTGAATGGCTGTTTTGAGGGAGACGGATGAGGGAGGAGGTTAGATGTGGTGCTCAGAGGAGCCCCTGACTAAGGCTGCAAGCGACGGTCCCAGCCATGCTGCCATTTATGCCTGGTGACAAAGGCTTTGCTGGTCTGTGCCCCCCATCCTGTGGGGCCGGAGCCTGGCTGGCAAGAAGGGATTCATGTATACGGCGCTGGAAAGGCATCTTTTTGGTGCACCACGCCCCAAGTTGCCTTCCCTCAGCCCATCCTGCATGTGGTACCTGATGGTTGTGTGGCACCGGCTGGCTGTGTGTCACAGCTGCTCCTGCAGCAGGCAGACCCCCAGGGCAGCGGGCCCCTAACCATGGGGCTGCCCCATATGACCAGAACAGAGGGGGATGGCACCGTCTTTAGGCAAAGAATGAAGCTTTTCTTCCCCTCTGGTGAGCGAAATGGAGACTTTGGGGCTCCTCCCAGGAGATGGGCTGCTGTGTCGCGTCCAAGCGTGGTGTTAGGAGGTTGATCTCAGGTAACCACAACTGATGTGCAGACGGGAGAAAGACCCTGGAGCAAACACGGAGCTGCCGAAAGCCCCGCACAAGGCACAGCTTCTTTGGAAGGTGGCAGAGTGGGAGGGATGGCTTAAATGGTGCTTTCCCATTTCTCGGCAAGAAGTGGGTGAACTGGAGAGGGAAGACTGTGAGAAGGCAGCTTCACTTCTGCCTGTTCTGAAGCACATGATGTTTTTAATACTTTCAATTAAGTCAGGCAGAGGAAGCTAGCTATCACAGGGTATTACAGAAAATTGAGGAGTTCCGCTCTCTGCACAAAACCTGAGCAGCTGAGCGGTGCCTTTGAATGAAGTGCAGAAATCAACGGCGGGCACAGAAGAGTTTGTGGCTCTTGTCAATCTAAAGAGGCAATATTGCCGGGGCTAATGGATCCCTGATACAAGATGAGATCTTGTAGCAATTCAGAGATGGGGGAAAAAGCTTAGAAAGCCACCAGAAGGGCACAGAATTAACCCCAGACGAATTAGGACTGACTCACTGAAGGAAGACATATAAGCCAGCTCGTGGAACATGAGTTGCCCTGACACTCTTGATCTGATAGAGGATCTGGTCGTTCCAGGAGAGGACACTAGCTCAGGGTTTAGGAACAGCAGCGCACAGGTCTGCAGGCTCTTGAGTCAAAGTGATGGATGGGAAATGGCTGTGAAGGGTGACAGATGACCTCCCTCTGCAAGGAGTTGCCCAGGTTGGGGAGGAAGGAGCTGGTTCATCCTTCGCTTGCAGGAGGAGTGCTCTGGACAGGCAATGTGCACGGCAGCGGCATCAGTAGGTGAGAAGCATTTTTGCAAACAGAAGGGTGAGATAAAGCCAATCTCCCTTACCTGGTCACTGCTGAGGTCAAGGAGAGCTGAAGGAATACCATAACTTTGTCTGCAAGAAAACACGTTCTGCTGCCTCCGCCAGTTCCCCCCTGCAAATAAATTTCTGCCCTGGTTGTATCTGCAGCGTCTGGGATCTGCCCTTAGGGAAAGCATTTTTGAGGATTCAGAATCTCCAACAAGAGGTGGGCTCTTCGGTGTCCACTGACATTGTCTTCATCTCTGAGGTGCTTCACAGAAAATGGTCCATTCAGGAGAGTACAGCAGGGCCCAGGTTCTCCACTGATGACCTTTTCATCTAAGAGAAACCATCAAAGACCATGACCAGCCTGTGAGAAGTTTTGGGAAGAGTCAGTAAAGTACTGAAAAGGATGAACTAAAGTAATGAAAAGGATGTCATCAGTAAATAACATGTCTCGGATGATGGACACAGTGAGGTGCCAGACTTTGCTCTGAGTGATCGCTGGGAAACATCAATTATACCAGTGCGAGGGAGATCTGGCCCCGTTAGCAGCTGTGGGAAGTTGCCTAATGTCATCCAGACCACCAGGAACCCCACCTGGTGCTGAGCAGCGGGGGCCGTGCTCTCTGCTGCTGCTGTTGTGGCTCTGGGGCCACAAGCGGAGCGGGGCAGGCTGGGGCACCTAGAGGAGGTCCCATTCCTGGACCTCTCCTGGGGAGTCAGAGAGGCCAGGATGGAGCCAGAACCACCAACCCTGGGCTCTGTGCGTTGCCAACACATGCCACCCACTGCCTGAGGTGCTGGTCTGCACCACGAGGCATCCTTACAAACACCCTTTTGGGGTTCCACAGCTGCAATTAGTCCCCGCGGTTACAAAGGGGCTGTCAGTTTGCTGAGGCGGTTTCAGATGAAACATCTTCTTTCCTGTGAGGGGGGTGAGCCCCTGGCCCAGGTTGCCCAGAGAAGCTGTGGCTGCCCCATCCCTGGAGGGGTTCAAGGCCAGGCTGGACGGGGCTTGGAGCAACCTGGGCTGGTGGGAGGTGTCCCTGCCCAGGGCAGGGGGGTGATCTTTAAGGTCCCTTCCAACCCGAACCATTCTGTGATTCTGTGATCTGTCGGCTTTCAAGGCCGCCTGGCAGCAGGGTGGCCATGTGCTCTGCCAGAAGCTGCTGCCATCAGAAAGGGAAGAATGGGAAATGTAACTGCCTCAAAAACGCAGCAGGTGAGAGAGGGAGGGGACGGCAAGGCTTGGGACTAGGTGGGCAGAGGCACGTTTCCACAGTTGTCTTTGCAATGCCCATCTCCACCGTCTTCGGGGCTGCTGCTGGGGCTCAGTGATGGAGGAGCCCCCATCCTCCCCTCCCAGCCCTGGGAGGGCTCCTGCTCGCCCCCTCCAGTTCATCCCCGGCTGCCTGGGCCAGGTCTGGACCCAGCGCTGCTCCTGACACCCTCCTGCAGGATCCTACTGCCCTGCATGTGCCTTCTCCACCACTTCAGTGCTGTCATCTTCAGGTGTCTCAGATGAGGTTTGTGGTCTCCAGTTTATGTCATTTGGGTCTCTCTGTCCTCTATATCCGAATTTTGGTCTCCCAGGGGCCAAAATACTACTAGCACAGCTTGACATTAAGTTTCCCGAAAACTCCGAAGGAAGACAATGCCATCAATTTTATTGCTTCTCATGCTCTGAGGAAGACCAGAGTCCCATCCTGGAAGAGTCAGAGAGTCTTCAGGCTCATACACGGCATAACTGTAACACAGAAATGTGAGCATCAGTCCATGGGCGGCGGGGGGAAGTAACAGCAAGGGCACCCTACCCCAAGGGATGGTGTTGGGTGGACTTCGAGGGCTTTGGTTTCCTACCCCAAGCTCCATCCAGCTCTGGCATTTGGCAGAGGAGCCGCAACTTGCGCTGCAGCCAACCTGGCCCAGCTGCCTCCCACTCTGCTGCGTGTGCTCCTTCCACACGTGTTCCTCCGGTATTGCTTTTATCACCAACACGCTTCCCGGGCAACAGTTATTTGGAAGCAAAATGACTATTAGCGAACAAACATTGGGGTAATATTTGTCTTCCGTAGGAGTTAAACAAGCCCATGCGCCTTGTCCTTAGGTTGCTGCTGGCTGCTAAGCCTGGGTGGGCTGCAGAGTCCCATCCCTGCCTGGTAAGAGTCAAAAAGAGCCTTGAACTGGCAGGATGGGGGTGAGAAGGGGGTGTCTCCCCTGCCGTTAGCAGTTCCCTCGCTCCCCTGATGGACCCTCGTTAGATGTCAGCCACTGGGGGCTACCTGTGCGGACCAGAGTGACATTTCTTGGTCCCTCACACAAGAACAGACAGGCTCTTTGGAGGAGTATTTCTTGATTTGTGGGCCTGTGTCGATGCATGGGGGTGGGCAGCTTTGCCCCGACAAGCCAAGGCTGCCAAAAGCAGTTGTCTGACCCTTAAGCAAAGGGACATTGCTTTCTGGGTGCTTGTCACGCACGGCTGAAAGTGCCACCTTCTCTGCCAGGCTTATGCGTCCTGTTTGGCCGTGCCAGCACCCACACCCGAGAGCATCCCCCTGCAAGGAGGCTGGGCTGGTGAGACTCCAGGCCAGCTGAGGGTGGCCCTTGTCTTTTGGGGTCCTTGGGTGGCACGGTCTCCTGCGGGGAGGCTCGGCGAGGGCTGAGCCCCTGCCCCATCGCAGCCAGGTCCCCCGGACCCTGACCTGAGGAGTGACTTTCTGGCTCAGGCCCTGAGCTGCTGCACTGCCGTGGGTTTGCTGGGTGGTCACTGGGCTGTGTCTGACCCCGGTTACTGTCACCATGCCTGATCCTCAACCTGGCTCACTGACTTGTCTTCCCAGCCTGGCCTTGGACCTGTCTCTTCACCAGCGACTCGCCTGATGACCATGGCTCTTGGCTGACCCTGGCTGCCGAGCCTGCCCTCCTCCCTTGCTGGGGTACCGCGGGACAGACCCCACTGAGGAAGCCCCGGTTCCACCAGCCGTGTCACCCTGCCCTCGCTGCGCCCTGGCAGGCATTGCCGTAGCGTGCAACACTGAAAGGATTATTTTCCTTTGACCTGTGATGCAAAATGGATGTAGAAATGAGCCGAAAGCTTGCTTTACAGAATATCCCAGGTGACTAAAACATGGCTTTGTGCATCTGGACAGGAATTCCTGCTCTGCTTCTGGCTGTGTTTTGCAGCCAGGGGAAGGCATGCTTGGGCAAGTGTGGCTTTCCCTTGCAGCTCGCTATGAAAGATCGGGGACAGGGAGTCACACAGTGACCTCTTGCATGCACTGCACGATACCCAAAACCTTCCTAGAGTGTAGGCTAGGCGCTCGGCACTGTGCGCTTGCTGTGGAAAGAGCAGGTACTGCTCCGAAGAGCGGAGGTGGGGGATACCTGTGTTAGAGGTATTGAGGAAAGGAACTGAAAAGCTGAAGGCTTTGCTGCCGGCGTCGTCTGTGGCCAGGGGAGGATGCGTGGGGAGAAGTGTAAGAAAGATGACAAGCCCCAAAGGCCTTCTCCAGCTGCCTCATTGAGGTGTCGCTGCTTGTTCAGAGACTTCTGAGGTTGTGTGCAGGCCGTCCTCTCAGCTGTTGCACGTGTCCCATCTTGAATCCCTTTATTCTCTTTGCCGACACGATGCTCTGTCGCAAGGAGGTCCACAAATCCCTCGCACGGTTGTGTGGACAGATCCTTCCGTTTGCATGTTGTAAACCTTCCCCGTGACAGCTTCTTTGCCGGCTCAGCTCCTGCGTTGTGAGACAGAGTGAAAAACCACTGCTGACTTGTGTTCCTGTCCTCCTCGTCTCCCCGTCTGTGCAGGAGCAGGTCCCAGCCACCCCACAGCGTTTGACTTTTCTGATGGGGCGGTTCCCTTCAATTATTTTGTTTTCCCAGAACAGAGCCTTTTGTATTGCTGAATCCGTGAAGGTAAACAAGAGCACGGGGTGGTCTACGGTCTGGTTAACGCTCAGCCCAGGCAAGCAGCACTGTGGCTTTCCACCTGCCACAGTCGATGCCAGGAGGTGCCGGCCCTTCCCTGCCCACCGCCCCATGCCGGCTGACCCCTTCTGTCCTGCTCTGCTCCACTTTGGCTCCAGCAAGTCCAGCCCTGGATTGTACGGCAGCCGGCCTGACAAAACCCTTCTGAATTGGCTGGAATGAAGCAAGCTGCGTGTGAGACAAGGAGCCGGGACTGAGCGCAAAATGGCTCTCTCCCTCCCCAGCAGCTAATTTCTAGGTTGTCAGAGCCGTTTACGGATGTCTTCCCGCTGCAGTCTTCTTGTCCTGCAATACGATAGTAGCCAAAAAAAAAAAAAAAAAGATGAATAATAAAAGGGGTTTTATCCATTAGCTCTGTCTCTCAGGCACACGCTCACATACAGAGCACGACAATCTCGTGTTACGCGGTGGGCAAGAGGCTGCAACACCAGCAGAGCTCCGGGTATGGCGACAAGAAGGTGAATCACCAGGTAGACGGATTCAGGCAGACAACTGCCAGGCGAGCACATGGCTGGATAAACACAGGTACAGGAGCTGATCAGTGGGTGGAAAAGCATTAAAGATCCTTTCATGGTTCATCTGTAGTGCAATAAATAAGACTCTCGCCAAGAGCGGAGAGCACATCTCTCTGCAGTCTGCAGGAGCGTGAGTGATGTACCTTTGGCATGATCTATACGGAGGGACGACACGGTCCCTGATTAATAAAGCCAAAGATTTTTGTCTCCTGTGCTTCCAGGTCACACTCAACTGCGAGCTGAGATGTGCAGAAAAAAGGGAGGATCTCAGCTCTGCAGCACCCAAAATTTCTGGTCCACTGGCCCACTGTTTTTCCACTTCTGAGATTTTTGCTCTTAAAATTGAGCTTTTTCTCTGAGATTCAAAAAACGGATATTTCCACGCCAAGAACAATCCAGATCACACTTAAAATTGTTAATTTTTTTTTTTAATATACTTTCCCTGGTGATTAGAGAAACAGGCCATTTTTAATGAAAATATTTGCAACATTTTGCAAATCTGTCGTGAAAACTGGATGATTCTTGCATTCATAATGAAGAGTGAGGAGACTGGCAGAGAACATTTCCCTGTTTCATGGCACGTATTAGTCATTCTTTGAGTGGAAAAGAGAGACATATGTAAAGGCAAACAGAGAAATAAGTCTATAGGAAAGGACCACTTTGTGAATGGACAGGTGAGGGACAGAAAAGAGGAGAAACAGGGTGGAATTTGGGCAGAGTGTATGTACGAACAGCGGTGAACCTGGATGGAAAATGCATAGAGGGGTGGCAAACTGAGCACGGGAGGAAGGCTCTTGTTGAACACCTTCCTTGCGCCAGAGGGCTTCATCTTGTCCCTTCCACGACAGATCATGGTCTACCTGCAGTGCCTGACTGCATTGATGGACATCTCTAAGAGAAGCAGCAGGTTATATATTGGGGGATTTGCTCCAAAGAGAGTGAGGAGCACACGCTGTCCCACATGGAGCGTCGTCTGTCCCAGCACACGCGGTCCCACTCGGGGCATCGGCTGTCCCAGCACACACCGTCCCACTCTGGGCATCGGCTGTCCCAGCACACGCGGTCCCACTCCGGGCATCGCCTGTCCCAGCAGAGCTGACCCAGATCTCCAAACACGGCAGCGGCTGATCTAGAGGTGCTACAACAGCCTTGGATGTGGTGCGGGGCTGGAGGACTTGCAGGCCACCATGTCTTGCAGGGAGCAAGGAGAGCTCAGCCTCTTGTCCCGCTGCGCTGGGGCTGCACAAACACTTTCCCTAAAATGCTTTTAATCTAAGCTCGGAGGTGGGCAGGAGATGGGCAGCGTTCAAACCCACCCACCACCCAATTCTGCTGGCTCCTGGCATTTTTTTCATGTTTCAAAATTTCACAATTACACTCAAAATGAATTTTAATTTCGAGACTCTACTTTCCAGTTTTGCATCGCTGCTGGCGTTATTTTGATGTAGTGGCCTGGTGTACACATCATATCAAAAGACACATCACGGTGTGTACAACCGCCGCTGACAGATCCTAATAGAATTGTTTCGTAGTGAAATGTTTTGACACTTTGAACGAGATGGGAAGAAAAGCGCACAGTGTACTAATTAGAGGACCAGCAGTTTACAATATATTAAATAATGATTTTAAGCTAACACAAAGCTATTGTGTCAAAGTATTCCATTAAAACACAAAGAAACGCTTTGATCTAGAAAATAAAATGTTTCAATCAGTGCTAGGTAAAAGCTGTTCAGAATGATGTAAAACAAATACATGTGAATAAAATAACGGAGGCGCTGGAATCCTCTGCCCCGGCGTGTGCCCGATGCGTGTTACACAGTGCTGCTGCTGACACGCCTGGAGTGATGGAAAGGTAAAGAAATACAATTTGCATCCCTGGGAAAATGACGAAACGGATGTTTTATTTTAAATTTTATTTGTGGATTTTATTTTAAAACACCGTTTGCACTTTTGTTTTCCCGACCGTATTTGTTCCGGAATTGCTCATTTTACGGGGAAGTTTTTTTTCCCTGAGCTAGAATGAGCGCGAGTTTCAAGATGTGACAGTTTCTTATTAAACGCAGTTTCCAAGTTGCAGCCGCCGGTGGGTACGGCCCGCTGCCCCCCCCCCCCGCAAGGTGGTTCCCCCTCGTCCCCACGACGCCCAGGGACCCTGCCTGGGCTGCCACCACCTCAGGTGTCACAGGAGGGATGAAAATGGGTTTTTCCTCCTCTCCCTTGAGGCAGACGCTCTTTGCAAGGGCGGCAGGCACGCGGGGTGCAGGACGGCATCCCTCCCCCGGCTCCCAGCGCGGGAGCCGGTCCCTGCAGCCGGAGTCTGTTGGGAGCACTGGGATTCCCCATGGCGGCGTCAGAGAAAACAGCATCTGAGGGAGTCACGGTCACCCTCTGACTTGCCCTTTGGGCCCTAATTCTGTTCCTCGTTCACAGACGCCAGACGCAGCTCCATTGGGACGCTGCGGTGTTATCCCGAGTGCGCCCTCAGCTCCCCGGGAGCAGAGCTGAACCCTGCGGTCCATCCCTGCTCACGCCGTTGCTTAGAGGACCCCTTTCCCACTGCAGAGGAGCGGCAGGCAGCCTGGGGGGAGCTGCCTGGCATTCATTCAGTCCTGGCTGCTGTGGTGACTCAGGAAGATCCAGAGAATCTCCTTCGCAGGCTGCAGCCTCACAGCATCACCACGCACTTGTTTCCACCAAACCCGGAGCAGCAGCTCCGTTCCTCGTCCCATCCTGAGCACCGCTGCGGCCGCCGCCTGCCATCCAAACATCTGCAGCGCCATCAGAAGCCTTGCTGGCGGGCTTTGCACCAAGCTGTCCCCAGTGAGGTCCCCGTGGCCTTCCTGGCCAGGAGACAAGCCTGGCGTGTTCTGTTCCACTGGGTTTTTCATATATATGCTAAGCAGGTAATCCTGGCTGGTAGACATAACCCATTCATCTTAGCACGGCTGGGGATCCATCCATTTCTTTCTCCTGTTTTGCAGGGTCATGCCAGAACGTGCTGGCGGTACCTGGAGTTGGGAAAGTGCCGAGATGCTACAAATCCATCCGGGGGACAGCACCGATGCCCTCCTTACGCGCACAGGTAGGCAGCGCTGCGTTTCTCGGACACGAGCCCAGCCCCTTTCACTTCCCGGGCACTCTGGCCCCAGCAGGTGGACGGCCAGGCTGACTGCCCCCTCCTCCCTCCCACGGGCACCCGCCAGGCGCTTGCACCCAGCAGACCGACCCCACGGAGCCGTCAGACCAGAGCAGCAGCCCCCACAGCCCACCTCCTCCCGGCACGGGGCAGGGAGGCGAGGCGGGAGAGCGTGGCGGTGCAGGGATGGCAGTGGCTGGGAGCGGGGATGCCCAGCGCAGTCGCTTCTGTTGAAACGATGCTAAAATAACGAAATGTCGGTTTTCCAACCTGGCGAGAGTTTCTGCGGGGCCCACTGTGACGGCGGGCAGGTGCTTGCCCTCGTGAAGGGCGGGAGCAATTTCTGTGCCCACGAAACACTGCCCGCAGGATCATTCCTGACTCCATCTGCAGCAGCGCAGAAGGGCTGCAGCAGGGAAGCTCCAGCTACACCGTCCAGATAGAGCGAGTGCATCCCAGCTCGGTGGCCTCAGCTCCAGGGAAGTCCTGGCTAGTCACCTTGGTGCCCTCGGAGGACCGAGAAGACTGTGGGCTCTGCCTGAAGCACCAAGGATGGTGCCTGCTTGGGTTGGTTTGAGCGGCACAGGACTTATTTCTCTTCTGGTACTTGGGAAAAACTGCACTTTTAGAAGACTCTAGTGTCTGAATTCACAAAAATATTTACTTTACAGCCAGCTAGGTTCTGGGGGATTCAAGGTCTCGGTGTTTTCGAGCCTCGCCAGGTGCGGGGATGAGGAGGAGCGAGACCCGGGCACTCGACCCAGGCTGCCAACAGGATTATTTCATACCATGAACACCACATGCAATATAAATTAGGAAGTTTGCTGCGTAGTCTCTCTCTCCCTTGATGCTGGTGGTCCAGAGAACTCCTTGCCCCGGTGCCGGAGCCCTGAGCCCTTCCCTTCCTCCCGAAGCCGCAGCGCTCGCAGTGTCCCACATTTGCTGTCCCTGCGGGGAGTGCACGGCTTCTGCTGATGGAATGGGCTGAGCATAGTCCTTGTGTATTTTATATTGGTATCGGGATCAATACTGGATCTTTAATATCATTAATGTAAATTATTTAGTCTTACCTTATTAAATCTATTTACATTTCAGCCCTCGTGTTTCCTTGTTTTTCCCCAATTCCCCTTCCCGGGTGGGAAGGGCTCATTGGGTGATAGAAGAATTGTCTAAACAACGGTAAATTGTTGTGGCTTTCTCAAAGCGTAACAGTGCCCCGGCTGGCCCAAAGTGCTCAGCTGGTCCCCAAGTCACTCCTGCCTTGCTGCTCGCCTAGGGCCACCGGACCGCAGTGTCACCTCTGCACACTACGTGGGGTTTTGGACCAGGCGCCGCTTCTCCGTAAGAGGCTCAGGAAGGATGCCGGGCTCTGCTGGAGCTCCTACCTTTAAAGCACCCAATCCCGCATGGGTAGCAGCAGCCAAAAGGAAATGTATGGATCGTCAGTAAAGGAGAAAAAATGGCTGTCAGTGAAAAAAATATCTATGTCACTAAAAATGGCAAGATAATTTAGAAAAATCTGCTTTTCTTCCTTTGGCTTTAGTCTCTCATTCATGTCAATGCCTTGAACTCAGAATGTGAATTTAAGGGTTTCTGCGTGTTTTGAAGATTCAAAATGATGGATTTGGTATGAAGGGGAGCACAACTCTAGTACTGCGTGCCTGGACTGGTCTGTCCCTGCTGTGGGTCTGTCCCACATGTCCCTGGCCATAGGCAAGGCTGTCCCTCTGTATTTCAGGACAACACAACGACCCCCCTGGACTACCCTGGTGGTGGCCCAGGCAGGACTGGGAGCTGCCCGAGCTGCTGTCACGCAACTGTTTGCTGCTGACCAAGCAGGTTCCCACCGGCCTCAGGTACCCGCCAGGTGTGCTGGAGACTCTCTAACTTCTCCCCAACCTGCTCCAGGGAGTCAGCCGTCAGACAATCACAGGATCACAGAATGGTTTGGGTGGGAAGGGAGCTTAAAGACCATCCAGTGCCACCCCCTGCCCTGGGCAGGGACACCTCCCACCAGCCCAGGCTGCTCCAAGCCCCGTCCAACCTGGCCTTGAACCCCTCCAGGGATGGGGCAGCCACAGCTTCTCTGGGCAACCTGGGCCAGGGGCTCACCGCCCTCACAGCAAAGAATTTTTTCCTGAGATCTCATCTCAATCTCCCCTCTTCCAGTTTGAAACCATTCCCCCTCATCCTATGGCTCCCCTCCCTGACAAAGATCCCTCCCCAGCTTTCCTGGAGCCCCTTTAGGGACTGGAAGGAGCTCTAAGGTCTCCCCAGGGGCTTCTCTTCTCCAGGCTGAACCCCCCCAGCTCTCTCAGCCTGTCCTCACAGCAGAGGGGCTCCAACCTTCGCAGCGTCTTCGTGCCCTCCTCTGGCCCCGCTCCAACAGGTCCATGTCCCTCTTGTGCTGAGGGCTCCAGAGCCGGACACAGTACTCCAGGTGGGGTCTCCCCAGAGCGGAGCAGAGGGGCAGAACCCCCCCCCGGCCCTGCTGCCCACGCAGCTGGGGGTGCAGCCCAGGGTGTGGGGGGATTTCTGGGCTGCCAGCGCACATTGCTAACGTGTCCAGCTTTTCACCCACCAGCACCCCCAAGTCCTTCTCCTCAGGGCTCCTCTCCATCCATTCATCTCATGGTTCAGTGTTTTCAGCTCAGGGACTTCACAAGCCAGATCTGGTTTCTGGCTACGTAATAACCTGTGTGTGGTTTTCATTTATTTCGGTTTATTTATTTTTTTACCTTGTTATTGTTGAACCCTCACGAATTTCTCTTTCAAGTAGTTTTTGGGTCTCCATCTATTGCTGTACACTCTTGGCATCTACAGCATCCTGTGGCAAGGAGCACCACAGCTCTGCCTCCGCTTCATTGCAGCGCTTGGGGTTGGTTTGAACCTCGTTGCTGTCGGCTTCACTTGGAGCAAGACCCTGCGAGCTTTTTCCAGGTCTAATTCCTGTGTGTGCTGAGGCGACCAGAACTGCAGTCGGTGTTCAAGAAGTAGTTTTCAACTTGCATGGTGGCTCTGCCCAGGTTGCCCAGCGAAGCTGTGGCTGCCCCATCCCTGGAGGGGTTCAAGGCCAGGTTGGACGGGGCTTGGAGCAACCTGGGCTGGTGGGAGGTGTCCCTGCCCATGGGGGTGAAACTGGATGATCTTCCCTTCTAACCCGAACCATTCTGTGATTCTATGGTTCTATGAGACTGAGCTGCGTCACATCCATCGGGAGCAGTTACAGTGAAACCCAGCTCTGGGCCCTTGACCTGCAGGGGCTGCAGGACGTAAGCCCCCGGCGCTGCCTCCCTGCCCAGGATGCTGCTGAGAAAGGCCGCGGTGAGCTCTGCGCCCAGGCCACATGTCACCTGAAGGAGCTGGGGGGCACAGCACAGCCTTCTACAACGGCCTTTCTATTTCATCTCTAAAACGTGCCTCCTGTGCTTTCTGTGGCTGAAAAATGAAAAAATAAAAACTGAAGACATGGTATCTCCACACTGCAGGGAGATAATTAAGACTAATAATGAACCGTGTTATAAGTGATTTTGAAAACAAAGCACAGCTATTTCTATTTCTATTAGGCTTTTATAAAGCTTTTATAGGCTTTTATGAAGCATATAGTTGGCTTTTTTAGATAATTAACTGTAGGCCCTAGCCTCTGGGATGCCGATGTTGCACCTTCCAACCAGCCACGCTCCCCCACCCTGCACCAAGCCCCTCGACTCGGGGGACACCTCTCCATCCACTTAACAAAATACCTCATAACGTTTCTAGATTTTCCTCCATGCTGGCATTAAGCTAATCGCTCTGTGATAGCTCAGTGATCCCACATGTTGCGTTTGCTGCTTCTCACTCCCTGGAAATCCTACTTTTCTTGAGGGAACTCAAACCTGACGCTTACCAGGAAGCTCCATTTCTCTTGTCTCCAGATAAAAGCTTGTTTTTTCCCCAGCTGTGTTTTCCCAAAAGAACTACCCTGCGAAAAGATAAGCAAAACCTGATTTTTTTTGTCTTTGCTTTGGCCAGGAACGGGATCTGGAGATGGGATCTGATGGGATCTTGAGATTTTGGGAAGGCCATAAGATGCTGAAGGGCGAGAGTGGAGCAAACCCAGGCCGTGGCCACATGAAGCAGCAGAACCCCCCCAGGCTCCGAGCTCTGCCCACCCAGCACGGTGCCGGCAGTGACAGCCCCTCTCCCCATCCCCGGGGCTGCGCCATCTCCAGCAGCCGGCATTTGCATCCACAGCTTGACTTGGGTCGGAGCACACATCTCCTGGTCGCCACCACCTGCCATGCCCTCACCTCTTGGGCCACCACTTGCTAATGCAACGGAGCCCATGGGGGAGATTTCGGCTGATTTGCGTCTGATACCTCATTTCTAAAGCAGTTGTGTATTTAAATCAGGAGAACGGAATTTTAATTATTCTGTATTAACTAATTAGGCTTGCCCATGATGCACATGAGAGATGCACAGTTTTGCCTCAGTAGTTAGAGGGCGATTTTATGACGTATGGGATGTAAGGCCCTTCATCCCCTCAGGAAAACAAAAGAAGTGTTAACTCTCCGTGTTTCTGTGAGAAGAAACATCTCACACTGGTCCCCATCTCAGGGTTGCGTACTCCATCTGAGGAAAATAAGGTATCAAAGTCCTTTTTATAAGAGTGTCTTTCACAAGATAACGGGAAAAGTTAAAAGCAAATGTGGTAGGCATGACCCGCCAACCAAACGTCTTCTGAGATCAGCTGAACACAGCGTGAAGGGAGCAGGCAACGTGACGGAAAAGATTAGCCTGGTACCGAGGCCTATTTGCCATGGTAAAATGTCCCCAAAAGAGCAAGAGCCCCTGCCCCAGGGTGTGGGTTGGGGCCGGGTCCCGAACAGGTCCCCCCTGGGCCACCCGGGAGGGTGGGCTACGGATGGGCTGCCCTTGGCCAACGGCCGGGCTGGGAAAGGTTTCTGCAGTCTGAACCGGGCAAATAAAACTCCGCAGCCATCAAGGCGTCTGTAGATGCCTGCCCACCTCTGCTTTGCTCCGCGGATGACAGTTTCATCATTTCTAAGCATTTTGGTTTGAATTCAGTCAGGTTGTAAAAATATTCATTTTAGCCCTAGCTCAGATGTTGAAAGTGAATGTCAGCTAGAAGCAGAAACCCAGAATTATTCTGTGGGAAAATGCTAAAAAGAGGTTCTTCAAACCTTTTTCCAAAACTGAAATAAATTTTCCGGCGAGGCCGGTCGCTCCTGCCGGCCCCGGAGCTCCCTGCAGCGCGGCAGCGGGGCCGGCTCTGCCCACGGCAGGCTCTGGTGCCGCTGCCCACCGGCAGCACGGCAGCTCGGCACCTCCCCGGGCATTTCACCGGAGCTACAAATATTTGTAACCTCCCGCAACACTATTTCCCCGAGCCACGCTGTCGGGGCAGGCTCAGCGCCTTTCCCCTCCATGCCCTTGGCTTTATTCTCATGTAACAAGAGCTTGGAAATACAAACTCTAACGGTTTATATAGCAGAAAGCAAATGCAACTGCCAACAGTTATTATTTTTAACCTCTTCAAATCTGTAATCCAATTACATGGATTTAAAAAACAGTAATTTATTGTATTTTTCAGTGGGGCTGATTTTTTCATGCTTAGGCTTCACCGGGGAGTTACCTCCTGCATCTGCCAGGGGACAGGTGCCACTGGGGTCTGGGTTTACTGTGTGTCCCTGCCTGGGCAGAGCCAGGAACCGGGCTGGGTGACAGCCACGCTGCCTCGGACGCATCAGCTCGCCCTTAGACCCAGCTTCCCGGGTGCTGCGTGCTCCAGTTCCGACAAGGAAACCCCATTTTCAGCAAGCACTGACCAGTCACCAGCGCTGGATCCTGGCCCTGGGAGAAGATGGGAGTCCCCAGGGGAGAAGGATGCTGCCTGGCTGGCACTGGGTACAGCCACTGCCCTGGCATCGAGAGGCTGTCACCTCCTCCATCCAGCCTGTCCCCAGGTCCAGTCCCCGGCATCCACCTCCCACCTGGGAAAGGGACATTACGCTGCTGTCATTTTTGTGGTTAGCGAGCTGGCTTTGCGGCGCCTGGTGTGTGCTCCAGCGAAGCCTTCCTCATTTCTATTTCTGGGTCACATCCTCAATCTCCCTTCTTATCAGGTTGCATCTATTTTTTTTAATTGAATGCACTTCTGCTTAGCTGGTGCGTATTATCTCACCTGCATCCTCCCTGGCAGAAACGTGGCTCGTTCCTGGATGTTCGCATGCTGAGAGCTATTACCATGCCCACTGCAGCTGAGAGCAGTGTATAAAAATACTGGGTTTTGGGGAGGGTGTGTAGATTTTGGGTGCATGGTTTTAATTAGAAATTGACATTTCTAAGCCTTTGGCTGCCAAGCAACAAGCATCTAGAAAATGATCTCAGTTGTGATATGTAGGTACCCAGCGTCCGTCCTCCCGGCTGTATTTAAAGCCTCAGAAAGGGCCACCTCCCCGGTCACTGCACGGGCACCCACCCATGGGTGGTGAAGTTGGCAGTTAAGCTAGATGGAACCGCGGCAGAGCGGCTGACCCCACACCCTGTCACCCCCCGCCACTGCTGGAGACCGAATGTAAAATGATGTGGGAATGGAATCTGGTATGAGAGCCGGTGGGATGCTCTGAAACTGCAGTCGAATGGAGCCCTGGCTGCTCTCTGTGGGTCAAGCCCAGGACTTGCCACAGCCTGAGGACCTGTCCCCTTAGTCAGGGGGCAAACGGGAGATCCAGCCGCAGCCTGGCGCCCGCACGGACAGAATGCCGCAGGAGGCAGAGAGCACGGAGATGCTTGTGCAGCTCTGCAGGCGCTGCCGTACAGCCTCCCCAGCCTCAGCCTTACAGAACATGCAGCTTCCTCCTTATCTTTTCTTTCTGGAAGAGATTCTTGCCTCGAATTAGCTGCCTGACTCACTGCACTCTTCGCAAAACAGTGTTTTGTCCTCTCTTGCTTGCAGCACCTCCCCTCGAGCCCTTCAGCCAGGCTGGCAGCAGAGGAGAGCAGTGAGAGACAGTCTCCAGGAGCAAAGCCCTGCAAAGCTTTGGCACCTCGGGGCCATCCCGCAGGTCGGAGGGGCCGATGGCCGCGGCACGGTCCCCCCTGCACAGTCCTCGCTCCTCTGGCCTCCCCTGCCCCGGGCTGGCAGGAGACGGGGCTGCAGCGCGTCCCCTGCTCGGCAGAGGCAGAGGTGCCCCTTGGTGTGGTCAGGGCATGGCAGCAGGATGGGCTCCTGAGTAACGGAAGGAAGGCTGGCACTGCCTTATCAGTTTCCCTCTTCCTCTCCTGGTACTGACTCATTTCTCACGGAATATTACCCAGAGCTTTGCAGGTACTAAATATACTGGTATCTCTCGAGGAAGAGCTGGACAGCATCATAAACGTTTCCTAGTGCCCAAGCCGTGGTTTCCTGCGGTGAAAACGTGCAAACAGTCACACGGAGCAGAGTGATGGCCTGCCTGGTCCCACACTGTGTGTCTGACAGTGGTTCCTGGCAAACGCTCCCGAAAAAGTCATTATACGCTTTTAACGTGCTTAATGGTGCAGCCCTGTCCTGTGAGGGCCGGATCCCAGCTGGCCAACAGCTCTTGGTCCGTAGCAGGAGGTCTGCTGTCCCTTGTTTGCTCCCTCTCTGGCCTCTTCTCCATAAGTGCCTAAGCTTCTTTCTGAATCTTGCTAAGCTCTTTCCTTCAGTTTTATCCCATTACTCCTCAGCCTTCCCCCCAGCATCCCTTCAGATAACTAGATATGGCCTTAGAGTCTCAGCCCTGCTGCTCTCATTGCTTGGCTCAGCAGGTGTTGGGTTGAATTTGGTGCGTTGCAAAGGTGAGAGTAAGAATCTGACTGAGTTTAGTCCACTTATTTCACCCTTCTGGGTATTCAGTCCTCGGTGCGCCCTCTTTTGCATGCTCGCTGAGGATACTTTTTATTCCAAGATACCATCAACTATAGGTGATGCGTCTTGTCTCTCCTCAGAGGTGCTGATGGTCAGGTGGCTTGTTCGGGTGGAGTGAGAGACCCATAATCTGCCTGTAGGTGCCCATGCAATAACCACCCCACCTGTCCTCAGAGCGAATGTGGGCTTCGAGCCTGGAATGAACCTGGTAAGGAGGAATTTTATGACAATGGGTAGCAGAGGCTGGTCTGATGGACCATTCCTCCTCAGTGAAACAGGCTTTGTAAGAGCTGCCACCCAAGATGAAGGCAGGGGCAGAGGGAGATGTTTTCCATGAGCAGGACGCAGAGAGCACAGGAAGACTGGGGCTGAGGTTCTGAGTGTATGTGGCCAAGTCGACAGGCCGTTACTGACCAGCATTTGATTTCATCAAGGAGCAGAGAGGAGAAGAGTTGACTTCTGAGCGATTCATTGACAGAAGACCAAAGCAAACCAGGCCTGCCTCTGCCTGGCTGGGAGGTGCGGGAGGTCTGCACCGCGTGGTGCACGCACCTCATCTTTTACAGCCCATGGCGGATTTTCTGGCCTCTCACCCCTCAGCGGTCTCCAGAGATACCTGCAGCTCCCTGAATGTGCAGGGGGTTGTAGGATCTCACTGGAAGGGCCACATCAGCTCAGAGCTCCATGAGCTTGGGGGATGCTAATCCCCCATGCCAATGTTCAGTGCATCTCCCCCTTTTCTGTCCCTCCAAGTCTCTGAGAGCGCTGGCGTCTGGGCCCCACACTCGAAGGGCTGCTTCCCTGCGTTGCCCTCATCTGGATTCACTGTGTCTCTTCCTTATTCTCCCAGGTCCTAAATCAGTCATGGTCATTTATCTCGGGGTCCTCTAGACCCCACAGCCCCACTATTGCTTTGCGCGTGCATCCATCACCCTGCACTGCCACCTTGCTTACTCCTTCTCCTCCGACCTCCCTCCCCATGTGTTGTCCTGGGGCCCCTCCCCAGCTTGGCTCGCTCCATGTGCCGAGCCAGGCTGGGTCATTTCTCCTGTTGGCGGTGAACCTTTGGCCCAGTATGACTGAAATGTCCAGCGGCGTCTTTGACAAATGGTGTCACCCTTGGAGCCTGAAGCAACCCACTGCCAGGGGAATTGTTTCTGCTGAACAGCAGGGAGTTGCAAGCTACACTCAAAGACTGTCCTGTGGGCTGCTGAACTTCCAGGAGGATAAAACTTGGAATAGAAGGGCCTTTGTGTGACCAGGGCGGCTTTTCTTCTCTCACACTCCAAGTGCCCATTGCTCATACAGTGCCGTAGTGCGAGTCCCAAACACAAGCCAACTCCTCAAATCAAACCAGCTCTGTTTGGATTTGGTTCTGCCTCCTCCTTCCTAAATAACTCTGTTCCTCTCAGCAAATTGACCTCCCACACAGCATCCTGCCATCATCTTCATAAGGAACGTAAGAGATCCTGACTTGTCAACCTTCGTCCTCTTCTGCTGCTCTATGGAGACAAATCTCCCCTGCCTCCCTGGGGGGACTCTCCTGGGTCCCTCTGTTTCTCCTGGGACCCCCATCCCCTCCCTCCCATGGGAACAGCCCCCTCACACCCTGCCTCTGCTCTGCTCTGCTCTCTCCCTAACCTGCCTAGGGCCCCTCAGGCTTGCAGCACGAGCATCTCTAAGTCTGGAGAAATCCCCTCAGATGGCTGTCCCAGGCCTCCTCCTCCCCCTCCCCCTCTGCACTCACGCTGTCTCTGCCTTCTGTCCCACTTGCTCAGCACAGGGTCCTGTCTGCAGGTTTCTCATGATGGGCTTCAAAGCTGCGCTCAGTCTTCATCTTTGATCTTTCTCCTGGTCTCCACGCATTCAGCCCACTAGCTTAGAAAGCTGGTCCTTCTCGGCTTTTCTGATGTCTTTCCCTGGTTTTCTCCTCCCTTTCTCATCTCTGCTTCTCTGTCTCTTCCCGACACCCGCCTCCCTCTTCTGCTGGATGCCCACCGCATCCTGTCCTTCAGCCCTTTCTGTTCTCCTTTCACACATTATCTCTGGGTAATCTCCACCACCCACTACCTCCAACCGCTATCTCTATGGTGACTCTCAGATCTACCGTGCTGTGCCAGACTTGTCTCTTTCTTTCCAAAAAAAACCAGCCAGCCTGGCTGACATTTCCTGGTGGAGGTCTGGCCCCTCAGCCCAATTTCAGCAGAGAGAGAGCAGAGTCCATCACCTCTCACCAAAGCCTTGCCCCATCTCTCCCGAGCGGACGAGACCTTCGTGCTGCGCTGCTTTGCTCCACCTTGAGCTTAGCTCCTTGTTCCATCTATGCCTGAGCCCCGCACGGTCTCTCCATACGCCGCTTCCAGATAAAGCCTCTCACATTAATTCCTCCAGCTAAAATCCTCGTCTGGGCTCAAATACGTTGCTGTTTGACTACTGCTAGACTCTTTGCTCTGGCCTGCTGACAGCAGCCATGTTAATGAACACTCATCACACCGGTTCCCGGAAACATTATTTCCCCTTTGCCTTGAATACGTCACCTCTGGGAACATCCGTGCCCCCTGGATGTTCCCTCCTTTATCACCAGGAATGGGAGCCCTTTGTCTTCACTTGGAAAAGCCCCTGCAGCTTTTCTGCTTGTGTCCAACTCCCCGCTTGACTCCTGTATGCCTGAGAAGTGAGGTTTGGGGCTGTTTTGCAGACAGACCTCCCCAGTGGTCCTCTATTCCCAATATCCCTCCTTATCCCGCCATCTTATTCCTCCACAGGGTATTTGCTGGGTTGCTAACTACAAGCACAGCAGGGGAGCGTGCCAGCTTGCCAGGGCTGCTCTCCATCACCCTGGGCACTGCACCTGGCTGTAGACTTCTTAGGACACCGAGTGGCTTTTCTGAGGAGCATGCATACACTCGCGGTAAAATCAGCAACAAATCACGCTTTTCCTACCTTCGTCTTCATTTCCCCTCGGACGGTTGGGGCTGACATAAGGCTCGGGAGGGTTGTGGAAAAGGCAGGATGATGGAAAAGGCATTGCCCCTCAAAGCCAAAAGGTTGAAGACTGAGTGGTCCTGCCACCGGGATCTGGAAGCCTCCTTGCCTTTGACAGAGATGAAATGCGCTTTGCCTCTGCGGCGGCGTGGTGCCTTTCGGAGTCAGCCATTCACTCAGCTTCGGCTCTCCTTTGTCCCCATGCCTCTGGGCCCCCAGTCTCCGTCACTGACAAATAACCTGCCAAATTTCAATCGGAGAAGAAGAACCATTTTGAAGCTGAGAGGCATTTAGAGAGGGCGTTTGAAAGCAAGCGGGTAGCCTTCATTGCCCTGCAAAGGGAGCCAGACCCCTCTGGAACTTGGGAGAGGAAAATGCCTGGGTTGAGACTGACTTTAGAGGGTGCGGAGAGCACTGTGGGGCTCCTTGTTCCTCTCTACTTGGTCATTTCCCCTTAGGGATGAACTGAATGGTCAATTCTGTATTCAGGGCTGTGAAGGCAGCTGCACTTTTGCTGAATCTGCTACAGGAAGGAAAAAAAAAAAAAATCTGTATATTTCCATTTTCCTTAGAGAATGAAGCCTCTTCCCCAGAAAGCCAAGCTCTCCATTTGCAAAAGCAGCAGGGCAAAGTGAAGAGAAAATAGCCATGATAGCTGCTCCTGACATCTTGTGCTCGTCCCTCAGGCCTGACTGAAGCCCCTAGGTAGGGAAACGAAGGTGCACAGCATCAGTTTTTAGAAATGCCCGCTGCTCGGCTCTCTGAACACCTCGCTTTCTCATGGGGCAGCGCTGCTCAGGCCTCCCAGAGCAGCAAGGTCCACGAATTAGCAATCAACCACCTCTGAAACCACAGATATTAGAACTGCCCAAGGCCAGGCTGGGAATCCCTGGCAGGGGGAAGTCCAAGAGCTCTTGCTCGACGTCCTGCATGGACCCATCAGTGTACTGAAAAGCTCGTTCCTTGCCCTGCACACACCTCAAAGGGGCATCTGGAGAGATGCTCCTCCTGTTCCTCCAGACAGGTTCCTCAGCTCTGCCCAGGAGAGGACTATGGGGGTCAGGCGGGGGAATGCCGTCCACCCAGTTAGGAGAAAAGCATCCTAAGGAGAGACGTGAGAGCATCAGAGAATGTGTGAGGAGCAAGTATGCTTGCCTGCAGCCCTGTGCTGGCTGCCAGGCCTGACAAGGTCACCCCCAGCCCCTGGCAAGCTGGTACCTCGGAAGACACATATGCAACGGAATGACCAAAAGCCATGGGCAAAAGAGAAGTGAACAGTTGAGCCTAATTTGTGTTAAGGTTGTAAATGAAAATCACTGTGGCAGATGGTCAGTGGATTATTTTCCAGAGGGTTAAGCAAGACCCAGATTAGGAAAAGCTGAGAAACTTTGTTGTGGTGTGCGGGATGTTATCCTGGGGCTCAGGACACATGGAGCCCAGCGCCTTTTCAGGGGCCCCTGGCTGTGCGGGGGGGTGGAGGAGGCCGGTCAGAGGATGGCAAAGCTGGGAGGCTGCAGGGGCAGCCGCGGGGCCAAGCACGCAGGCTCTGCGCGCTGGGTTGGCATCACGGGCAAAAGGTGCCCCCCGAGCTTCACATGTCTTTAAAGCCAAGCTCCTGGCCAGAGTGGCTGGTGACCCCCTGGCTGGTGTCAGCCCTGACTTAGTGGAGGAGGAGATTTCGGTTTTGCAGGTGAGCCCGGACACTGCCCTGGCCCTGTGGGGGGGGGGGGCGTGCCCACCGCCCGCATTCCCCGGGCTTTTCCTTGCCCTTGCCACCCTCGCAGCATCCCTGGGTGCCGTGCTGGGGTGGTGTGCCAGGCTGGATGGAGGGTGCTGCGCCCGCCCCGCTCCGCTCCCTGCCCTGATTTCCTTCTGGAAATCCCAGAGTCTTCTCCAGATCCAGCTCTGGTTTTGGGGGCAGCCATCTCCCTCTCCCTCTCCCTCTCCCTCTCTCTCTCTCTTTCCTCTTCCCTCCTTCTGCTCTCCTTCCTCCTCCTCTCCCTCCCTCCTCTCCGCACTGTACTCTCCGGGGGCTCTGGGTACCGCTGCAGCATCACTCGCCACCTCCATCCCGGAGGCTGGGAGCGCGGGGCGGAAGGGGAGGGCTGCGGGGGACAAGCTGAATGAATGGGCATCGCCTCGGTGCTGCTGGAGCCTCCGCATAGGGGCGAGGCGGCCGGACCTCGCCTCGGGCAGGGGGGCAGCGGCGGCCGGCCAGCGGCCGGGGCCGGGCCGGGCCGGGCCGAGCCGAGCCGGGCCCCCCGCCGGGCCCGCCGCCGCCGCCGCCGGGGCGCTGCGAGGAGCGGGCGCTGCCCCGCCGCGGGACCGCTCCGGGCCGGGCGCCGCCTCCCGCCGTCGCCGATCGAGGTGAGCCGGCGGGGCCGGGGGGCGCCGGGGAGGGGGGGGTGGGGGCGGCGGGGCCGGGGACCGCGGCGGGGCCGGCCCGACGGGGCGGGCGGCGGGGGCTGGGGCCCGCGGCGGCCGCCCCGAGGCAGCGGGAGGTTGGGGGGGGGGGGGGCGGACACGGACGGGGAGCGGTGCGGGAGGGGCAGCCCGGGGGGGCGGTGTGGACGGGACGGGCTGGAGGGTGCGGGGCGTAGGGATGGACGGTGCTGGGAACGGGCTGGACCGTGCTGGGGCCGGGATCGGTGATGCTGGGGCTGGGCTCGGTGATGCTGGGGCTGGGCTCGGTGATGCTGGGGCCGGGCTCGGTGATTGCTGGGATCAGGCTGGACGATGCTAGAGCTCGGCTCCGTGATGCTGGAAACGGGCTGGGTGATGCCGGGGCCGGGCTGGAGGGTGCGGAGCTGGGCTGGATGGTGCGAGGCGTAGGGATGGACGGTGCTGGGAACGGGCTGGACCATACCGGGGATGGGGTCGGTGATGCTGTGGTCGGGCTCGGTGATGCTGGGGCCGGGCTGGAGGGTGCGGAGCTGGGCTGGATGGTGCGGGGTGTAGGGATGGATGGTGCTGGGAACAGACTGGATGATGCTGGGAACGGGCTGGACAATGCTGGGGCCGGACTGGACGATGCTGGGGCCGGGCTGGACAGTGCGGAGCTGGGCTGGATGGTGCTGGGGCCGGGCAACAAGGAGTTAATGGGCTGCGGAGCAATCGGGCTCAGAGTGCGTGTGTGTCTGTGTGATCCAGCACCCACGGGGGGGGGGGGGGGCGTGGCCCATGACACCCCACGGGTGTCTGTGGGAGGCCGCGGGGTGCAGGTGCTGGTCGCGGCGTGTCGAGGCCCCCCGGGTGTGCAGGCTGGATGCGAGAGCCACAGCAAAGCCTGTCCCCCTGTCCCCACCGCCTCGCCCTGGGAGCCACACTGTGCTTGTGTGTGCATGTGTGTGAGAGTGTTTGTGCCCGTGTGCGGGATGCGCTGCGTGTGTGTGGGATGCGCTGCGTGTGTGCGGGATGCGCTGCGTGTGTGTGGGATGCGCTGCGGAGCCGGCGCCGGCCTGTGCGGTGGTGCTGGGGTGGGAGATCCACCACCCGCCTGCCGGGGTGCAGAGCGGAGCGTGTCCCCGTTTCCGTGTGGGTGCCAACCGCATTGAGCCTCTGCGTGGGAGCCAACCCCAGCCCCGGCGTGCATTGTGTGCGCGTCCTGGTGCACGCGTGTGCCCTGCTCCGGGCGCGTGTGGCGCGGGCACGCGTGTGTATCGGCGGGTGATGTGCGCCCGCGTGTCTGGGCGCTGCAGGGGGGGTTGTGTTGGGGGCTGTGGGTGTGCGCCAGGGAACACAGGAGTGGGATGGAGGGAGCAGGCATGTGGGGGGAAAACAGGGAGGTGCGGGGAGTCTGTGAGCACCCCCCGTGCCAGGGTGGCCTCTTCCTCCGCGGACAGGGGGACAGCATTCCATGGCAGCACCAGCCTGGCTCCTGGCACCTCTTGTGAGCGTGTCTGTCCCCTGTCTCGCAGAGCGTGGCCCCGGCCTGTGTCTGGCTGTGTGCATCCCATGCGCATCCGGAGGAGGGGGAAGGCAGAGCTCATCTTCCCCTCCCTTCCCTCGGGCCCCGAATGCCCCCCTCTCCTTTCCCTGGGCTGGGGATGGGTGTCGTGGTGCTGTGCTGTGCGCGTGGGCAGGCGGTGCCCGCTGGCAGAGCTGCCTGCAGAGGGAGGGTGGCCAGCCTGAACCTCTCCCCCCCGCTGCCCGCTAGGTTTTGCCCGTGTAAAGGTGCTCCTGCATCGCACCGGCTCCCGCCGAGCCAGAGGGGCTGCGGGGAAATGGAGCCGGCTGGGGCAGTGCCCTTTGTGCCCCTGCGGATGCTCCCGGCGTGTCCCTCCAGCTGCAGCAATGGCATGGGTCAGCCCTCAAAGTGTCCCCCCACATGCTAGTCCCCCTCCAGGAGAGAGATGCCATGGAACAAACTCCTCCAGGCCTTTGCCATGACGCAGTTAGGAAGCCCTGGTCCAGGATGAGGCCCAGGCAGCAGCAGGATTTAGAGCCCTGTTGCCATCATTTCCTTTGGAGTTTGGCACCAGCGTGCCTTTGAGGATGTGAACCTTGGTGACCTTCCCGACGCCGTGCCACCATCCTGGTGTAGGGCCAGCACCTGCCGCACTGTGGGTGGCCGCGTCCCTGCGGATGCGCGGGGGCCGGCGGCTCACAGGACCTGGGCATCTCGGAGCGCTTCCTGCAAAATGGACTCTCGGAGCCTCGCGAATCCGCCTCCAACCGCTTCTCCTCCGAGGAAGCACAAAGCAGAGCCAGCCCGCAGGCTTCCTACGGGAAGCTAACGCCTGGTCGGAGCCGCCGCTCCTGCTTCTCAGCCATGGGGCTGCTTCTTACGCCGGCAGGAAAAGGGGGCTTTTCCAAATGCAGGCTCTGCAGCTGGTGTGTGCGAGCCCAGCTCTGATCTCCGCAGCAGCTCGGCTCCTCTCGGTGTTACATGACATACCGGTACAGTTTGAAGCACGGCTGCGAGTGGGGAAGGAATAGAGCAGCTCAAGGGAAACGTGCCACTCCGCAGCAGGAGACTTCTGCACCTTCTTACGCCCTCCTGCCAGTCCGATGGCGCCGGGCTGAATTTCACCCTGGGAGCGTAAACATCTGGCAAGCCAGAAAAAAAAAAAAAATGTAAATCAAATAAACATCGGTAGTAATTGGAGACCCGTTTTTAAATTGGTTTGGTACCTGCATGCCTCCCAGGCAAGCTTTTCTCGTGTTAACCATTGTGCATCTTTGCATGAAAAATGAGGCTTTATTTTCAGTCTGGGTAACGGCAGCGCAGCACGGCTAGAAATGAACACGCTGTGTCCCCTCTAATCTGTCCACAATCAGGCTTCTCCCAGGCACTGAGCCGCTACTGCCGGTGTCGGAGATGAATAGTCCTGGATCCAGATGGCAGCCTGCATTCCTCGCTGCCCGCATCATCCCTTCGCCATCCGCAGAGGAAGGGAGCGACCTGCGAGGAAGCGTCCCTGGGAGGACCCCCGTGCCACGGCAGCCACCTGCGTCCCGGGTTTTGCTGCCCGTGGCTCAGGCCGAAGCCGTCAGCTTGCGCTTCGCGGCGTCAGCCACGGGCGAGGCAGCACCTGGCTGCCAGAAGCTGCGCCGGTTTCCGATTTGCTTTTGGCCGGGGTTCAAGGTGCTCATTTCGAGCTCGGAGCTCGGCGTGGTTCTTCTTCTCGCCGTCTTCCAGCCTGGATGCGTGGCAGCTGGGGCTGGAGCCGCAGCCGGCCGAGCGCCCTGGCCAGCCGTGCCTGGGGCTGGGGGCTGCCCGCAGCCCCTCGCTGCCTCTCCGCAGCCCTGGGCGGCCTTCTTGGTCTGCTGGGCCATGGTGGGGTGAGCCGAGTGACCCCAGGTGGGGCTGAGACAGCGCCCACCCTCCTCATGAGCAGGCTGTGTCCGGGGAGAGGACTCCGGTCGGGCTTACTGACAGCAAAGGGGCTGCGGGCGGTGGCAGGCCACAGCTGGGGGGATCACAGAATCACAGAATGGTAGGGTCGGAAGGGACCTCCGGAGATCACCCAGTCCCACCCCCTGCCAGAGCAGGGTCACCCAGAGCAGGTGGCACAGGAACGCGTCCAGGCGGGTTTGGAATGTCTCCAGAGACGGAGACTCCCCCCCCTCTCTGGGCAGCCTGTGCCAGGGCTCTGCCACCCTCAAAGTCAAGAAATTCCCCCTCAAGTTTAGGTGGAATTTCCTATGGTCACATTTGTGCATTGGACGGAGTCATTTTCAGCGGCTTGATTATTCTTCATTTTGGGGGGGTGGGGGGAGTGTCAGGTTCATGCAGAATAAATGGAAGAGAAGATTCAGCTCCTCTGCTTGCGGCTGTGAGGGAAGCCCTCGCCGTGAGGTGTTGTTTGAGGCGCTGCGTCTTGCCGAAAGCTGGCAAAGCTTTTGTCGAAACGACGCTCCCTGAGTTTTCCACCAACCTCTTGCGGCTTGGACATGGTGCGTCCCGCTCTCTGTGGCATAGCAATGACGATGCTTTGCAGAAGATATCTGCATTTCATGCTTTGTACCTGCTTCCACATCTTCTTTGGGGGCTTGTCTCTGTGGGTAGTGCCTTTGGCTACAAAGAACCATTAGCAGAGTTTCCAGCGGGCTCCTTGCGGGACGTCGTGTCATGGTTTGTGTCTGCAAGAGAAAGGGAGTCCTCAGCCCATTCTTGCTTGCACTGGGAACGTTCCTGTCAGGCTGGACCCTAACGTGCCAGCTCTGGTTTCGCTCAGGCATCGCTCCCGGATGTCAGCCTTTCCCAGCCCTAACGGCTGGCTGGGGGTTTGGACCGTGGGCTATCAGGAAAATTACCTTTCCTGAAAGCTTTCCCTGAACTCCTGGGTTCAGGGCCTGGCTCACTGCAGCTCTTTGCAAAGCTTTCCAGCTGCTCGAAGGAAGCACCATACAATTTCCAGGGCCGTTATGGTGATCTCAGTGGTTTTATGCCTTCTGGGGGTGGGGGGGGACGTTGTGACAAGCAGCTACAGACCTCCACTCTGGTGGCTGCAGGATGGTTTGGATGTCCCCTGCGTCCGGCTCCTGCGTTCCCCGAGGAGCGTGGACCCTTCTGCGCATCCCTTGGGTGACTCCCACGTTGAGGGACCCTGTCCCCTCCATCCCCCAGCACCTGCCTTTGGGTTTGGTGGCCCCTTTTATCTCCCGCGCTGCCCATAGACTGGTTGGTGAGGACTCGGAGGAGCAAAATCTGCAGGAGGAACCCAGGAGATTTGAAGACCGGTGGTGACACTTGCAGTGGGCAGAGGCCTGGCCTGCAAGCAGGGAGGGTAGGTGGTGTGTGACCAAAATACCTCCAAGGCAGGAGTGTTGAAACTGCTCAGCTCTGTGCTCGGGAGGAGCAGTACGAGAGCCACGACAAGCATCATGAAAGTCCCTTTACAATGAGTATTTAATATCCGAATCCCTCGGCTTTTTGTCTCAATGTGTCTTCACAGGACAGGGGCCACCCACACACTTTCCCTTGCAAGATGACGAATGCACGCCAGCCCCAGCTATTCTCCTCGCTGCACAGCGCCGCAATGGGGGCTGGCCGGCATGGCCGGGCTGCTGGAACCCTCTCCCTGCCTTTTTCCCTCCATTTTCCGTCTCTCTCAGATGTGGCAGCGTGTTTTCTTCATCCACGTTGCCTCGGGGCCTTGGGAGAGGAGCAGGCGCTGGAAGTGGGGCATTGATTTCTCACGTTCGGTGCCCAGGATGACCCAGCTGATGGCCAGGGCTTCGCAGGCAGCAGCTTCTCTCCGTGCCGTGTGGGCTGGGAAGAACGTGTGGCAGATGTCCCCGGGATGTTTCAGGGCATCTGCTTGTGCCCTAAGGATCCTCGGTGGCCACCTCCCCTCGTGTGAGACACCCCTCTGCGCCTGGGGTGCCCTGCGAGGGGGACAGAGCCGGGCCGTCCGTGTGTGTCAGACCAAAGTCCTTGGCTGCAGCCGCGGGGAGCCTTGCCGTTCGCTTTGGAAACATCCTCTGGGTGGTAACGCTTTCCACCATCTTCCCACCCCTCTGTCAAGGCTCAACTCCCTCCCCTCTGGTGTCTCCAGGGCTTGCACAGCTCTTGCCCTGCTCCCATCGGCTACGGTTCTCTCCCAGCCCCTCGCTCTCCTCTGGGGCTGCCCTGGCACAGCCCTGCCGTGCCGTGCCGTGTCCTTCTGTCCTTCACCCTCGGGGCAGCTGCCGGCTCCAGGGATGGTGATGGCCCTGCCTTCCCTGAGAGGCTGCTGGGGCCGACACCGGGGTGGGCAAGGGCCACATCCTACTGCTCCATCAGCAGAGCAGCACCCCACGAGGTATTTATAGGCTCAGTAATGTTATTCCCCTGCCAAACTATTACTGAAATAGGCTCAGTGTGTGTCATAGGAGAGAGGATTTTAATGGCACAGTTTCCTTGCTGCGGGAATGAAGCCGACGCTCCCTCCCCGTTTCCCTCGTCCGATTAATCTTTCCCATGGCAGAGAGGCGTGAGGGGACGGCTGCTCCAGGGGCTCGGCTGAGGCTTTGTGGGCTTGGGCAAGTCCTTGAAATGGGCACCTCAGCCGGGAGTTCATCGCCCGTGTCCGCCGGGACCTGCTGCCTTGCAAAGGCAAAAAGGACAAGGTCCCTTTTCCAGCGATTTTCGTGTTCTGAACAGTAAGACAGTTTTCCGAATGATCAGAAAGGGCCAGTTCGGTATTTTCTGAATAACCCACCCTCCTTTTGTCTCAGCTGGACACTGCTGCTGGTTTGGGAAGAGGTGAAAGTCCAGTGAATCCTTTTAGCGGTGCCTGGAGGAAGCGTTTCGGCTGGCTGAAGGGCAGAGGATTTCGCAGCCTGTCGGTTCATAAGCACTGGCGGGATTCCCTGTCGAGTGCCCGCTTGCTGTGGGTAAAAGTCTCTGGGGTGGGAAAACCAATTTCATGCCAGGCGTAGGTTTGGGTTGTGTCTTCCAGGCAGCGTGCTGGATGCGCTGGAGGCTGGAGGTGCACGGACGGACAGACCCACCACAGCACGGTGGCCGGTGCCCTCTCCCCCCAGGTGGAGGAGGGTCACTGAGGGGGTGTGTGCCCTCCGTGATGGGATGCAGGGCAGCAGGGCTGGGCAGGAACAGGGGCACCTACGCTCCTGTGAGCTCCTCAGCCATTTCTTGAGGCTGGCCGGGTGTGGGAGCCCTGGCCCCAGCGCCTCAGATGGGTCTGCCTGGGGCATTTGAGCCTTGAAGGGCATGAGCAGAGGAGAGCAGCCTGGCACTGGACCGGTGGAGGCCAAGGTCATGGGCTCTAGGCCATGGGGAGACAAGCCCCCCATCTGACATGGGGGTGGGAGGCTGCTGCAGACCAGGGCTCCCCAGGTTTGGAAGCAGTTACTGCTGGGGACCCAAGGAACAACGAGAGGCTTTGGAGCTGGCGGAGCAGCCCCTGCCCCTGCCACCCTGATGTCTCCACTGCTCTCCTTGGAGCTGGGAGCTGCGGGGGGAATCCTTCCCCTACCATGGCTCCCCGGCAGCCTCCGGCGCTGCCCACGTGTGACGCAGACAGACCTGCCCCTGGGGCCTCCGTGCCCTCCGCCCCGGGGTGAGCCGGCCAGGAGCTGGTGGCCAGGAGGAGCCCTGTGCCCGCTGTCCCCAGTCCCCCTGCAGTGCTGCTCAGAAGCGTCGCAGCCAGGCCCTTGCAGAGGCAGCTTGGAAACTGGGAGCCGGCATGCTGGAGAGAAATGTCCTTCCCACACAGAGCCCAGCCTGTCCTCCTCCCTCCAGCAGCGCTGCTGCTGGCGAGCTGCAGGCTCAGCCCCGTGCCAGGCTGCGAAGTGACGGGACCCCGCAGGACGGAGAGCCCTGAGCTCCGGGGCCGGGCATGCAGACGGAGCGGATAGCCTTGGGGAGGCTTCTCCCGCGATGCCGTGGGTGTCTCCCAGCACCCAGCCCTCCTGCCCATAGCTCTGCAGGCCTCCCTCTGCGCCTCTTCCACCTTTTGGTGGAGGTTGCTGTGGACGGGGTGCTGATGGTGGCAGTGCGGCTCTGGAGGCAGCGTCCCTGCCCCGCTCTCCTCCTGCCAACACCTCTTTGGCTTCCACCATTGCTGGCAGGCCCCCCCCGGGCAGGCTGCCCAGCCAGCTGGACCCCACGTCCTTCCCACCCCCAGTTATTTTCCGGACAGTCGTTCCTCTCCCTCTGGTGGCGGCATATCCTGAGATCAACGCTGAGCGCTCTCCTCCTCCTCCTCCTCCTTGCTGTACCGTCCCTTAGGACAGACCATTCAGCTCGCTCCTCCTCCTCCTTTTCCACTACATTAATGAGTCTCTTTGCACTAAGAAGTCGTGATAGCTGCCAGGGGACCTGGGAGGACCGTGGAGAGTGGTGGGGAGGCCACCAGCCCAGCTTCCGGGCTTTGGGATGCTGGGCGTTGGCTTTGGGATGCTGGGCGCTGGCTTTGGGATGCTGGGCACTGGCTTTAGGATGCTGCTGTGGTTTCCTCGGTGCTGGCTGAGCCCCTGGCACAGGGGGTGGGGGGCAGGAGGGACGTGACAGACAGGGGGTATTTTGCACTTGCTCCTCAGCGGTGACAGGAGGTGGAGGAGTCAGTTTGGGGCAGCACCCGGCTGCTCTGCTATGGTTTTGCCCCATTTCTGCCGTGCTTGGTTCTCCTCACCCTGCTGCAGGGCTTCTCCTTTGGGGATCTCGTGGGCAGGGGGAGGGCAGCCCCCACGGTGGCCTCCCAGCTCCATCCCCACAGCAAAACTCCCTGTGGCCACTGAAGCTCCCACAAAGGCCTGTGCATCTCACGGGAGGTTTCCACTGGTGGGCTTCAGACCCAGCGGGCTGCGCGTGGGCAGGGGATGTGGGTCCTGGGCAGCCTCCAGCCCCTCACCCAGGAGCTGGTCCCCCGGCTCAGCACGTGCTGGTTGGCAGCAGAGGGGTCTGTGCGGCAGCTGCCCATGGTTCAGAGCCTTACTAATGAAAACTGGACTTTGCAAGCACGTTTGGTGGGCATTGCTTTAATTTTCCAGTGTCTCAACACTCTCCAAAACCTGAGAAATGGAGATGGTTTCTTCTCGGCAGGGAGGGAGGCTCCTGTTGTCGCTCTTTCACATATGCACGCAAACACACACACGCACACACAGAGGCTCCTCTTTCTCTTCCTTCCCACTTTCCTCCTCCAAAAGACTTCAAACACTTTATGAAAATGTTATTTTCTCCCAAACTGTTGCCTTTCTGCCTTGCTCTCCACGAGCAGGCTGCTGCCTTTCCCTGGGCTCCGCTCCACGTGTGCGCTGTCAGCCCCGTCCCTGCGGCGGCTGCAGCCCAGCCTGCAGAAGGGGGAAGGTGCTCGGGTGGCTGTGCCGGGGGGAGCTGGGCTGCCCTCCCTTTGCTTCTGCTGGGGCTTGTCTGATCCTCCAAGTTGCTCTAGACAACAATAACGCAAAACCCTCCTGCGAGGCGGTGCGGTGAGGATGCAGCCGCCCGGCTGTGCTCTCCGGGATGCCATGGAGGTCTCACTCACCAGAAGCACGTCGGAAGATGCCCACAGCCCCACGGCAGCCCGCTCCCGGCAGCTGCCCTGCCGCGGGGTGCCGGGCTGCAGCACTGGGCGGGAGCCCTGCTCCCCCTGCATGTGGCAGGCTCTGCCGTCTGAGCGTCCCGCAGGCAGGGACGGACCCGGGGACAGGCTGGAGGTGGGCTGGAGTTGAAAAACCCTTTGTTGTCTTGTACGAAGGGGACTGACTCACTGCTCTCCCGTGCTGTCATAAGCAGATGGATGATTTAATCACCTAGCAACCAAAATAACGTCAGGTGAGGAGCGCTTCCCGATCTGCTCCCGGCCCGCAGCCCCTCTGCTGGGCTGGTGACAGGGGCCGGGCAACCCCTAGCCATTCCCCAGCCCTTGGGCTTCCCTGGACGAGGCTGGCAGGCAGCCCTCTCCTGCCGGCCCCGCCAGAGCGGGGTGCGGGGCTGTGCTGTGCATCACGCCTGCCACCGGCGGCCCAACGGAAGTGGCTCCCAGAGCCATGGCTGAGGTGGTGTGCACAGGGCAAGGGGTGAGGGGGTCCCCCAAGGCCAGCTCCCGGGAAGGTCAAAGGGGCATCTCCAAACACAGACAGAGGGGCCAAGTCTCTCGCACCATTTGGGCAGGTTGCTGACTGTCTGGAGCATCCAGGGCTCCCATATGAGGAGAGGGAGGCTTGTGCCTCGGACCTCCAGAGCACAGTAGAAGTTTCTGGGAGGTGAGCCCAGAGGACTTTGGATGGGATCCATCAACCCCTTGACACCCCCTCCTCTGTGTGCACTGCTATGGCGCCAGCTCTGAGCGCCCTTGGCTCCTGCCCGGTCCCTTTGCCTGGCACCCTCGAAGTGGAAGAATAACCCCGGCATCGGTGTGTTTGTTCCGGTTCTTCTCCCATCACAGGCAGGGAGGCGTTTGCCTGCCCTGTCCCTGCTCATGGCGTAGCCCTGATGCTGTCAACCCTGTGCTGCCTGAGATGGCAATTACCTCCTGATGGCTCCAGCCACCCCCAAAGGCTCTTGGCACGGGGCTACTACATCCCTGCAGGACGGGTTCACTACAACCCACCCCACAGGTGACAAGACCTCCTGCAGCAGGGTGTGAGCTGAGAAGGAAAGCAAGTGCTGGGCAGGCAGAGGGCTGCCCCAGCCTGGCCTGGTGGGGCACGGAGGTGTGAGGGCACTGTTGGTCTTGGCGTGTTCATGCTGGAGTCCCTTTGCTGCAGACCCCTTCATGGCTCCTGGCGTGTGTGCAGGAGCGCGGTGATGCGGTTGAGGACACATCTGCCCAGGCCACAAGCCCCAGCACCCACCTGGGACTGCGCTGCTGGGCTGCTCAGGGCCGGCTTCTTCCCCCCGGGTGCCTGATCTGGTGCTCAGACCTCGGTGCCCGTGTGAGATCGCTCGCAGCCCTCAGGGCAGCCCAGCATTAGCCAGTCCAGGGGATGGAGGGTGGGATGGAGAGATGCCACTGATCCATCAGACACTGACCCAGACCCACGCAACCGTCTTCCCCCCGCCTCCCCAGAAGCAAACACCCAGCCCGGGAGCGGTTGTGCCAGGCAAGCCTCGCTGGCTGTGGAGGCGCCGGGCAGTGGGAGCTGCTGCTCCCCTCCTCCAGCCCATCAGGCTGAAGGACGCGGGGCCATCGCAGTTCCTGGGCAAGAAGCTGGCACCAGTGCTGCGGCTGCCGGGGACCAGAGGAGGGCTGTGTAAATAGGGCACCCCAGCTCCCAGCTCCTCTTTGTGGGGCAGAGCCGATATAATTAGACGATACGCCCTGTTCCGTGCAGCACGCCGAGAAAGTCTTTGTGCCGCCGCGGCCCCGGGGAGCCTGGCAGCCCTACTTTGGTGGCACCGCTTGTCCCAGCGAAGGTGTGCCGCTTCCAGGCAATGACTGGTTTGCTCCCTCCTTCCCTGTGCTGCTCCAAGAAGCACTGCCTGGTGTCCTTGCTAGACGACCATGTCTCCTCTCCCCTGCTGTGGGTTTGGTGGCTTTGGTGGACCCTGCTGACCTACAAGAGAGGGGTCAGTGAGGTGGTGCTGGCAGGGACCTTAAAGATCATCTAGTTCCACCCCCCTGCCCTGGTGAAAAATTTCTTCCTAATATCCAGGAAAATGAGCCGTGGCTATTTGGGAACTCCTGCTTTGCGGTTCTGACATCAAAGCCACCAAATCCAGACATTTTTGCCCCTGCCAGCAGCCAGAAATGTGTTTGGCACCTCCACTCCTCCAGCCATTTCCAGTTCCTCCACGGGGATGGGCTCAGAGCAAGCACCCACCAGCTCCCGACCAGGTCTGGGGTGGATCTGTGGGTGCTCCCTGCTGAGTTTGCTCCGGGAGCATCCCTCATGGTAACGGCCACAGTCTGCTGCAGAAACAACTGAGGTCTCTATGAACCAAGGCAAATTTCAGAGAAAGAGTAAAGGAATTTTAATTCCACAAATGGAATGTTTGCCCGGATCTACTAGTTTACACTGGAGATGTAAAGCTGCTTTAACCTCCCTTTCTCAGAGGGGTGTAACGGGATGTTTGTGTACATCGTGCTCAGCGCTCGGGTCAGGCTGTTCTCCCCGGGAGTCAGATCCGATCTCCCGTCTGAGGACAGATTGATCGACTCACTGGCTCAGAAGCAGCTGCTCAGCCTTGTCGCAGCGCTGCTGCCCGCTCCTCTGCCCGCTCAGCCACGGCTCCCAGCGCGCTCCGGCAGAAGCACTAGGGACCTGCTGCTCTTCACCTCTCCAGCCGTGCTACACATGACTGTGCCTGCGCCTGCCCTGGGCAGGGCTTTGTCCCCCTCCCACCAGAGGACACTTGCTTCAATTTGATGTCTTGGCTGGGGGAGAAGCAGTGGCATTGCCACCAGCAGGGAGTACGGACCAGGTGCCCCTGTGTGTGTCATCTCCAAGCCAGGGACGACACAACCAGCAGGAGAAAAAGAGGAGGGAGGAAGGCATCTGCTTTGACATTTCCCACCCTGGGCAGGGAAGGGACCCCATGGTGGGGTGCGTGGGACCGTGGGGCACATCGGGACCTTTTCCATGAGAAGAAGTCACAGCACATTGTGGCCTTAGAATCATAGAATAGAATCATAGAATAGAATCACAGAAGAGTTTGGGTTGGAAGGGACCTTTAGAGGCCATCTAGTCCAACCCCCCTGCAATGAGAAGGGACATCTTCAACTAGATCAGGTTGCTCAAAGCCCTGTCCAACTGGACCTGGAATGTTTCCAGGTGTGGGCACCTACTACCTCTCTGGCAACCTGGGCCAGGGGCTCACCACCCTCACAGCCAAGAATTTCTTCCTAATATCTAATCCAAATCTCCCCTCTTTCAGTTTAAAACTGTTGCCTCTCATCCTATCACTCCACTCCCTGCTCCAGAATCCCTCCTCATCTCTCCTGGAGCCCCTTTAGGGACTGGAAGGGGCTCTAAGGTCTCCCCGGAGCCTTCTCTTCTCCAGGCTGAACCCCCCCAGCTCTCTCAGCCTGTCCTCACAGCAGAGGGGCTCCAGCCCTCCCAGCATCTCCGGGGCCTCCTCTGGCCCCGCTCCAACAGCTCTGTGTCCTTCTGCTGTTGGTGGCCCCAGAGCTGGAGGCAGCGCTGCAGGGGGGTCTCCCTGAGCAGAGGGAGCTCGCAGAGTGGAGCAGAGGGGCAGAATCCCCTCCCTCGCCTTCAGGGAGCTTGGTGCCAGGAGAGGGACTGTCCTGCCTCGGCGATGGCATAGGGACGTACCTGAGGCTGGCTTGTAGCAGCCCGTGGTGAGGCCCCAGTGTAGGAGGGCCATTAGGAAAGCCCAAGTTTTCCCTACTGCCACCAGGCTGTGGTGGAGTTGTTGGCAATGGGGCGAGCAGAGCAGGGGTGGGAGCGGGGCTGGATGCTCCTGGTGGCTGCCGTGTATGTGGCATCTCCTGCCCTTGGCAATGCTGCTGAAGGATGGGGCGGGCTGGAGGGAGAGACATTTTTGGTTGGAAAGCCAAAATGATGGGAGACCAGGCCATCGCTGTAGCTGGCGAGGACTCACCTCTGCCCTGAAGCCCACCCAGGAACCCCTGAAGGGCGTCCCCACTCCCCCCCAGCCCCCAGGTGGTTGCTGTGTGAAGGCCAGCCAGGGAGAGCCCCAGGTCCATCCCTCCTCTACCTCTCCCCAGTGATCAGAGCAGCTGCTGGCCCAGCACAAAAGTCCTCAGAGACCCAGCCTGGGGGGAGAAGACTGTTATTTTCCTTCCATTTCCTTTCCATTTGTCCTCTCCTCCAGGAAAGGAGGATCAGCCTGGTCAAGGCACTGCTCCCCAGGGAGCCCTTGTGTCCTCTGGCACCTGGACCTTCACAGGATTCGCAAGGAGGAGGGAGGAGAAAGTCCCAACCTGTGGATCTGAGGAGGTCATCCAGGTCTGCAGCGGGCTCCGACTCTCCTGTTTCCCCCAGAGACGGGAAAGGCCAAGCCTGGGAAGGAGGCGGTGAATCAAAGCCGGGCTGCCCGCACCCTGCTTCAGGAGTGATCGGAGGCATCAGAAAAATAAACTTCTGTGGGCAAAGCAGTCGAGGGCCTGCTGGGGGCTGGAGACCAGCTCCAGTGCAACGCCTTCTGCACGAGCCTGGCCAGCAGGCTGGCCTCTCCCCTCTGGATGGGAACAGGGGAGGACAGGGAGACCCCAGCGGGCCTGGGTGCTCTGCTGGACCGGGGCTTGTCATCGGTTCCATGAGCTCTTTGTGCCGCGTGCACCATCTTCTCCCGAGTAGAGAAAAGGCAGTGTTTGTTTTCCCATTGAAATTCACAGTTTTCCTAACTTTTATCATAATGGGAACAAGAAATCTTGCCTCCCCTCGAAGTCCATGCAGCTCAGCAAGAGGTTGCTCCGCATTTAACTGGCACACGGAGCTGCGGTATGGACAGCGGGTGCTTTTCTCCCGGCTGTTGTGCTGGCATCACTATTAAACAGGTTTCTGCAAAAAGCACACTCAAATGTCATAAAAGTGTGGCTGGAAGTCCTATTCTCTCTCAGATCATATGTTTATGGGCATAAAGAGCTTTTATAGGTAGATTAACTTCATTAAAATTGAAAGCGCTCATTAATACCACTGTAACTCAATCTAATAATACCTTAAACTGGCTGGTGCATCTCTGTGATGAAGCTGCTCCTCTGTGGGTGCCGGGACCTGTCGCCGAGGCTTCCCTTCTCCCCCCTCTGCCCTCACATCACGTTCCCTGCGTGGGGTGGTGCTGGCTGCTGGGTCAGGGTTGTGCCAAAAGGCTCGCTCAGCGCCAAGGGTCAGCGGGGAGCACCCGGGGCCACGCAGGGCGGGAGACTGTCTAGGGGGGTCTGGCAGACGTCAAGTCCCAGCTGGGTCATGCTGGGGGCGGAGGGCAGGGGTATCTCTGCCCTGAGGACGTGGCTCATGCTTTCAAGTTCTGGCTCTTTGCTCCCTCTCCTTCGCACGCAGCGCGGAGCACTTGTGGAGGTAGCTGAGCTGCTTGGCCGCGCGCCCATCGGTGGGGTGGGTTTCGGAAGGGGTGTGATGCTGGGGGATGGGGGTCAGCACTAGGAGGGCTTTTGGGAAGGCCGAAGATGTAGAGCAGTTTTTTGAGGTGGTCCTAGACCAGCACGATCTCCTGTTTGATCTGGAGCAGGAGAGAGGAGCCCGGTCCTGTAAGGCTCTACGTGGGAAACGGGCCCTGCTAGAGGCAGGAAAGGTTTAGAAGGGGCTGAGGCCAGCTCCGCTGCCCCTCCTTGGCTGGGAGCAGTGCCTTGTCTCTGGGCACCGCCTGCAGGAGCTGCTCGGAGCAGTCTCCACACACTTGTCATGGGCATCACCCAAAACGTAGAGGCACGGGGCTGCTTCCATCGTGCCCCTGCTGGGGTGGTCCTCTCAGAGGTATGGCCGTGCCTGCCTGCAGGCACAAGGGCTGCATCGCCCGTGGCTCTCACGGAGTCCCATCGCGGCACGGAGGTGCCCGTCGGGCCTTTTCTCTTGGAGCCCTTCCCCAGCCAGAGCCAGCTCCCTGCCGCCAGCAGCCGTGTGGGGAAGGAGACAAAGGGGAGCCCCGAGAAATGGCGTGAGGAGTCTGGGGCGCTTGTTGTGCCGCTGCCCAGTCATGGGAAGGAGGGTCCATGTCCCCCCGAGGCAGCGCAGGTGGCCTCCAGCCCGGCGCCGGGCTGCCCTGCTCCGGCAGCGGCATGAAGATCCGATTTGTCTCCCCTGCCTTCAATTGGCCTCACTAAGCAGGTTTTAATTTTGTTAAATAAATATGAAGTAATGGCAGCAGGGCTAGGAGCCAAATGGCCTGGGGACATCCTTGAGAGCCAGACGAGCTCTGCGGAAGGGCGAGACTCGCTGCGGGAGCAGCGCAAGCTGGGGGTGGCAGGGGGCAGAGCCTGCCGGGGCGAGAGGGGGCTGCTGGCAGTGGGGCCGGCGGGGTGGTCCTGGGCCTGCTGGCAGGGAGCAGATGCTGCTCCGCGCTGCGGTGTGCTCACAGCGCCTTGCTGCCTTCCGAGCAGTTCCTAAATGGCTGCTAAACATCACTGTCAGGAGCACGCTCATCTTCCCTTCCTAATTAGTGGATCAGACAGTAATTTGTAATCCTTTTGAATAGGAAGATCTTAGTGTCTAGCCCTGCAGCCTGGGCAGGACGGAGCAGATCTTGCCCTGGCCGGCAAGGCGTCCAGGCAGCGATAAGGCAGAAGGGCTTTCTGCAGGGTCCTCTCGGTCTCTGCAAGAATTGGTCTCCCCTGTCTCTTTGGTTCAACGCGCCTTCCTCTTCCTTCTCCAGACTTTCGGCATTTTCGCTTCTCTTTGTGATACCAAGTGTAAAATAATCAGCGTGGCAGCCCCAGTGGCAGGCTGGCTCACAAGCCAGCTCCTGCTTGTCTCCAAGGTGGTGGAGGTGGCAGGGTGACACGGCCCGCGGGAGCCGGAGCCCTGCGCACCGCTGGTGATCCAGCCGGGCACCGTCACACTGGAGTCGGGATGGGCTGCGGTCGGGGAAGCCCCCCCAGGGCAAATCCGTCCCAGGGTGGATCTGGTCTTAGATGTGCTAGTAAGTGTTTGCATTTTCAAGGCTGAGGATAAAATGGGAGTAGAAGGGGGGGAAAAAAAGCCAACAAGCTGAAAAATAAGGTGCAAGGGACGAGGGAATGAGGGTGGGAGGTGCACAGAGGGCAAGGCGGTGAGCAGAGCAAGCAGGAGCGGGCCCAGGTTGGGTGGGTGGGGAGAGGAGCCCGGCATGGAGGTGGGCTGGGCTGGTGGCCATCAAGAGCAGCACATGAAACAGAAGTTTGGTGTGACGGCCACAGCCTATCCCAAGCGTCAGCATCTCTGTGTGGCCCTTGACAGACCGAGCTGTGCTTCGGGGGGTGAGGCAGAGTTGGGGATGGAGGTGGAAGCTCCCAGAGGGGCAAGAGCAGCAGAGGGGACAGTGGTCACGGCGTGGAGGGGGGCTGAGCCAGGAGAAGGGCGGGCAGCAGGCGGACCTGCAGGCACAGGGTGACGCTGGGTGTTGAGGCTCATAGGAAGCTCCGGCTTTATTAACAGCGGTGACAGGTGGGATCAGCACTTTGGGCAGACTGAGGGGACCCAGGAGTAGTGGCACGCTGGGCGAGGGTCATGCAGCCCTCACCACGTTGGGGATGGCACTGAGAAACTCCTTGCTGCTGGTGTCTTCAGCGTCAATTAATCCGGGAAAAGCATTTCTGTCCTGCATGCATTAACCTTTATAAATGGCTTAATGCGAGGTGCAGCCGCAAAGCACGGGAAGGGTCGTGGGAGTGGCGCAGACGCGGCTGACGTTGTCGCCCCCGGCATGAAGAGCCTGGCCCTTGGGGGCACCGCCTTGGGGAGGGGGAGCGGGCAGGTGCCCGTGGGGCGGGCAGGGGGGGACGGAGCCGTCCCAGGTGGCAGAGATCTTGACAGAAGGGAACGGCTACAACCAGTGTCTTCAAGGAACACCACTTTCCTACTGCATTTCTACAGCCTTTAGAAGAAAGTGTTTATAATAGCATCGGTGACTCACGGAGCGCGCTTTACTCACCAGCTAATGACTGAGCAGAGTTCCAGGGCTCTTAGCGATTCTGGCTTAGACAAACTCAACCTTTCTCCCAGATTCCCATTAATAGGGGAGAGCGGTCTGGGGCACTCAGAGAGGGCAGGTGAGCAGCACGGACGAGGAGGGCACCTCTTACCCCAGTCCCAGCTCCCCACAGCTCCCCTGATGCCGAGGGTCTGCACCGGAGCCAGAGGTAAAAGAAGCAAGCAAGTGATTTTGCGGGAAGGCTGGAGAGTGGCACATGTAGAGGCTTCAAAAGCCACATGCTGCATTTTTGGTGCTCATCCTTGCAAACCCCCACGCAGCTGCAGCCCGAGGCAGCTGCCCACACACCCGTGGAGAGGCTGGTGAGAGCCACCCAGCTCCCGGCGGAGCAGGAGGAGGTATGGGAATGGAAGGGGCACTGTGGCTGGAGCAGGGAGCTGGGGAGCCTCAGGGGCTGCACTTAGTGCAGTCCCTGGTTTTACGTAAAGTTGTGAGTCTGCAGGGGAGAGGCTGCTTTGGGGACGAACAAGAGGTTCCTGGAAGGCAAGTTTCAAGCCAGGCCTGGCTACGAGTGGCTTGCAAGGAACAAAGAACAGGAACAGGGTCACCATGCAGTGCAGAACCTTCATGCACCATCAGAGCCTGGATCCAGAGAGGGACAGGCTCTGGGTTTCTGGGAGAAAGCACATCCCACCAATGTGCCCACACTCACTGCCCTGGTCATGCCCCAAAGGACACGTGCTGTTCGGTGCGTCCTGGCTGCGGGAGGTCCCAGCCTGGCCACAGCTGGGGCTGCTGACGCCGGGTCAGTGGAGCGTGCAGGAGCCCATCTTCTGGCTCCTGGCCCTCTTGCTGGGGTGAGCTTTCCCCGGCTCTCACGCCGCCGCGCTGCGCTGGGCTACCCAAGCAGCGAGTCATGAAGTCAGGGTGAGCAAGTGCTCACAGGTAGTCACAAGAAGCCTGTTGTCACTGTGCCTTCCAACCTGCCGCACTTGTCACACTCACCAGGGAGGTTTTGGCGGCCCCAGGCACTCGCTGGCTGGTTTAGGCAAACCAGAGGCCAACCCACCGCAGGTCCTCCCCTCCCGGGGTGGCTCTGGATCGAGCTACTCTGTGTGAAGCGGGAGCATTGACACCAGTATTGGCACTGGTTTAGATAAACTGGGGGACTGGTGGGATCAAAACTCGTTCCCTTCATGTGCCGGCAGCGCACACGGGTCTGGCTCGTGCACGGGGACCCTGGGACGGCTGTACGGGCTCCTCTCCTCTGCCAGGCACACACCGGGCTGGTTGTGAAGCCACTGCAGAAGCGGGATGTGAAGATGAAATGAAAACAGTGCTCGAGTGTGTGGGGTGGGGAGGGGACGCGCAGGAAAGGCAGTCGAACTCTGCCTGCTTCACAGCTCGTGCTGCCTGCACACACACCCACCCCCCCCAGCTGCATCCCATGGGGGCCGGAGGCTGCTGGGGTTCCTCGGACAAGGTGGGATGCGCGCCCAGGACATTCCCTGGCGGGCAGGATGCCCGCACACCTCTGCTCAGCCTGTTCAGGGCGCTCCTTGTCTGCAATTAGATGTGTCCCTGCTGGCACGGAGACCAAGAGCCGAGGAAAGACCCCTGCGTCTGAGAATAGACTTTCTTGTGCCCGTCCATCTTGTTTGGATGCTGGATGCATCCGAACTGCCTCCAGGGGTGGTTCCTGCCTGTACTGGTCCCAAACCATGCCCTGGCCCCAGCCGAGAGCCGTGCCAGGACTGGAGGGCTGAGGGCTTGGTCCCTGGGGCTTGGGAGGTTTCCTGGAGCTGGGGCTGGAGGGACCCAGGGCTGCCCAGGGCAGAGGTGGCCGGAGCGGGTGATGCCTCCCGGGTTTGCAGTGCCGGGAAGGGGCTCATCCTCCATCCTATCCCAGCACGTCCTGGTTCCTGTGGACCAGAGACACACCTCCTCGGTCAGCTGGACCGTAAACGGGGAACAGTGGGAGGTTTCTGGGGGTTTCACAGGCTCCTGGGAGCCTGGAGCAGGGACCTGAGCAGCGCCCGGAGAGTGGCTCAAGAGGGGCCCGACACGGCCATGGGGTGCCCGGGGAGCCGGGCTCAGCCCTGGCACCTGTGCTGCCAGTGGATGCGGCGTTCCTGGAAACCCATCTTCCAAACTGCTTTGGACAAACCCCCGGGTTTTGAGCTACTTGTTTTGCTGTAACGGGGTGGTTCGCGGCTGCCCCGTAATCTCACCGAGCTGCGAGGTGTCGTCTCCTCTGGGCACAGAGACCTGCCAGGGTTGGCCCCGGTGCTCGGCGGGGAGGGGGGACACGCGGGGCCCCTGGTATCAGCAGGGCTCAGCCCTGGCCGTGGACATTTGGGGGTCCCAGCCCCCCTGCCAGCTGCCCGGAGGCAGCTCTGCATGCCTGCGATGGACGGGGAGAATTCATTTTAAGATTTTTTTTTTTTTTCCCCTAGCTTTTCCTTTTTTCTCCCGAAATTACCAAATCTGGGACAGGGAGCTGGCTGTTTGCATTTGTCACACATACACATGATGTTACATCTATACATTATCTTGACATCAAAGGGAAAGTGTGACGTTTCTCTGGCTGTGCAGGCAAGAAAGGACACTGCCTGCTTTTGGGAGAGAAGAGGTTATTATCAAAGGGTTACAGACAGCTCCTGGAAAGGAGAATGAGAAATAAGGACGGAGAGCACAGAACTGGGAGTGACTGTGAGGCGCTGCAAAAGCAAATCTTCTCCTGGTCTTTTCATCTTCCCTCTTTATTAAAGCAGGGCAAGAGCGAGCCTCTCATGGCATGGACTTAGTTATTATTTTAAGGAAAAAGAACCTGCAAATGTGATAGCTGGAGGGAGAGGGGGGATTTTATTTGGGGAGGAGATGAAAGGAAACCTGTCCGCATACAAAGCCTCAGCGCAGCGAGGCTCAAGGTTAAGGCAGCACAGTTGGGTGGGTGCTGAGCTCCTCGGGGTGGGGACGTTTGTGCCACCGTCGGCAGCTCCCCGAGGAGTTCGGCACCTCACCCCTGTGTGGGGCCGAAGCACCCGAGCACTTGGAGGGGGCATATCCCAAAGTGCCACGTGAGCTTGGGAAGCTGCCGAGCCTTTGGCACCTGGGTCAAAACAAGCTTGGGCCGAGGGAAGGTGTAAGAGGCAGCATGTGGAAATGAAGCTGGCCGGGCACCAAGCCTGGCTCTGCCCCAGCTCCTGGGGACGGCCAGTCCCACGGAGTCCCCTGGAGTCCTTCAGCACATCCAGCCCGCTGTCCCTCAAGCAGGGCAGGGTGGGGAGCTGCCGGGGGCCTTCCTCACATCCCCCTTCTCTGCCCACAGGAATGGATGACCAGTCTCCCCCATGCATGTCCCGGCAGTGCCCACCATTGGCAGCTGAGCCCTCTCCTTGTGTGGAGTTGTCCTCAGTGGGGCCAGCTGGGCAGCCCGGCCGAGCCAGCTGAGCTGCTACCAGGCAGCTGGGCAGCCAGGAGGAGCCTGCCCTGCCCTCCAGCCTCCCAACTGCTGCCCGGGCAGCCCCCACAATTTGCCAGATGACAGCTCGCCGTCCACCCCAGGGGGTCTCCCAGCCACCGGGCTCCTGGGGCTTTCCATGGGTGCAAGGTCGGATGCTCCCAAGGGCAGTCGTCCCTGCTGTGGAGAGCTGCAGAGAGTGTCTTCTGCTGAGCTACCTCCACCTCTCTCCTCGCCCCAGGGAAGAAGCACAGTGGGACAGTGGCAGTGACGCCGCCTGGACAGATTGCTTCCTAAAGGACCCCACATCCAGCCCTTGCTCCGCCCTGAAGCTCTTCACACCGAAGCTCCCGAGCTCGCCATTCCGCCGTAGGAATGCAAACAAACCTGTCTCAGGGCTTTACTGCAATGAAACTGGGCATGAAAAACAGGGGAGAGGAAAACTTCCAAGCCTGAGGCTGGTGGTAAATCCTGCTGGGGAGTTTCTGCAGGGAGCCGGTGCTGGAGGATCCTTGTGGAGGTGACCTGTCCCAGCATGGGGAGCCACAGGCTCGGTGCCTCCAGCCACGCTCCGGAGCTGGCGGAGCTGGTGCAGATGAGCTCGCGACTGGAGAGCAGCGACCCGCAGGGGCTGGATGTGCATGTTGTCCCTGCTGCTGAAGGTTTCTTGTCTGCCTCGGGGGAAGCCTGGCAGGGAAAAAGGCTCCCGCTGTCCTCTGAGCAGCCAAGGTCATTTCTGGGAAGCGGTGCAGATGCCGGCTGCCACGTGGCTCGTGCCCACGGCACCGTGGGGTAATTAGCTGGAAAGACAGGCAAGCAACATGGGAAATGGGCAAGGGAAGGAAGGAAACAGCAGAGCCGTGCCCAGATCGGGGCCTGAGGAGGATGCTCTTCTCTCCAGAGGTACCCCCCATGCTCAGGTCTTCAGTCTCTGGAGCAGTGGGGAGACTTGTGCGGGCATGTGGGGGGCGAGGGGTGGGAGGTCGGGCTGTGCTGGTGACCAAAGCTGTCTTGGTTCTGCATCAGGGTACTGCGGGCTCCCTGTGGTGCCTCTGCAGTGCCCCCAGACATCCTTCCCCGGCCCTCCGCGGACAGATTGTGTTTGTTTCAGCTCAGCGCGCTCATTAGATTAAAGTGGAAGAGTCGATCTGATCAAACTTGGAAACACAAAAATAAACGTGCTGGGTTCAGCAGATGGAGGGAACAGCCTGGCAAGTCGGGCGAGCGATGGCAGTGCCCCACAGCAAGCGCTCGCAGCAGCTGCTTCGCAGCAGCCCTCGGACACACCTTCCCCCCGCTGCGCTGTGCCGTGATCCTGCCCCATGGTGCGGCATGGCGGGGACGCCGGCGGTGGCCTTGGGAGGGGGCTGTGGGCGATGGGGGCCAGATCCGTGCCTGGTGCAGCCATGTGGTGTTTCCCTCCAGCGCTCCTGGCCGAGCATCCCATGGGGCTGCGGCTCAGACCTGGGTTTTCTGCCTTTTGCTGCCCCCGATCCTCCCTGGCAGCGACGCCAGGAACTGCTCCCGCTGCCTCCAGGCAGCCTGGGATGGGGGACCCGAGTCTCCCCCCGCTCTCCCTAGCGTTTACTGGGGCTGAGAATTTGCTGTGTGCTTCCATCATAAACCTCAGTGGTGTGGACAGTTATTCCTCATCTCGGAGAGCGCTGGGAACGGAGACGGATGAACCTGTGCCCTGCAGTCCAGCTGCTAGATGAACGTTTTATGGGGTATTTACTTTGTCGTGATGCTGAAGTACGTCTGGAGTTCAAGAATTGCCGAAATACATCTCCCCTGTCCTTTCCAGCTCATGAACACCCGAATCCAGCCTGGCCAGTGACAGGAGCAGCAGTGCCTCTCCTCTGGGGACCTCGCCCGCTCTGTGCTAGCAGAGAAAGCTCCCTCCGGTTTCACAGGAGAGCCTTGCCCTTGAGCCCCCTTGGTGGCACTGAGAGCCCCCCCTGAAGGTTCCTAAACACCATCCATCCCCTCCAGCAATAAGGGAGGGACTCTGCAGTCAAGGTTTTGGCCAGCAGAAGGGGAGCTTCTTCTGCTGGAGACATCTCCGATCTGTCTCTGAGGGGGATTCCCATCCATTGCTGTCTGCTCTTCTGATTTTGGAGTCATTTTGCCCCTTAGGTTTGGAGCCGCTTGCCCCCAGCCCAGCGAAGGCTGGTTGTGCCTCGAACCTTCACCTTAGTTGAATGTCTAATGGGTTTTCTGCTGGGTTTTTGATGGGTCCCTGGTCGGGGGGGGGTGCTCCCACTGCCCTGGGACTGGTGGTAATGGTTATTTCTCCTGCTGAGCTCAATGGGAGATCTGCCCAGGAGGGAAGGAGCTGGTTGCTCAGACCCCAGCACCAGTGTACCTGAGCATGGGTCCTGCTGTATTTGTACCCTCAGAGCTGCACTCCAACACTAATATTCCAGTGTGGATTTTAAGTCCTCTGTGGGTGGTTCAGTGATCTTGGCCATAGTGATCCCAGCAGCTCTCCTCAGCGGCTGGATTGTGTCCTGGTGGTTCTCTGGTGTATGCGTCTCGCTGGCCAGAGCGTGCCGATGATGAACCAGAGTGTTTCTTCAGGGAATGATGTTGCACATCCATCTTGCCCAGAGTCCCTGTCCCTCTGAGATGGATGTTCTTGGGGCTGCTCTGGCTCCTCGACTGCTTGCCTGCTGGATGAAGAAGCCAAGAGTCTGGGCTTTAAGAGGCACAAGCTCCACCTTTGGGACTTCTCTTGGCTCCCTGTGATCTCTTTGGCAAGTCATTACCCCTCTGTGCTTCATCATACCTAGTTGCAAGACAGATGTAGGGCTCATCACATGTACCGGGGAAGGCCTTTCTACTGGTGTGGTGCAGTGGTGGGATCTGCAGCGTGGTCGAGCATTTACAGCAGGGGCAATGCAACCCCTCTCTGTAGTGTGTAGGGACAACCCTGGGCCAGTCCCATGCCACTGTCCTCAGCCCACTGGGAAATAACGGGGCTGGGATGAATCTTTCTGCTTGTGCTTCTCAGCCTGGGAAACCTCCTCCTACTGGCAAACGCTTCTGGGGTTGCTTCAGGGTCTTGTGAATACGTGGGGTTGTCCAGGACGCTGAAGCAAACTGTATTTTAAAGAAAACCGAGCAAGGCAGTCCCATGCCTGGCGTTGTAGCAGATGACCTGCTTGGGATCAGGCTCTCACATCTGCTCTCTCAGTCCCATCTGAGTTTTAGAACCGGCTTTGGGAGGCAGCTGGGACTGGAAGGCTTGTTAGTGTTTGGGACTGAGGGAACGAGAATTGAAACCCCTCGGAGATTGCTGTGGTCCCAAAGAAAAAGGAGGTAGAGTGTGGGGAGACTGGTCCCCTGATGGTGCCGGGAGGGTGGACGCGGTGTGGAGGTGACCTGATGCCAGAGGGGGAGGGTGGTACAGCAGTTTGTGCTTTCTGATGGGCCCGGGTCAAATAACCGCAGTGGTGACGCAAGGATGTGGAAAGTCACAAGAGAGGGATGTTGGGGGTGATGGGGCTGTGACCTCCCCCGTCTGCCCTTACCGTGGTGGGGAGAGGAAGCTGCTCAGTGCTGGACACGTCTCTCCGCTTCTTGGTCTGCCCATGCAGCAGTCGGTGGGCAGTGGCTCACCTCGGCACCTCCGCTCTCCCTGCACCGCGGATGGGAATTACCTGAGGCTCTCACCGGGCTGCCTGGCGGTCACAGCCCCTGTCTTTGCAGGGGTGGCCCATGTCTGCTCGACACCTGGTGCAAAGAGGGGAGTTTTGAACCCTTCTGTCTTACGAACTCAATTTATTTTTTTTTTTCCTACCCAAACGTCTTTTTCCCCCCCTTTGCCAAGAAAGCCGTCTGATCAGCAGCAATTAGCAAAGCAAACTGCAGTAATGACCTTTGTAGTGTGTTCTGTGCGCTCCCTCCCGATGCCCTTTAAGAAGAATGCGCCAGATGTGTGGGGATTCCTGCTCCGCAGAGACAGGGCCGGGACGTGACAAAGCGGAGCGGAGGATGCACGGGGGGGCTGCGCTGGGCGGGCAGTAACGGTCACTCTGGCCAACTTCACCCAGGGCAGGGCAGACCTCCGGGTGCACAGCCCCTGCCAGCAGCGATCCTAACGCTGGTCAGCAGAGCAGGCCCGGGCTGTGGGACCAGCACCAGGGTCTTCCACCCACCAAGGCTGGGAAACTTGGAGCTCATCAGCTGACTTGCCTCTTCAACTGCAATAAGTCCTGCGAGCCCAACCTCTTTGGATGGTTTTATCTCAGCTCTTCTTGTCTTGCTGCTGTTCAACAGCACATCCAGGAAAATGCTGGACTCAGGTATTGCTTTCCCATCCGTCATCAAGGATTCTCTTTTCATTTGCTTTTTGGGCTTCACCTTTTTAATCCAGCCGTCTCCTGCCTTACAAATGTTCTTTCCTCAATTACTTACACCGAGCTGCAGGGCTGTCTCCGTTCAGCTCGGGAGCACGATGAGGCTGCGCACTCAGGCAGGGCTTCGCCCGCTGACGGCACGAGAACCTGCTGCGTGGTCAGTCCCCACTTATGCCAAACAGACTGATTGCGCTGCCCCGAGGGCGGCTCCACACTGTGCTTTCACCACTGACCACGTCCCAGGTGGCTTCTGCCCATCTGACACACCGGTCCTCCAGGTGCAAACCTCGTGCGGGAGCGGATTGCTCTCCTCAGCCTTCATCAGAGGATCCAGGGGGACACTTCTTATTCCCTCCCACTCCACCGGCGCTGGTGTGGGGATTACCTCTAAAGGGACATGAGGAAGAAAGCATGCCTGGCTTTCTTGGAGGAGCAAGTTGGAAAGCAAGCAGCTTGTGTCCGCTTTGCTGCAGCAGCTGTCGAGCTCCTGTCCCACCCATGGGACGTGGGTTGGGGTTAGAGATCACCCAGGGGGTGACGGCTCTCTGTGAAAGCCTCTGAAGGAGGAGCAGAGCTCTGCAGAGTGCACGTTGCCTGTGGCCCCGTGTTCAGGAGGCAGAAGAAGGACTTCCCAGAGGAGGGAATCCAGTGTCAGCTCAGAGCTGAGAGGTGCCATGTCCCCGTACTGGAAGGAGGGGAGATCCCGTATGAGGTCACGTATGGGGAGAGATCCCTCCCTACTCTAAGCTCTCCTCATAAGGACTGTGCTGTCCTTGTTCCCACTCGGGATTTCGGGCTCCTGATATGAAAAAAAGAGCTGTTGGAGCGATCCTCTCTGTCCTATGCCCTGCCCTTCTTAGAGGTTCCCCCATCTCCTGCGCTGAGGAGGCTGCAGGCGTGGACAGACAGGTCGTGTTTGAAGGGACGTGCTGAGCTGCTCTCAGGTGCCAGGGCACGCCGCAGCCAGCCCTGCTGTTCCGCTTCCCAGACTAGGGACCAGCTCAGACCATTCCTGCACCAAGGCTGCTTTATCCCCACTTCTTAATGCTCTTATCTTGAAGGCTCCCCTCAGATTAAAGTCCAGGCAGTCGGTTCCCTCCCTGGATTTATTGCAATGCAGTTTTCTTCCTCTAATCCGATCAGAGTGTAAGCTGCTCTTTTCAAAGTGCATGGGGAGGACAGATGTGCATGTCACCGGTGCGGTGAGCCAGGATGACTGGAAGCAGTGGAAAGGTGCCCTGTTCTTGAGCTTGGTGGCACATCTGACTTTTTTCATGGTTTTCTTCTCCGAGCCTCTGAGAGCAGCTGTGTGATGTCCCATGTACACCAACAGTCATAAGACAAAAGGTTTGCTTTGGAGCAGGGTGGGTTCCTCACCATGGTGGGGTCTGTTGACCTTCCTGGACAACCTTATCGAGTTGGAGCCCAGTCTTGGGTCTCTGACAGCCACGGAGACCCTGGAGTCAGGGGAACAGCACTGTTCATTTCAACAGGACCCTAGCAGGGGTTCCGGTGACGTCCAAGGGTTTGACCTCAGCAGTGTGACCACATTCATGGTGGACTGGTTGCTCCTGATGAGCTCATGAGTCCATGGCCATGCTTGGAGCAGGGCTGGTGACACCAGGGATGGACTTGCATCCCTGCTGAGTTCCTTCTTTGCCTCCGCCTCCTGCTCTGCTGAGGGACTGGGAAGTGGAGACCACTCCTCTCTGCATGGCTGGGTCCCTGAGAGGGTTCTCCCAGTCCTTCTGATGGGTGCCCTGTGGGTCAGCCCTACTCGGTGTGTTCCCAGGGAAGGCAGGGGCACATGGGGAGCCAGGGAGGGCTGGTGGAGAGGAGTATCTGTGGGTCACGCTGGGCACGCGTGTGGTCTGAACCTGACAGGTGGTGGTACCTCTGGGGTCTGGAGCAGGAGCATCCCTGCTGGATCCCTCCCTCACTGGGCGGGCCTGAAGGGACCTGAGGCTGAGGAAGACTGGAGGAGGATGACTCTCTCATGACGGGAAGGGACTGGGGTTAATCCATGCCTTCCTGGACTCACACTTGTCTTTGCCCTCCTCAGCCCAAGAAGCCTGGTGAGCACGGTCACCGAGCTGCCGCCTGGCTCTGCCCACCCCGCAGCCAGCGCATGGACCACCAACGTCCTCCAGCTCGTGAATGACGGCAGCATCCTGGCGGAAGAGTCACCTCGGAGATCAGCGTCTGGACTGTGAGTGCTCCGGGCACGGCGGGCAGGGCAGGGCCTGAGGCAGGATCCCCGCGGGGTGACGGTCCTGCTCCGTGGGGTTTCCTTGGGGTGAGAGGCAGGAGGAGCCTGTGGGTGTTGGGAAGATAAGGGCGTCTCTGTTGGGATGCTGTTGCCCTGCGCGGTGAAAAGAGAGCCGGGGCGCCGAGAGGCAGCAAAGGAGGGGAGGTAGTGCTGGCAGGGTAGGGGGATACAGGGGTTGCCTGGGGGGTGCACAGGTGAGCTGAGATGAGGTGCTGGCACGTCCCCCGGGGCCTGGTGCAGAGGGTGGCTGGAGGACTCTGTTACGGGTGTTGTCTGAGGGCAGGGAGAGCTGTGACGGTGTCTGCTCGGGGTGATGGCTGTGATGCTGGGCAGTGGCTGGAGCAATGCCAGAGCACGGGAGCATCCGGGCTCCTGCTGTGACTGCGGGGCAGAGCCCACGGAGACCAGGCCAGCCATGAGCCAAGCGGCAAGCACACCCAGGAGGCACCTACACCCACCAGGTGTAGGCACGGTGGGATCCACGGGCCTGCCCCTCACCATGGTTTGCTTTCTGCTCTCCTCTGTTAGCCCGTGACCGTGAGTTCAGCTACACACGGGGTGGTCCCCAAGGTCTCTGACTTGCTGTGGGCTAGGTGAGATAGAGGACGATGCAGATGCTTGCGCCCCTCCAGCGAGCTGGAGAAGGCGGCACCTGCAGAGAATGGTTGCAGCCCTCTCAAGCACATGGAAAGCCTGTATTTCTCCCCCAGGGAGAGAGAGGAGCTTGTGCAAAGGGCAGGGCTCTGGCTTCAAGCAGTGTTGTCACACCTGCTAAGGTCCATCGGGAAGGAACTTGTCCTGAAAGCAGGAGAGGCTTGAGAGGCGATGAATAGGCAGGGTAAACCTATGGAGGAATAAATGACGTGCCTTCCCCATGTCATGAAAGATCTCCTGCCGTGTCCCAGGATGTGACACCGGCTCCTTCATTAGCTCAGACAAACCCAAACATTCAGAAAGTCTTGATTTGGCCTCCCAAAGGGAGAAGATGGTCATACAATCCAATAAGCGTCAAGAGCATGTCAAGGGATTTTCCTTCGTGGCCCTGGAGCCTTGGTCAATAGCAAGCAGGTATGGGACCCCAGGGTGTGGGAGACAGTGCAGGCACTGGTGTGGGTGCCCTATCCTGCTTCTGACGCCACTTACAAGGAAATAACGGCTTCTCCAAGGAGCACAGGCTGCCAGAGAGCTCATGACCGTCACGGCACGTGGCTTTCTCAGTACAGCAGCTACTAAACCCCTTATTTGAATTGTTGTCACAGGAAAATCCATGATGTTTTTTAACCAAGTTGATCTTTTTGCCCACCCTCTGGGCCAATAAAAGAGTGTCTTTGTAGCCTTCCGGGGTCATTGGGAAAGAACAGGAATGTGGTTTTCTGCAGGCTGGCATACATGGAGGTTTCTCAACATCAGAGCTCTGGCAAGTGGGGCAGAGGTCTCATGGAGATTTGGGGATGAGGATGGAGGTCAGGCACGCAGGTATGGAGGGATGGGCTGTTCACCCGGGGTGGCCACTGTGTTGGATTGAGGACTGAGGTCATGCACAGCCGCAGGCACATCCCCTGCTGCACTGCAGGAAAGCCCTTCTCCAGCCTTTGGAACAGCACGTGCACTAACAGCAAACCCTGCCAACGCGAACTGAGCGCGTGGTTTGGTGATGCCTGAGACACAGCGACGCTCCAGGCAGCTCCCACACGCTGCAGTGCAAAGGACAGGGAAAGGGCCAGAAGGAAATGGTTGGGTATTCCAGGAGGATGGGTGAGACAAAACCTGGTGTCTGATTTGGGAAGGGAGACCTGAGAGTAAATGGCCACAGTCCCCGTGGGACGCAAAGGTGGGTGGTTGCACGGGGGGATAGCGATGTCCTTAGGGTAGGAGAACACCACCGGGTGTTGGGAGGCCTCCACACCGGTGGGGCTGCCCCTCTCCCACGGGACCCACATAGCACAGTGAGAGCACCAGCCCCGGTCCCCCGCCGCGAGAGCGCGGGCGGCAGGAGCAGGGCCCTCGCTGGCTGGCCGTCCCTGCTTTCCCACTCCCCGGCAATCACCCAGCTGTCTCTTTCCCTTAATTGCAGTTGCTTGATTTGTCTCTGGGTTGTTTTTTTTTTAATGTAGGTGACACATGTTTGGTTCGAAGCACTTAATTACCTCTTGGGATGCGTTTCATTTATTCATTAAGACAGAAATTGGAGTTGTCGGGTTTGCTTTATTTTGCTATTTTTTTTTTTTTTTTCATTTTTTTCCCCCTTCTCTATTTTGTAAGGGAAGGGTGAGGAAAAAAATCCACGTATACCTCCAGCATGCATGTGCCCAGCCTCCCTCCTCTGTGTCTCCCAGCCTCCCCAGTAGCTCCTGAGCAGAGGAGTGGTGATGGGGAGGAATGGTCCTCCCTGGCAATCTGTTGGCACGCCATAGCTCCTTGGCAGTCGGAAGGTGAACCGCAGTGCTGGTGCCAAGCCCAGCTCCCACACTGCTGCCACGGGAGATGCTGGGAGGACAGAGCCATGTGCCAGGTGCTCTGGCATAGAGCAGGAGTTCCTGAGGTGGGGGGCTTGCAGCCTGGGCCCCCCTGTGCCCAGGCAGCCGCGGTCCTGCCTGCAGTGGGCTGCTGAGCGGGCAGGGGGGGACAAGCCATGCTTCAGGCTGCCTGGTGCCCTCGGCCCCTGCCTGGCACCCTGGAGAAGATGTGTCATGGGGGCAGAGACAGGCCTGGTTCTTCCTCTCTGACCTGGATGCGTGAGGAGAAAAGCCCTGGAGATGTCGTTGCTTGTGTTCCTGCGAGGCTGGAGGGTCAGGGCCAAGGATGCGTGTGTGCCCAGGACGTGCTCCTGCCTTGCCTCTGCCCCTGGAAGATACCCACTGCGCTGGTATGGTGGTAGACTCCACGGTGGTATTCGGGGATGCTGTGATGGCACAGTGTGTTGGTCTGCGGGCGGGGGTGCCAGCACGTGGCAGGTGACGTCCCAGGAGGCGGATGGCAGAGCTCAGGACAGCCTGCTGTGTAGCTGCGCTGCTGGATTGACTTCTTGCATCCTTTATATCATGGCCAGGTCACCATGGTTGGCATCCAGGGTGACGATTCAGTGACGGTCAGGAGGGAGGAGCCGTGGGCATTGCTGGAGCAGAGCAGAGTGGTGGGACGCGTGGTGCTGCGTTGGTACGAGCCACCTCTGGGTGCCTCCGCCCTCCCATGTGGTGGGGCAGGCTGGAAATGAAGTTCCAGCCTCTCCCTGCACCTCTTCCCAGAACAAAGGTGCTCCCTTGTCACCTGGGAAGGCTGGCAGCCTCGGATGGGTTTTGCAGTTGGTCATTTTCCCCAAGCCTGGAGAGGACGCTTGTGCCCGCTCCCAGCCAAGCTCACCGTGAGCAGCCCTTGACACAACAACCCCATGCAGGCGGAGTGGAGCCTCTGAGCAGGACGTGGAGCTGCTCTCCTACATCTGCTTGCCCCATGCCAAGGAGGCCAAACCCCTCCTGGCATCCGTCTGAGAGCAGCTGGGTGCTCCAGTGCCTTCAAGACGCAGGATTTTGCTCATGCGTGTCTTAACCACGGACCTTCTTGCATTTTCTGTACAGGGCACTCAGTGAAATGTGTCTTGAGAAAGGGGACTTGGGTCCTTATCACTAGTCAGGACTTCTGCTGAAGTCAGGTTACTTCAGAAGTAACCCTTCTTGAAAGTACCAGAAAATGCAGGTGTGACTGCCTGTCTCTCGCCATATGTCTCACCAGGGCTCTGGCCTCACTCTGCATTTGTGTTTCTGCCCAGGAAATTTGGAACCAAACCAACCCCTTCCACCAGAGACATGGCTGTGTCGCAGTAATCCTCCTGCTGCCCATCGATTGTGAGAAACAATAACCCTAATTACTTGAAAAGGGAAAGAAGGCTTGCACTAGGAGCCCACATCCCTTTGCTGCCCTGTGTCTGGGCCCAGAGGCCTGTAGGATGGTCGCTATCTGCTGGATAATTGCACAAACCACCCCTTGCTCTGATTTGGGTCTGGAGGTGAAAAGGAGCCCAGGCTGGGTGAGGCGGGGGAGCAGGGATGTATTTAGGGGACTAAAACACCTCTCTTATGAAGAAAGGCTGAGGGATTTGGGTCTCTTCAGTCTGGAAAAAAGACGGCTGAGGGGGGACCTTATCAACACTTATAAATACTGAAAGGGGGGGTGTCAGGAGGATGGGGCCAGGCTCTTCTCAGTGGTGCCCGGGGACAGGACAAGGGGTAACGGGCACAAATTGAGCATGGGAAGTTCCACCTAAACACGAGGAGGAACTTCTTGACTTTGAGGGTGGCAGAGCCCTGGCACAGGCTGCCCAGAGAGGTGGTGGAGTCTCCGTCTCTGGAGACATTCCAAACCCGCCTGGACGCGTTCCTGTGCCACCTGCTCTGGGTGACCCTGCTCTGGCAGGGGGTTGGACTGGGTGATCTCCGGAGGTCCCTTCCGACCCTACCAGTCTGTGATTCTGTGGTTCATTCTGTGATTCTGTGCTTTGCTGTGCTCCTGCAAGGATTCACCCCTCTGGCTGGAGGGAGCTGCTGGCCTGCGGGAGAGGGACGGCAGAGCTTTTGTGCCTTGTGGGACTAAAAACTAAGGAGTGAGACTGATTAAAGATCACAGAGCTCCGAGAAGAGACAGCGTACTCCTAATGGCCTTCTTTTGTATGTTGAAGAGAAGCTTAATCTAAGGCTCCAGCGTGCTGCGGGCAGAGCCAGTGGAGGGGAGCAGGATTACCCCAGGGCTTGGTTCAAAGTCAGGGTCCAGCCTGTTTGGGAAGGACTAGGGGCCTGCTCCCCGACAAAGTCTTGCTTTCTTGAGTAGAGAAGAAGGTGGTGGGCAAGGATGAGATGGTATTTACAGTGTTCAGCCCAACACAATGGCCCACACCCTCTAGGTTTCTTCCTGAGAGAGGAATGTATTCCCTGAGCACGTCTGTAATGAAGCGTGGCTGAGCACCTGGCTTTCCCAATGTGCTTGGCACAGCCCGGAGCAGCGGTGTTTCTGTAGGGGTGAGGGCTGGCTGGGAGAGGGTGCTCCGAGCTGATGTTCAGCCTGCAGAATTGCTAGCACAGGACAACAGGAATAACACGGACCCGTGAAACCTGGCACCTGACTTGCCGGCTCCAGCCCTTCTTTCAAAGGGAAGAGGTCTGGCCCCCTTGCAAGAGTCAGCCTCCACGTTTGTACGTGGTGAGCCTGTGGGATTGTTTTGGTTTTTACATGCCAAAGGCCACTGGTGGAGACATCTGTACTCCTTCTGGAAGCTTGCTTGGAGGCTGAATAAAAGCAAAGGATGGACTTTAAGGCTTGGTGTCTGTTGCCCCAGGCCACACGTTTTCAAAGAAGTGTTGGTGCCCAGACCTCTGCAGATCCATCTTCTGGCTGGGACAAAGGTAGAGTACACCTTCCCTGTAGAGAAACCCACAGACACATAATGGAGCTAATAAATGAAGGTCCTAATAGCTGCCTGACTACCTTCCTTGATAAATAGCAATCCAGACAGCCAATGGATGTGGGTTGTGTGTAGATAAAAAAGAAAACTATGGAAGGACAGACGGCCAGGTGGACAGGTGGGTGGATGAATGGTTTGTTACAAAATGTTGAGCTGAATAAGTTGGGAGAAGTGAGCGGGTGGATGCTGCGGTGGGGAGGATGGGACTGCAGAAGCAGACCTGCAGGGCTAGCTTGGCTAAGGGCAGGTGGATCTGGCACCTCCTGACCCTGCATATTCCCACGGCGCTTCTTGTCAGAAGCCTTGGTGCATGAAATCCACCCCCAGGTCCCTGCCCCAGTGCTGGCTCTCTGCTGCCAGGGATTGCTGTCTCTGGTTTTTAGGGTTTTCTAGGTTTTCTGTTTTCATTCTTTCCTTTCTCCACCTAAGCTCTCATCAGTATGAACAGTCCCATTAGTGGACCGGACCAAGAGTGCAGGCATTTTCTGTCTCTTGGTGAGAGCCCTCCTGAGAGCACCACCTCCCTCACTCCATCCCCTTTCCTTGGTCTCCAAGAGCCGAGAGGGAGGAAGAGTCACGGCTTTTGGAGGCAGCACGCCTTCCTCGTGAGAGGCTCCCTGGTCTAGACGGCCTCTCTCTATAGAAAGCCCCCTGCTTTCTGAATCTCAGCTCCTCAGTGCTCCTGTCTCCTTCATCGCTCAGGGCCTGAACCCCCCCAGAGCTTGTCACCTGTAAAGGACCCTGCGGACACTGGCCCTGGACTTCCACACTCCATCAGTCCCTGAGCACCTGTGCTAAAGGAGCACAAACCCAGCTTCTCTCTCCCTGGACAGTGGTGGCAAATGTTGAGTAAGGTGGCTCCCAAAAACTTGGTAATGGGGGAACTTGTGCGCCAGCAAACGTGGGGATTGTTTTGCTGGGGATTCCCAAAAGATCTTCATAACCCTATAGCGCTATGTGTGTGGCAAGAGAACGTGGTGTTGGGTGTGTGAAGCGGGTGCTGGGTGCTGGAGATGTGCACGTGTGGAGACACATCCATAGGTTGGGATTGTGATCACTCCTCTGGAAAAGGGGCCGCATTGCCGGGGGCTCAGAGCATGGCCCCCTCTGCAGACCAGCCCGAAACGAGCAGCTTGGCAACACCATGTGCCAAAACGGGACCAAATCCCCCCCCCCCGGTCCAGTTTTCTCCCAGCCTGCGTCCTCCAGCTGGTCTGGCAGAGGGGTGGCACAGCGAGCCCAGGGGACGCTGCTGCCTGCTGCCCGGCACCGACGCCGTCCCTGGCCCACGCTGCCAAGGGGCTGCAGCCGCGCGCCGCCAGCACTTTGCTCCCACCATTTCTCACAGCTCTTGTTCTGCTGCCAGCCAGCCTCCGCAGACCTGGAAGCCTTCTTCCCTCTGCCTTCTCCTCCTCTCCTCCTGCTTCCCAGCTTTGAAGAGAGAGCTCAGCTGGGGCTATCTGTGCCAGAGACGAGCACAGGAAAATGGGAATGGATGGATCCTGCTCCCAGCCAGGCTGCCTGCTAGGGAAGCTTTAGCTTTATCTACAGAGCCAGGCTCTCCCGGGGCTAGTTCCAGGACCTGCCTTGGGCAGAAGGTGCCGGTATTGTTCTGGACCCCTTTTCTCTCTCTCCAGAGTGGTTGTTTTCCTTCCAAGCAGCACTACAGCACTCAAATAAGAAGGGATTTGCAATGCAGAGAAAAACCTCCCACCCGCCACTTAGCAGCGTGTGGGCTGAGAGCAGAGCTGGGAGCAGCTGTGCCACTTTGCTTTAACTGCTTGGGCTCAAAACAGTCCTCCTTGGGCTCGGCCACCCTACGGCATGTCCTGGGTCAGGTCCTGGCTCTGGGACCCCCAGCCTGCCAGGTGGACGTATGACACTCCTCCTGGGACCCTCTGGGGCAGCGTGCCCTGGAGGTGGAGCGCTGCCCCAGGACCACGGAGGAGATGACGCTCTGCTCTCGGCTGGCTTGGGGCTTCCTGCCACCTTGCAACAGGCTTTACTTTCCCGGTCTGCGGAGCAGGGACAGGACTTTCTGGCTTCATTTCATGCTTTTCTTGGAGTCCCGGGCATGAAAAGCACTATAGAGGAGGTAGAAGCAGACGTAAGACAGTGAGATTTTTGTGTCTGTGATCCAGCAGACCAGTGTGTTACTGGAGAAAGTGGGTGGATGCTTCGCCAATGGGGCACCGGAGAGAGGGGCTGGAGGACTCAGAGGTGTCACAGGTCAGTTCGGCACCAGACAGGAGGACACAGCTCCTGGTCCCCTCAGGTCTGGGCATCCTTTGCTTTCTTGCAGGGAAAATGAGGATGGCTCCTGGAGGCTGGTTTTGGAGGGACAGCATGTGCTTGGTCTTGGCTGTCCCCCACACCGGCCTGGCAGGAATTCAAGCAGGCTACATGGGAGGGGGCACCATCCCCAGATTTGGAAACCAGTGCTGACCACATGTCCTCTCCTGGGAAGGCCACCATGCGTCTGCTCCCTGGGGAAGCTTTAGCGTTACCCGCAGAGAGAAGGAAACCCCCTGCCGGGCACAGAGGAGCTGTTTGTGCCCTTCTTGGTCTCTCAGTGGGGCAGGAAAGGTTTGGGTGATCCCAAGGTCATCCCTTCACTGGGGCTGTGGTGGGGGACATCACAGTGCTGCTGCTTTGCACTTTGGGCTGCTGACCCTGCCTCCAGCTTGGGAAAGGCGGGCTGCGGTGGCTTACATTGCTTCCCCCCCAAACTGAGGGTGAACCCGGGGATGATCTGCAGGGAACGGGCTGTAATTGCTTGGCTCTGGGTGCCCCTTCTTCTGCGGCGCTAACGAGCCCCAGAGCACACCCCTGTTTCTCCTCCCACCCTCGTTCTCCCCATACCCAGCCAAATGCGGGGGCCTGAATCCCACCGCTGGGCAAGTGGGAGCAGAGGGAGCTCTTCTCTTTCCCGAGCTGTCACCCTGCACTGTCACCTTGAAGAGTCAGAGGGTGGTCTGCAAGGGACCCACTGGTGGCAGCTGGGAGCCCTGGAGTCCCAGCTGCTGAAGGCATTGAAGGAAGCCCGCCGTACCGTGAAAGCCCAGGGGATTTGTCTTCCAGGAGCTAAAGGGGCTTTTGCTGCTCCCCTCTTCGTTTACAAAGGGATTCTGGGTTGCTTTTGCCCCTCTGCCCTCGGACGTGCTGGGTTTCTGGGCGAGCTCGGAAGAGGGCGGCTGAGGATGTGGTGGCTCAGCGCAGCGGGGTCTGCGTGGCTGCGATGAGGGGGACGCCATCCAGCCTCTGGCAGGGAGATGGGTCCTCCTTGAGAGGCTTTGCCCCGAACAGGCAGGTGCTGCGCTGGAGGCGGGAGAGGAGAGGGGACGGTCTGAGATCAGCGCTTTTTGGCAGAGTAAAAGAGAAAAGGAAACTCTGTCCCCTCCCCAGGGCAGGGTGACAGGAGGGAGGAGTTGCTCTGGCTGGCAGGGGGCGGCAGGAGAGCCCCTGGCCCCTTGAGAGCTGGGACCACCTGGGACCTCGCTGGAGGGATGTGTTTTCTTGCCTAGAGCACAACTGTCAATGGAAAAGTCTCGGCACAGACTTCAGTGCTCAGAAACACTGTGGGCTGGGACATTTTGGGGAAGATTTTTAGCTGCAGCAAAGAAATTTGGCAGCTTGGAAGCAATCTAATCATCCTCCTCCCATATGCTTGGTTCTATTTAAAAGGGAGCATGTACCCGATTCCTTCCGACCAGCACGGTGACATTTCCAGAGTGCGTTTGGAAATAAATTTGGCATCCGCTGTCAAAATCTCAGATCAAGCCCAGTGCGGCTAATTTGGGCTCTGAATGCCCTTGCCTCTGCAGAGCACCTTTCCCTGCGGGCAGATCCTGAGGGCAGCAATGGCGGGGTTTGCTTCCTGCAGCCGGGATGGCGCAGGCACCAGCCGGGCTTCGAGGGCTGAAGGGTGATTTAGTTACCGGTTGGCGGCTCAAGCCCCTTTTCAACAATCGCCAAAGCGGAGGGGGCCGTTCCTGGAGGGGTGGTAGCTGTGTGGCCGGCTCTCCCAAGCCTGTCTCTTCCCAGTACGGAGGCAGAAGGAGCTGCGGGTGCTTGGGCTTGTCCTGCCAGTGTCCCGGGAGACACAGGGCAGTCTCCTACCCCTTGCTCACTAACAGAACCCCCGTCCTCCTCCAAGCTCTCTGCTCTCCAGAAGCCTCTCTGAAGACAGTTGTGCCTCCTCCCGCCCGGCCCCGGGGGGGACAGGCTGTGGAGGGGCGTTTAGGGTCTTCCTCACCTTCCCTCTCCCATTACACACCCCCCACCTGAAGGTCTGAGGGGATGTCCCGACCAGGTGGGAGCAGTGTCGTGCACGGCAGCACCGCCTCACACTGCGCTGGGTGATGTGCACAGGCGTAATGAAGCCCATCTCCAGCTGTCCACAGGTGAAAACTGGCAGGAAAGCGGGTGCTGCTTGTACCTCCCTTGTGGGAACATGCATTGGGTGCCCGGGCAGGCTGGAGGGCCCATCTCCATCCTGCAGACGCATCTTTGCTCTCCCCAGGATGTCTCTTACGCCCTGGTCTTTCCCTCTGCCTGCAGCCCTTGCTCTCTTGGCTTGAGGCTGGGGGTGAGGTGGAGACCAGCTGGTGCTCCCAAGGGGAACTCGGGGCTCTGGGGCTGCGCTGCACCCCTGGTCAATGTCACTGGTGGTGGGTGACAGCAAGGGGCAGTGCCAGGAGGGTTGGGGGACGTTTGGCGGGGAGTGTTACTAGGATGCTGCGCACACACAAGGTTCGGTGTCGTGTCAGCCTGTCTCAGCATGGTAGGTCGGGGTAGATGGGCTGTGTCTGGAAGTGACACCAGGGACCACGTCTCTGGCCAGGAGCCGTTCCCTCCCCTCGCCCAGAATCCCAGTTCCCGCTTGATCCCCCTGGGCCCGGCGAGCCCTGCCCTGCCCAGGGCTGTGACCGCGCTGCCGCAGGCTGCGGGTACAGAGGCGTCCGAGGGGACAGTCCTCCTCCCGCTGGTTTTGGTCTCCCCCAGTGCTACGAAAGGGCGTTGGGGTGAGGGTGGAAGAGTAAAGCGGGTTGAAAGCATATGGTCGGATTATTGCTTTATCTCTGCCTCCGAGCTGTACATGTGTTCCTTCTCTGCCTATGCCATTAGCTTCGTTAGCACCGCTGGAGTGGTGGATTAAATCCAGTGAGCTGTGCAATGAACCTCATTGCTTGAGTCAGTTTTAAGGATTACGGTGAATTATGTAGATCAGAATCAGACAGCAATCCAGGCATGGCCCGATGTCTCGAGGGGGTGACAGGGCTGAAGCTTTGCCATTCAGGAGGTTTGCTGTGATCTAATTAGACGTTCAAACAGACCCTCCTGGCCACAGCTCTGCAAATGCCTGCCCACATTTACCACTCCCCTCTCCGCGCTCCACTTTGCTCAGTCTCTGTCAACAGCGAGGTCTGGGCCAGGCTTGGGGACAGAACGGGGCAGGACGTGCTGTGACGAGCGCCCAGATGGCAGAGGGTCCTGGAGCCACGGAGGGAGCGAGGGAAGGAAACAAAGGTAGGAAATTAACAGATCCCTCTTGGCAGCAGGTAGGAGGTGGGACCTGATGTCCCCTCAGCCCAGGCTGAGCAAGGGGGGGGGTTGTGGGGACTGTCCTGGTGCGGTGCCGTGCTGCCGGCCAGCGGGGCAGAGCGATGATCTCAAAGGTCCTTTCCAACCGTGAAGATTCTAGGATTCTATGATGGGCTCCGCACCGACCTGCGCTCCCTGCTCCAGGGTGGGAGCTTTCCCTGGGGCAGAGGAGGATCTGAGGGTGAAAAAGGCAGGATGCCTCATTGCAGGGAAGAGGTGGAGCTTCTTCCATGGTCCTGATCTAGCTCCACTGACTAGTGCAGTCCTTCTGGGCCATCCTGGTCCAGTTCAGACATGCTGTCTGCTGTCTGCACCTCCGCAGTGCTCGCTTGGGCAGACATACGCGGCGATCTTCCCCCTGGCTCTCTCTTGGAGCCTGTTCCCTTCTCCATTGCTCTGCAGTGATGGGAAGCGCGCTGTGCGCTGGCGGTAAAAGCCCAGAAGAAGCCCAACTCCAGCAGCGCCCTGACTGAAGCCCCATGGCCCTGGGGACAGGTCAGCACTCTCTTGCCAGCACCCTGGGCTGCTCCATGCGGAGGAGTCCAGGAGGTGGGCTGGAAGGCTCTTCCCAGGGCTGGGGCATGTAACCAGGGCTGCAGAGCCAAATGCCAGGGTGGGTTGGAAGAGGGAGGTTTCTGATCTTGGCCAGTTTTGGGTTTCCTTGGCTGAGGTCAGCATCAGGATGTCCTCCTGCCAGGCACACCAAAGGGCTTCTGCCTGTGCCTCAGGACAGGCTTGAAATCGGGTTAAAACATCCTTGAGCCAGGAGACATCTGGAGAGAGCCCTGTCCTGCCCTACAGGCTGACGTCTGCTGGGGAGGCCTGGGCAGACCGACCTGGAGAACGGACGTTGTCTGGGCCTTTGGGCCCCCCGGAAGGGCTCCTCTGCCGGCCTTGGCCCTTCCTTGGGTCTAACACCTTTCTTCTGCAGCATTTCTGTCGCCGCTGTAGTAAGGCAAAACACATCACAGAATCACAGAATGGCAGGGGCTGGAAGGGCCCTCTGGAGATCATCCAGGCCAACCCCCTGCCAGAGCAGGGTCACCCAGAGCAGGTGGCACAGGAACGCGTCCAGGTGGGATTTGAATATCTCCAGAGAAGGAGACTCCACCACCTCTGTTGGTGGCCTGTTCCAGTGCTCTGCCACCCTCAAAGCAAAGGAGTTTTTCTTCATGTTGAGATGGATTTCCCATGTTCCAGTTTGTGCTCATTGCCCCTTGTACGGTCACTGGGCACCACTGAAAAGAGCCTGGCCCCATCCTCCTGACACCCCCCCTCTAGATGTTGATCAGCACTGATGAGATCCCCTCTCAGTCTTCTCTTCTCCGGGCTGAACAGAGCCAGGTCTCTCAGCCTTTCCTCAGCAGAGAGATGCTCCCGTCCCTTGATCCTCTCTGTATCCTCCAAGCGCCCTGCTGCTGTACAGGTCTACCTCACAACCACCACCACCTCCGTGGTCCTGCCCACGGCTCCCCCTGCCCTCTCGCCCTGCACACCCAGCTCCTGACTATTGTCTACATGCCTGTTCCACCACGCGTGGCCCCGACCTCCCCTGGCGTGCCCTGGCTGAGCAGCAAACACCCATGGCCCCTCGGACCGGCTCCCTGTACCCTCTAGCCCAGCCAAACCTCCTGTGATCGCTAGCTCCTGTCTCTTTTTTAAGTTTAACAGAAAGAGCTAAAGTCAGAGTTTGGGAGAAGTAGGAAAGAAAAGTCATGTGGCTCTGGAGAATGAGGTGGTGAGGCCTTCATGGGCTACCAAGAAAAATGTTGTAGGTCCAGCTTGTGGCTCAGCCCCTGATGATCCCTAGGTGTGGATCAGGCTCCAGAACGAAAGGTACCTCATTTTCCCACGCCAGCATACGCCCTCCAGAGCAAGCTTTCAAAAGCCTCCACTCATTTGGTCAAGTCTGAGCCTTTAAACAGCCCTCGGAGAAATGTGCTGAGTGGGTCTGGTTTCATTTTGGCGGCTCCTGCCCATGGTGGCTCTCTGTCCCCAGAGGAGCTCTGCTCAGGCTGGAGAGCAGGGGCACTCCAGGGAAACGGGTCTCGCTCACGACACCGAAGGTGTCTGAGGATGGCCCCGGGAAACGCACACGTGTTCGCAGCCCGCCGTACCCACTGCTTTGCTAGAATAGATCCATCAGGATTAAATGAAGAGTGACGCTTGCCCTGGTATCTCTGTTTTGTCGCTGTTGTTCTTTTCAGCATCGGGCTATAAATTGTCTGCCTTGCCCAGGCGCTGAAACGCTCTCCCCCTTCCCTGGCTGCTGGAAATAGAGTCAGCCTAAGGCTGTTGTTTAGCGGCGCACAGAATACACTGCCTCGGCAGCACCGCCCCTCCCAGGGCTCCAAAGGCCATCCAGGGATGAGTGAAGTGAGCCTGACGGTCCCCCCGCAAGCCAGTTCAGCAGGGCAAAAGGGAAACTGAGGCAGGCTGAGAAAAGCGTGGATAGCTGAGGCTGACTCAGGGTCACACAGCGAGTGGCATCCCCCTGTGGGAAGGACACCGGCCTTCTCTCTGCCCGCCCGGGGTGCTGGACACCACCAGGCTTCCTCTGCCTTGCTGGGTTGCTGCACTTGAGAGATGTCAGGAGTTTGGCCCCTGTCTTTCCCCTGTGAGAGGTGTGTGCGGGCGGGCGGACGGCGCTCAGCCTCCCAGACCCGCTGGCTGCTGGGACCGGGATGGCCCCACTCACACCCCAGGCGGAGCAGCGCCCTGCGAGCGGCTGGAAGCAGGGAGCCCGGGGAGCCGCACGCCCTCCTGTGCTGCCCTGTCCCAATGGTGAGGCCAAGGGAGCCGAGAGCCCCAGCAAGCCTTGTAGCTCCGTGTCAGAAAATAAGGGAGGGGAATGCTGTGAGGCAGGTCCGTAGCAGTGAACAGAGCGTTTCCTGACTTGCTGGGGCCGCCCGAGCTGAGCATCCCTTCCAGTCCCTCACCCCTTCCAATCCCACACCCTCTGCTGAGCTGCACGGCAGAGGAGGAGCTGGTGGTTGACAGTCATTGAGCTCTAGGGCAGAAAATGTAGGGACAATCCATACGGAGACCATCGCATAAAGTCCCAGATGGGGAAGGGATTAGTCTAGCCCAGAATGACTTTGGTCTCAGCTGTAGCAGTGCTGGGCGTGGGGCTGCTCCTCGTTAGTGATGGAAATCCAGAAGAGCCGTTGGTATCAATCAGAACAACTTCAGCGTGGGGCACCTCTGCTCCTGGGCCAATACCTATTCCTGCTTCAAGCCCACCAGGGCTGAAGAACCTTCCAGGCACAAAACTCCCTGTGTCCCCTCCAGCCCGAGGTGAGGAGGGAGGAGGACTGGCTTGGACAGACCGTGGTGGCTGCCCGGCAGCACCTCTGGCACCTCCAGTGGGAATCACCCGCCTTCCCGCTGTAAAGAAGAGAGGGGGGAGCAAACTCTGGGGTGGGCACACACCAAAACAGGAAAGGTCTGGCCAGCCTGGGTCATTTAAAAGGCCTGTGAACAAATGGCGACAGATGTAGTCTCCATGACAACCCACAGCTGGCTGGGCAGGAATTAAAGGGCAGCACCGTGCTTCAATGGAGTGTCAGCATCTCCGATTCCTCTACTCCTAGTAACTCGGGTAATTACAGATGCACTTGAAAATGTGCAGATCCAAACATGTTCTTGTTTTTAAACCCTTCGGAGATAAGCAAATACAAGGACAATCCCCCCAAAGGCTTATTTTCTGCTAGAACTCCTGCCTGCCGTCGGTGTGCCCCCACGGCCCTTCCCTGGGCGTTGAGGGTGGCGGATGTGACCGGCGAGACCTCGTCTGTTGGTCCTCCAGGCAGCTCACAGGAGGACCAGGGCGCTGGTGCTGGCACACACCGCTTCTGTGTTCCGCACCGCGGTGTTTTGGTAAACTGGTGCTTCGTGAAGAATGCTCCAGGCTCCGAGCCAAGGAAATTAGCTGTAATAGGTAGAGAGCAATTAATGGCAGGTTGAACTGAACACCACCTCGCAAAGGCTCTGCCCCACGGCGTGGGCTTCCCTCCCAGTAAGGACCCACCTCTGAGGGATTCCTTACGTCGGGGAGGTTCGTTACCGAACGGCTGCTCCGCTCTAAACGAGGGCAGCTGAAAACAGAATCTGCCCCATTGAAATTGGTGAAGGGACTTCATCAATGTAAGGAAGAACCAAATGGAGACCGGCCTCTCCTCTGAAAAAAAATCTTTTGCCTGTTATTACTATAATAAGTCTCCAAGTCATGTGTCTGAAAGGGCTGAAGGGAAAAATCTATTTTTCTCCCTGTTTTTTTAGGCTGCTGCCTGTGTGACAGTCGCTCTGCAGTCGCTGTGCTGGCTTCTGCGTAGAGGTAGCCAGTTTTTCCTGTTGTTTGTGTGGGTTTTTCACATGGCAACGGCGGAGAGAAAAATCTTTTTTTTTTTTTTTTTTTTGAAGAAGAAGAAGCAGCAAATTGTGATTGTAAAAAGCAACACAAATTTGCAAGGAAGAGAGGGGAAAGGGGCAGGAACGCAGGCATTAATGTACCTCGCTCCTTTCTCCATTTTGGGACCACTGCAGCTGCTGCTCAAACAGCTGGGCTAGTGGATGCTGTCTTCGTCGTCTGCTCCAAGGAGACCCACGAAGAGACCCCAGCCTGGGTGGGTTTCCTGATGGCCAAGGCAGAAGCAGGTCAGCCTGTGGCTGAGATTTTGTGGGGAGGCTCTGGGTGTGCTGTGCCTTTCTGAGGTTTAGGGGTTTGGGTGCCTTGGTCCTCGGGCGTCCTTTAGAAAGCTGAGCTAGCAAAGGGACGGGAGAGGTCTGGCTCTGCCTGGCCACCGAGAGCCACGCGGGAGCTCTGTGCCAGCAGGACAGGCGCCCGCGCTGATACACCCAGTGGTGACACAGCTCCGGTGTCACCCACCGGTGTCTGCAGGGGAAGGTGCCACCCGACCCCCCCTTGCAGTGCAGCCATCCCCGTCCTGCTGCTTGTATCAGGCTGCTCCTTCCCGATCCTCCTTGCTCCGTCCCCGTCCCCGGCTGGAACCACGTGCGGGCTCCAGGCACACTGCTCTGCTCTCTGCCCACCAGGCTGCGACAGCCGCCGCGCTCCCTTGGGAAACTGTTCCCTTCTTCGGTCCATCACATCACTCCCACGGCCGATGCATGCGTCACTTTTTTTCCCCTTCTTCATACAACTGCCCTTTAGATATTTATATAGCGTTATCATGTTCCCCCTCAGGCATCATCTTTCTAGGCTATACAAATTAAATTCCCTTAGTCTCTGCCCATAAGTCATCCTCTCCGGTCCTTGTATCAATTTGGCTGCTGTACTCAGGATGGTTTTTTTTCCTTTTCTGTCTGCGATGTCTCTCTCCCTGTAAGAGCCACAGTGGGTATTGTAGGGCACATTTACTACTGCAGCGTAAAAATAGGATTAGGACCTGTTTTGTCCAGGGAAGGATCGTCCTGGGCTCACACCTACAAAAAAGCTGCTTTTCAGCAGACTGGCAGCTCCGTGCCGCATCCCCACCCGGCTGCTTCCAGCTCTCCGGTCCACGATTGCTCTGTAGCCAACCATGCACTCGCTTTCCCCGCACACCGCCTGTCCCCCTGCCGGGCCAGAACATCTTGGTGCGAACCCCGAGTGCCAGCCTTGGCATGCACCCATCTGGGAATCCTACCTGGATCTCCCTGGATACCCTCTTGGCTTGGGGTGGCCACCAGGTGCTCCTCTGCCCCATGACTTGTGGTAGCCCCTCATCCAAGCTCTCGCCCGACTTGTGTGCCTGGTGTCCCCGTCGCAGGCAGTGGGGCAATGCCCGGCGCCCTGTGAACGTCCTGCCTTAGGCACAGTGGAGGCTTCTCTGTTCTGCCAGACACACCTGGCTTGGTCACCAGGGGAGGTGGGGTGGTCAGCCCTAGAGCTACCATTTCACAGAATCACAGAATCACAGACTGTCAGGGGTCGGAAGGGACCTCTGGAGATCACCCAGTCCAACCCCCTGCCAGAGCAGGGTCACCCAGAGCAGGTGGCACAGGAACACGTCCAGGCGGGTTTGGAATGTCTCCAGAGACGGAGACTCCACCACCTCTCTGGGCAGCCTGTGCCAGGGCTCTGCCACCCTCAAAGTCAAGAAGTTCCTCCTCATGTTTAGGTGGAACTTCCTATGCTCAAGTTTGTGCCCGTTACCTCTTGTCCTGTCACTGGGCACCACTGAGAAGAGCCTGGCCCCATCGCCCTGACACCCGCCCTTTCAGTATTTATCAGCGTTGATAAGGTCCCCCCTCAGCCGTCTTTTTTCCAGACTGAAGAGACCCAAATCCCTCAGCCTTTCTTCCTAAGAGAGGTGTTCCAGTCCCCTCAGCATCTTGGTAGCCCTTTGCTGTCCCCTCTCCAGCAGTTCCCTGTCCCTCTTGAACCGGGGAGCCCAGAACTGGACATGGTTCTCATCAGCAGTTTGCTCTTGGGGAAGGCAGCTTGCAGGAGACATGACTGCAAGAGGCCAACAGAGCGTTGGTTTGTCCTTAGCCTGCGATTAAATCCTCGCACTCCCTACCTCGGACGCCTGCAAGCCCACAGCCACGGTGGCACCACTCAATGCTGTTTTCTTCTGCAGACATTTGGCTGTGGCAGAACGGACAGGGAGGAAAACATGTTAACATCGCCTACCCTCTGTGGTGTGACAGAGGCCACGCCAGAGCAGTAACAAGTGCTTGACAGAGGATAAATTCATTCACACAGCAGCTACATTCTATTTTATTCATATTTTTGCCCGGAAAATTAGATTTCATATCCAGCTGTTGCTGCTTTTTTACATTCAATATAAAGCTAACTGAGTAATGTGTGCTAATGGGGCGCCCCGGAGCAACGCTGGCAGGGTCCTCATGGCTACCCGGCAGAGAGCTGGGCTCTCACCCCCTCTCCCAGACTGCCCTGGTGACCACATGTGGCCACAGAGTGACCTCCTGGGAGAAACTGGTGTCAATTTGGGACTTCCCATCGACCAGAAGGGTTTCTGTAATTCCTGCTGCCGTGTTTGGGGTTTGTCCTTATGTTTCATCGGGCTGTATATTCGGCCAGATCCACTCCTGGGGGCAGCCGGCTTGCTGGGGTGCAGCGAGCTGCCTCGGGGCTCAGGGTGCTGTTCCGGAGAGAAGGGGGACAAGCGGTGCCGTGCTGTGCCTCCAGCGGGTGGATTTGCAGCCGCTGTGTTACAGTCCTTCCTCCTGAAGAATTTTGTTCTTCTCCCTTGATCTCTCCCCTGTTCTTCTCCTGACCTCTCCCTCCGTACGCCAGCCTGGCCTTCTCTCTTGGTCGTTGCCTGCAGGATGTCTTCTGGGGTGGCGGTGTCTGAGACCTGCATAAGGACTGGGGGGGATCGCTCCATCCTTTAACATCCTTCACGTCTCCCTTTGCCCATGTTGCTCGACTGTAACCTCCCCTCCGAAGGCTGGTGGGTTGTTGCGGCGTCAGGTGCCTCTGGCTGGACCAGGCTCTGGGCGGATGCTGCAAGCTGCTGTCACTCCGGGGGGGAGCAAGGCAAGAGGGGACCATGTGGCTTCAGCAAGCGTTGCAGGAGTCCAAAAAGTAGGAGTCTCAACCTCACAAGGTCAAGCTCTGGTTGGGAGCCGCCCTCCTGTTCTGAGGATCCCACAGCTCCCACGAGGCCGGGAGGCCTCACCCAGCACTGCGTCCCCATCGCCCCCCCTGTTTCAGTGCCGGTGCTCTGAAAAGGCTCAGGTCATCCATCTCCAAGCGCCCGCGGTCCCGCCTGCACCTCCCCAGCTGCAGCCTGGCGGGGACTTCTGTGGACCCGCGGTGGAAGGGGCTAGTTTCCACTGCCCGAGCACTGAGCACCCTGCGCTGCCCTGGGCTCTCACCGCCGTCCCCCCACCATTGCACTGTGCCCCTTCCAGCCTTCGCCAGCCGTCGGTGATCCCAGGCATTCGGAGAGTCACTCGAAACGCCACCATGTTACAGTCTCTCTTTCATCCCTGGCATCTCCATATGTTTCATCTTGGAAGGCTCGATATTAAAAAGCATCTCATGAGACGTGATGAGAGGATTATAGAGGTCGAGTTAATAATGCATTTCACTTTGCAGCTTCCCTTTAAGCAAAAATTGGCTGGGGTGAGCTGCCTAAACAGGTGGGGACCGTGAGTGACAACATACAGACCTACCTGTATGGCTTGTAGAGTTTTTCAAGGCATTAAAGTTAATTAAGTAGTAATTAACTGAAATACTCTGAAGTATCCCTGTCATAGCAACCTTGTGTATCGGAGCCTGCCTGATTTATATTCACGTAAGTTCACTTTTTATGTCAAGGCAGCCTGCTTTATGGATTCGCTGCAGCTCCGTGTTGCATCTCTAACCTGCCTGCAGGCTGACGGAGAGGAGCCCGGCCCCGATTCAGGGAGGGAACCCAGTGTGTTTATAACCGGAGACTCGCGTTGGGCTGAGTGGGAGCGCGCCACGTGCCCACCATGGCCAGTAAAGTAGTCATAGGGTCCCCGGGAGCCCTGCGGGACCTGCCCCTGCCTGGGCTCTCCCCGAGACACCGAGCACAGCGCGTCTGCCATCGGCAGCGCCCAGCGCGGGCGCAGCGGGCACCTGGCAGGTGGGCGATGGAGCGGGTCCGAGCGCCGCCGAGCAGCCACAGGCCGGGCAGCCACACAGCCCTGCCACGCTCATCCCGCGTGGCATCCCGCGTGTGCGGGACTGCTTGAACCCTTGTGCTTTCATCCTCCCTTCCCTTGCAGGAGAAAATCTCCGCAGGGTTTGTCCTCTTTTAAATCTGCCGCAGCAGCAGCCTGAGTCTTTGCTCTGCCTCGGTGCTTCTCTGACTTCCACTCGCCGTCTGGTCACATTGGATTTGATGGGTTCTTTTGATGTCTCTGTTTAATTCAGTCAGGTGATGCCAGAGAGGCTTTCTGCCTGCCAGAAAGCAAAGAGTTACCTCTTTAATGTCTGTGTAAGCCTTTGGGAAGAGTGGAGTTGGGGAGATTAATTCTGAAATGAAAAACTCGCTCTTTGCATTGAGAAGGTTGGCTGAAAAAGGAAACCATTAAATTATTGGAAAGGCAGCCACTCTGGGGAAGGCAGAACTGGGGTAGCACATGTAGGTTTGGAAACCTAAGAGCTGGTGCAGGAGCAGAGGGCAGCAAGGAGGAGATACGGTGTGCTTTAAAACTCATCTGATTGATTCTGATCTCGGTGGCAGGAGTTTCTCTTGGAAGTCAGGTTGGCACGTTATTCTGGCCATGCCAGACCTGAATCCAGCTCACTGGTTTTCAAGGTTGTGGTTCACCCTCTCTAGATTTCTTCCCTGCCTTTGCGAGTTTCTGCTCCAGGGATACGAGCAAAGCGAAATCGGGTTTCCCAAGCTCTTGCAAAGTTGTCGGCATCAACGGGAAAAGTACAGCATAAGAGGAAGGAGCAGAAGTCTGGATAGCTCAGTTCCCACCTATGCTGAGTGCTAACACATACAGGCAGGGCAAACCGAGCCCCGCGTGCCTGCGGAGGCCAGCCCAGCCAACACAACATCGACAAAACTGCTGCCTGAAGGGAAAATCCCTGAGCGGGACAATTGATCTCCATCCCTTTGAATAGCACAATTTAACCGTCCTTTGCTTTTATTCAGACATAAAACATGACTTTAAAAAGCGAGAGAGCAAAAGCGCGCATTGCTATGCATGCATGAGAGAGAACAGATTTTCTGCAAGACTGGCAAAGGATAATTAGCAGCTTAGCCATTATAATCTGATATGCGTGTGTCCCCCCAGCTTCTCCCCTGGTGCGTACAGTTGCCGTGGGTGCGCCCTGCTTGTCTCCTCGCCACGTAGGCACTCGCGCCGCCCTGGTGCGCTTTGTTTTCTACCTGTCCGGAGGAATCCCATCTGCCCCGGGGTGTATATTGTCTTGGGCACCTTGTTCCGGATGGACACCGCCAAGGCAGGGGCTGAGCCAGGCTCCCACCTCGGGAAGGAATGGATTTCGGTAGCTAATGGGGCCTAGGAGAGGGCGGTTTACCGGCCGTCACAAAATGAAGGCTGCAAAAAACTCAGGGAAGTTGGAGACGTCTACCAAGACCAGGCTCCTTCAAAGGCACGTACTGAGCAGCTGTGAGGATCTGCCGCGTCCAGCAGGTGACGGGAGCAGAGCCGGAGATGGGATCTGCACCCCAGACCTGCTGAAGACAGGCGTGACCTGTCGGTGCCGACAACCTCCATCTCCTCCCAGGCAGATCAGCCTCTCTGGTGCCCATCCACATCACAGTTGCCAAGTTCTCCTAGGACAGGGCGAAAGGGCTGTGCTGCCGGCAGCGTTGCCAGATCTGAGGCGGTTGGTGCTGTCAGACTGGGGTGGGAGCCGGCTGGCACAGGGCCACCAGCCCAGGTTGGTCCCTGGGCAACACGGAGGACACTGGAAAGGGACGGCTCTCCAAAGGTCAGGCTAGAACTGGTCATAAAGCCCTTTCAGTTTTCAGAGACAGAAACTGTCCTACGCTAACGCCAATTCCATTTTGCGGGCATCTAAAAATTTAATCTGACTTTGCAAAAACCACAAGTCTCTGCTAAATGTTTTCTTCTCCTCCAAGTAAAACCGGTTTGGAATAATTAAAGCACATGCTGAGTCCTTTCCTCCAGCGGAGCCCCAGCAGAGGCAAGGCCACGGCTCGTCCCCCAGCTCTGGCGCTCCCCGGCGTGACAAGCCCCACACGGCCCAGCCCCGGCCAGCCAGACGCGCCAGCGCTCCGCGTGCCTTATCGAGCCATTTGTGAAAGCTGCCTCTGTAGATAATGAGGGAGTTTTGCTGGTTGCAGCAACATTTGAAGAAGGAAGAGAGGAAGGCAGATGAGAAGGTCACTGCTTTCTCTTTAGAGCCTTCATTTTTTCCCCTCAATGGAAGAAGTTGCCGCTTTCCTGGTCACTTGGAGATTGCGCTGGCAGTACGACGGCGTGCTGTGCTCGCCGTGCTTCGTCGCCACTTTGCTCTCCTCCGAGTGGGAAATTTTAAAAAGCTTTTTTTTTTTTTTTCCCCAAAACCCATTAGAGCTTATGGGAAATGCAGCGGCAATTAGAGATGCCATGGGTGGGACTTCAGATCGGGAAAGATCTTCCCACCTTGCTAAGGCAGGGAAGGGTTTTCTGTGGACTCATGGCCACGGTTTCTTACCTGATAAATGAGCCACAGCAGCTGCAGGAAGATGAATGTGAAGGAAGCAGGATTTCCGAAGAGGGCGCGTGTGGTCCATGGTGCCTGAGCTCGGCGGAGCCCGGCTGAGGTATAATGGCTTTGTCATGGAGCAAGTGGCAGCACTGAGCGGAGAAATGATATTGTCACGAAAACTCCATAGAGGGAGTCCATGAAAGTCCACTTATTGCTCGGGGAAGGAGAGCATGTCAGCTAGCATAGATCTGCTCCCCAGCAGGGAGAACAGGAGGGCTGGCAGGTGGAGAGCGAGCCAGGAGGGTCTGGAGGAAACAAACTGGGATGTGAGCATTTCTGCTGTGCTCCTGAAGCCCTGGGAGCGCTGTGAGACCCAGCCCCATCGCCCCCTCCCTGGGGAAACCGTCCCCACCAGCATCCTCTGGGGCCGGGCAGAGCTGAGCTGGGAAGGCACAGGGGACACGGCTCCCGGTGGAGCCCATCGGTGGGACCCCCAGCATCCTCCACTCACCCCGTCATCGGGCTGTTTGTCGGAGGAGGTGAGAGTAGGCTGTCACGGGCAGGTGGATGGCAGGGACGGGTGGATGGCCCCCCCGCTGTCACCTCCCCACACACGGGCCAAGCCCAACAGCGTGGAAAGCAAGCAAGGCAACTTGGTTGGGAGCCCATAGGCAAACCAGAAACCCTGCCAGCAGTCCCCAGCCTCCACCGCGACGTTCCTCTCTCCCCGCTTGCCCCCCTCTCAGCCTCCATCCAGTGATGTCCCCTGAGCTGTCACAGCCCCCAGTCGCCCCAGCAGGGCTGGTGACAGACCCCTAGGATGGGCATCCGCTGGCAGGAGCGAGCCAGACGGGTGGCGAGGCTGAGTGCAGGGGAGTCATCCCGCCGGTCCCTCAGCTCTGCCGAGGCAGTTACTGTGACACTCGCGACCGCCTCCTCCATCCATCCCTGGCCCAGGCCGGCACGGTGCCCCGCTCCCCGCTGCCTTGCCCTGCAGGGAGGAAAACTGGCAGGTGTGCTAAGCTGTGCGCGCTCTTACGGTGTTCTTTTTTTCTTGCCACCCTTTATTTTCTTGGCTCTCTAGGATAGTGCTTGTAAAAACAGCTGTAAAGAAGTTAAAAAGCAATGTGCTGGCTCAGAGGAGTCATTCAATATCCTTATTAAAGATCTGCAGTACTGGAGCCATAACAGTTCTTGGCACTCAGAGGGCACCTTTCATCTCACGAGTTCAAGTCACTTTACAAGCGCTAATGAATTAAGCTTCATAACAGCTTTGCATGCAGAGCCTCGCAAACGAATTATTCATCTGTTCTCACAATATAGGCATTAAATAATAATAATAAGCTGGTTAATTCTGTCTCTCCTCTGGTCTGGGGATTGTCTCTGAGCCGATATCAATTCCTTCCCGTTTATCCAGCGCTAATGGTCAATATTTCTAACGTGCAGGATTAGGCGAGCAGGGTTTTGCCGGCATGTTGGACTGTCAGGCGGTGTTTGGGTCAGAGCAGGGGTATGGTGGGGCTTCTCCTCTCGGCTCTTCTCCGCTCCGGATGAGCACTGAGCCTCAGGTCCTGCCAAGGGCCGAGCGCTCGTCCTGCCCCGGGTGAGCCATTAACCACCACCTCTCCTTACGTACGTGAGTAGTGCAGCCAGCATCCGGGGAAATGCACCTTCCAGCAAATCCAACACTCTGTGAGGTTTTCCTGGCTGGAGCTTGAGTTATGTGGTGTTTCAGGGGATGAATCCAGAAACAGGCAGTAGGCGCTGCGCTCCTGAAGAGATACAGGAATAGTACTGAATTGGTTCAAACGCTTAAATGAAGCCCATTCGGAAGGATCCTGGTTGAATCGGGGTCTGGGTAAACAGTGCCTTCGGATGTCGCCCTCAGGACGTTGAGGTGCAGTGCAGGGTTTCCTGGGGCGGTCCTGAGAGGCGGAGAGGGAATTGGTTTGGTTTGGTTTGGTTTGGTCCACAACAGAAAAAGTGACACTTCTCAACCAAGTGAAAACCAAAAGTGCCACTCTGAAGTGTTTAATCTGGTGGCAACCAAAGACCCTCCTGCCCCTGGGCACTATCCGATCCTCCTGCTTATTCTCATTTTCTTTTAATTTGTGAGGTTTCAATGCTAAAGCCCAAAACCTTATGGTTTCAACATGGCGCGTTTAATGTTGAAAAGAAAAAGAGCAGCTGTTCCAGCACACCTGCCACAAAAGTAGTCGCTTAAAAACAGTAAAATGCTTTTCAAATTGAACTTCCCTCCCCCATTTTTGTCCAAAGCTCTTCACCTGCTATTTAGCAGAAGCAGCTGTATTTAGTCTTTCAACACCAGATGCTCTCCCTTGGTCAGTGCACACTGTAGAGAGACGTCGCCTTGTCTTTACCACCGTGGTGGCACCTTCCCGGAGGGACTTGCAGAAGAATCAGGGGAGTGAGAGAAAGGGGGGCAGGCAGTGGGTCAGGCAGAAGGTGCTTGTCCCAGTCCCTGAGCTCCAGGAGGGTTGTGTTGGAGGAGGGAGCTGAAGGCTGAATGAGAGGGGACGTGACTGGGCATCTCTTACAAGGAAATCTCCCCATCTCTTACAAAAAAGTAACAAACTGCTTTGACTCAGTTGTCAGCATCGAGTCACTGGTTCAGCGGGGCGAGGGGTACAGCAACAACTGGAAAACTGTCCCAGAAACCCCGAAGCGAGGTGCCCCCTGCTCCGTCTCCGTGCCAAGCCAGCAGAGAGCTGCTGGGGCAAGCCGGGACTGATGGCACCGGGCACCGAGGCCACGGCACATCAGTCCCAGCCCCGAGGGCCGTGGCACAGTGGGAGATGTGGAAGCACAAATGGTTGGTATCTGTCCGGTTCCCTGTTCCCTGAAGGTCGTCAGCGTTGGTAAATGGGAGCAAAGTCAAGACTGGGGCACACTAAAAACCATCTGCCTGTGGTGGAAACTGGGACGGTTGGGCCGCACGGCTGGGGGGTTGCTGGGGCACCTATTCTTACCTGTCGGCGGGGGCTGGCCAAGGAGAAGAGAGGATGTCTGCCCTTGCAAAGAGGAGCTCATGGAGCTGCTCCAGAGAGAGCAGAGCAGGAATGGGCAAGGAGCCAGAGCCATCTGCCAAGCGACCGAGAGCCAAAGCAGACCTCTCGCTAGGCTCGGGCTCACTCCCCGAGGCATCTCGCGCAGTCCCGGGGCTGTAAAGATGGATACACAGATGTGCATCTCTGGTCCGCTGCCTCCTGCTGTCCGTGGGGATGTGACACTGAGGCGTCCCTGCTCCATCCCTTGCAGCAGCACATCCGTGGGGATGGGGGTTGCCCCAAAAGCGGTAACGGCAACTGTGTGGGCATGCTTGGCCTCTCCCAGGAGGGTGGACAGCCCGCGCTGGCAGCCCTCTGCAGCCGCGGGACGGCTTCTTACAGCCAACCAGACCCATGTGGTCCTGCCCTCTGAGGGCACTGGAGGTGGTCCCTCCCATCCCTACCTGGGCATCCCCCTTCTCCTGGTTTCCATGGTGCGTATTTGGGCAGTAATTATAAGGGCGCTGGTGATGTGCTCATTGCTCTATTCATTTGTCTGGGTGCTGAGGTCACCGTCTTCACAATGGCAATAATTATAGCAATGAACACACAATAAAATAAATCTCCAGTTGAAGCCGAAGTCTAGAGGGAAAAAATCCCAGGAGCTGTCTCTTTTGCAAGGATGTGAGATAAAGAAAAGCTCGCTGCCAGGGATCTGCCATTTTCTCCCTGTGATCTGGAGAATGCAAGTGTCTAACGTGATCCGGAGCGGCGTCTGAAAGCACTGGTGCAACAGGGTTTGAATTAGCCAGGGGTTCACGCTGCCCAAACCAGCTGGGAAGCAGATCCCGAAAGGGGGATGCTGTGCCTGCCCCAGAGGCGGGGGTCGGGGGACAGCAGCCCTGCCGGCGCCGAAAGCCTTGGCTGCGCCCGGGTGCTGCGGGATTGCTGAGTCAGAAAAATAATAGTACTGACGAGTCGGAGCAGAGCAGCAGGCAGATATGCCGGGGGGGTTAGCAATTGCTTCCCGCCTCCAGCTCCTAAAGCCTCTTGCTGGGAATCCCAGCTCCCGTTAGATCCGACAACTTCTTTGCTCACCACGTGACCTTGGACGAATAATCTTTCCTGTGGTGGCTGCTTCCCCACCTGCATCGGGGACAAGGACGCTCCCCAATTTTCCAGTCAAGGCCCAGAGATGGAGACACACGGGGGTTTGCTCCCACAGTGTGGGACTGGGATGAGCCGGCTGCTCCCTTGGGTCAACCGTGGGTGGAAGCAGCACCCGTGGGCTAGTGCGGGGTCCTGCGTGTGGCTACCAGCTCGGGCACATGTAGCATCGCAGCAGCAGGGATCTGCTGGCCCGCGGCCACTGCGAGCTGGGGCTAGGGCACCTCTGCTCTGCCCCACGGGAGCCGAGGGCAGGGTTTAAGGAGCGCTGGAGAGCAGAGCCCCTGGGTCACCGCTCGGTCCTGCCTGGGCACTTCCACGCGACCCACCAGGAAGCAAAATTATCTCTATGCCATTCTGAGCTTAACACGAGTGGTTGGGAACCGGGAGCGGAGTGTCAGCGGCGGGGTAAGCGTGTGTGGAAATAGCGTAAGATTAATTACAGGAGCAACGACTACGAGTGTTGATAAATCAGCTCCCGTTAGGAGAGTACCCGTGGTCCTGTAACTATCTACCATTCTCAAGCTGGGATGAATGAACTAGCTAATTGTTTGCTGTGCTGAAAAGCAATCTTCAGGGAGCAGCACATTACATTAAATGAGTCAGCTCCGTGCTGGCAGGACTATTATCAAATATTATAATATTTAGCTGGACGATTTCTACCCAAGCTCAGTGGCGAACAGAGAAGGGTGTTGTTTTCGTCAACGTATAAAGACAGACAGACATCGGATACTGTTTGTTTCCTGATGAACGGAGATCTGGCAAAAAATGGGATCATTTCACTTGTTAGTGCACTTTTGAAATGAGTCATGTGTGCTTCAGCGCTGCTTCCAGAAACTTAATTGAAAGTTCTGGTGTCTCTTGTTGTAAGGGGAGAACCATATGCTATCGAAAGACATGACTTGTTTTTTTATAGTCCAGAAAGATTATAACAGCATCAAATCCCAACTGTTGTGGCAATGCATTCAGAGAGCAGGAATAAATCTAGGAGTTTCTACTGTAAGGCAATCAAAAACCTGACAGCAACAGCAACAACAAAAGAGGAGAGACTGCTTGCGAAAACGCGGCTTCGGCGTGCTGTTTGAGAGCACAGATAATCGTTGCCGACTGATCTACTTAAGGGCAAAGGGCTGTGGAGAAGTCTCCCCCTCCTCCAGCAGAGGATGGGATGGGTGACACAGTCCGTTGTTTGCGAGGTGCTGGTGCTGCTGGCAGTCCAGCCTGCCGGCCCGTCTTTGAAACCCCTGGTTAATCATCCCATGCCGTCCCATTCATCCTTTCTTATTATTATTTGCAAAGCTCTCTTGGCTGGAAAACAAAGTCGGTGAATAACATGCTGGGAAACAAACCAGCCTCGTGACGCCGGTCTCCTGCAGCGTCAGGAGCCGAGCCGTGAATCCGCCGTGAGCCGTGGGAGAACAGTGCTCCCGAGATCCTCGTCTAAGAGCTTTCTCGGGAAGAGCCGGAGTCCCTCCGTGACCACCTCGTCAAAGACCGCGTGCAATCGCACCGCAGAGGGCTTGCTAAGGCAGCCTCTGCAAGACGATGAAGCGAGAGCAAAAAGCCCGAAACGGCAACGCTGAGGGTGCAAGTTGCATTGTCTGAGGAGAGCAGTGTGGGCAGCTGAGGGTGCTTATGCAGCGACATCCCAGAGGGACGGAGCCCTCCTTCATCTCCTGGAGATGTCCACAAGGACGCAGTCTGCCAAGCGCAAGGGTCACAAGTCGGTAGTAGCTGGGTTTATTTGGCCGTGAAGCTGCAGGGCGCTAGCGGTTGGGTTACTGAGGCTTGCTCGTTGAGTTTAGTTGGGATTTCTGTTGGGGTGGACTGTTAACAGCTCTGTCACTTCCGTGGCCATCCCAGCACAGCCCCGCGTCTCTCCTGTGCCTCCCCCGCCCGCCGTTTCACATGTCCTCCCTTCCTTCTGCAGGTCGTCTTCGTAAACAAGCGCATAATTTTAGGTAACTGCTTAAACGCCAATACAACAGCACCTATTTAAAGCAAAATACCACCTTAGCGTTTGTGTGCTGGGGATGAAAGGGGCCGTTTCCCAAGCAGGGGTGCGTGTGCCGGGCTGGGAGCCGGCTGGAGCAGGAACGGCCCCATGTGGGGAAGGAGAGAGTCCTCGGAAGGTCCTGCTGTCGGCGGGACTGCAGCAGAGACAGTAATGAGATAACGGCAGCCCCGTCAGAAGTGGTAACCTGCAGGAACTCAGCCTTTCCGTAATTCTGCGTTTCCCTATTTTATACGTATGCCATATGCTACAGCGGCATATGTCAGAAGATAAATTGCATGTGACAGAATAATATATTATGTAGAACTTTATGAGGGCTTGCTGCTGTTGATAGATTTCTTCCCTCTTTTTCTTTCTTTTCCTCCTTTTGCGTGTTTATCAGTTCAGAAAACCTAATTTCCCGCAAAGATGGCTAAGACACTTGCAGGGCTACTCCTTGAAAATTTACCCAAGGGTCGACGAAAATGAATACAATTAACGAGTGAAATGGCGGAAACTTGGCCGAAGTATTTCAACTTCAAAATCGGGCGATAAAATCGAATGTAAGTTGCTCCTTTCAGTGGGCACAGGTAATATCCTCCGGATATTAACCCAACGAAAAGATAAATGAACGCTCAGCGCTTCTTTATGTCGGGAGGATGTTTTTGAGGGCCCACCCAGCTTAGCACCTGAATCAAAGGTGCTGGGGTCATTTTAGATACGGCTTACCTGTCACCTTAAAAGGTTCCTGTGACATCTCACGGGAACAAAAAGGCTGTTGTTATTTCTAGTGCTGTAATGGGAGACCCAACTAGTAGGGAAAAAAGCTGGGTTTTTTCTACATTTTTTTTGTCTCAGGCAGAGGAGTAAAATTTCACCTCCGAAAGACCGATCCTGCAAGACACTGGGTCCCTGCGCTCCACGAAGGTGGTGGGGCCTTGAGACCTCCTGGGATGTGCTTAGCAGATTGAGTGGTGGCCAGGGTAGAATAAAGGTTGACAAAAGCCTGGTCTGACCTAAGGGGGACAGTGCTGTGATCCAGCAGACTGCTCTCAAGGCCTCAGAAGCAAATAAAAACAGGCAAATAAAGCGGCTGCTTTGGAAGCCGTTCCGAAGCTTTGCGCTGCAGCCGACACGTGAATGGATCCTAGGCACAATTCAGAGCAGAGAGGCAGGAAGAGCATCTCTCAGAGCACTTTCCTCCTGGAGTAGCACCGAGCTCCAAAATTTTTTTTTCAAGTACAACAAGCGTAAGGGGCAGGGCAGGGCAGGACAGAGGTGACATCGCAGGCTACCACTTCATCCCGAGAGCCATCTGCGAGGCCGCGTCCTGCGAGGGGTGACATGTCCCCTTCCCTCCTAGAGCTGGCGGTGACAGAGGGCGAGGTAGGGGGCGTCTCATCCAAGTCACCCCTGGAAGGGCCCTGGCTACCAGGCTGTCCCCCAGGCTATCAGAAACTTTCACCAAAGCTATCATTCTTCTTGGAAATCCCACTCTTCCCGCTCCAGCGCTGGCAGGGCAAAGCAGGGCTGGGAGAGTGCTTCTGCTCCCCGCTGCACACGTGAGAGCAGCAGGAGCACCAGCACACTCGGGGCCACGCAGGAAAAGCAGATTTTTAATGACTTGATGGGTCTTTGATTCCAAATTTGTATGTATAAATATATATATAGCATCATGAGTCATGGCAGCGCTCTGGGAGCACAGGAGGGCGGTGAAAAGAGTGCCTGACCGCTAGCTAATTTGACGATCTCCCCCTGTGCCAGTTGCTCGCCCGTGCTGAGACGCTGCTGACCTAATGGATGGCGGGGAGTTTGGGGGACTCAGTCAGGCTGCCCGCCGCCCTAATCAAACACCAGCCTGCAAAAGCCCCCAGCCGCCCAGCCCATGCCAGGCGCTGAAGACAGCCCCGATGCCTTGCATTGTAAAGCACCACATTGGTTTTAAGCTGCGGACAGGGGAAAAGACATTTCTGAAACGACAAAGCTTCTGTTCCCTCCGTCTTTTCTCTGTAGAGCGAAACGCCCACCTTGCGGGGGGCTCACGCAAGGGCCGTGTCCCTCTTTCATCTCACTCACCCCTCTGCGTTGTACGCTTCTGGCAAAACCGCAATGGATGTGGTAACCTTTATGGTAGGCACACCAGTTGGTATTCCTCCAGCCCCAGTGGCTTCAAAGCCCAACCAACCAGCCCAGCCCGGGAACGGCTGTATTCTTGCCGAGCCAAATTACAGAGATGTTAAAGCGAGCGGGTGGGAAGAAGGCACACCAATCTGTGCTCCGCTGGGAACATGCAGAGAAGTCGAACTTCTTAAGGAAATGTCTGCAGGTGGCTGAATTGAAATTCCCAGGGAGCAGGACAAGCAAACAGATCACGGGAGGCATGTTTTAGAGAGTCGTTGTGTATACAGAAGCCAAGCACATTGCAAACTACAAAACTGGCAATGCCAAACAAGCCGATTTCTGCCCTCGGCCACGCAGGTGTACAGCTGTAGCACAGCTGCGATGGAGGAGGCAGCCCTAAACCCAAGCTTAGGTTGTTGCCCCTTTCCCTGCCAGATTTCCGTCCACATCCGAGTGCTCTTGTGAGCCCAAATGCTGCGACGCCCCGTGGGGCAGGCTGGGCATAAGACACGAGCCGTCTGTGTGCCTCCCTGTGTCTCCTTGCCTCTGCCAGCGCCTGCAAAACCTCTAGGGATTATCCACAGAACGTCTCTCACCACGAGGAGGGTGCTGCGCGCTCCTAAAGGAGACCTGGCCACAGCAGGCACAAGGCTCGGAGCCAGCCGGGACGGGGGTGACAGGCAGGAGTTGGGCAGCCCTGGGGCGCTGGTGCCTCCGGGAGCACCCGGTGAGGTGCAGAAGGATACTTTCCTCCCATTCAAGGGCAAGTGAGTGAAATGGCCAAGCTCAGTTACTCACAAGCTATTGCCAGGCGGTGCCCAGCATGCTTAGACAAACCAGCCTGACGGGTTTGCTAGAGAACAATGATTTGCCCGCGTTGCCAGGTGTCTTTCTCTCACTTCTCTGTAAGCACTCTGTAGTCCTTAACATTTTACAGTGCCCAAAAAGGAAGAATGAGCTCAAGTCCATCAAGAAACTGCCGAGGAAAGAGGTCTTGTGAAGGTCGTAGGTGATCGTCTCCTTTACTGTTTGCTAGTTGCATTTCTCCCCAAGAGTTTCCAGATGATGTTATTGCCCCGCGTCGTCTTTTGAGGTGAAATAGTGTGAGAAAGCACAAGCTACAGTGGCTCCTTTCTCCTTAGTAATCGTTTCCCTTGCTGCAGCTTACGCGTGTACAGCCCAAGGGAAAGATTTAGTGGGCCATTTGCTGAAGGACCTACGGCCAGAAAGCTCTCTGGGTCTTGCTGACATGACTGCTAGGTGGATTTGTGTAGGATACCTGAGGAGGCAGAGTCCCTGGGAGGAATCACCCAGAATGAAATTCCTACCCATTGACAGCAAGACAAAAATAGAGCATTTTCAGAGTTGTTGAAGCAGGAGTTGATTAGCTGTGTAATGTAACGCTATTTAGTAATCTACAACAATGGCACACCCCATTTATTCTAACACGGCGGAGTGTTGTCCTAATGGCAAAAGCAATAAATACAGCACCCACCGCCTGCACCGCCTTCGGGGGAGTGCACAGGCTGCAGGGGCCGCGCTGTGACACCCAACGCGCTGCTGTGTGGCCTTCCTTCAGCCACCCAGGGGGCTGGGGACCCGCTGCCATGGGATGAGCAGGCTCACGGAGATGACTGGCCCTTTGCCCTGCGAGGGTTCACCTGGGGGAGTTATTGCAAAGAGCCCAAGCACAAGTGCCATTAGCTGGGGCTCCTAAGAAGAAGGTCAAGCCAGAGACTGAGCCAAGCTCCAGCGTTTCTTACCCCTGAGGCCGAGCAGGAAGGATGGCCAGGACTGAACAGAGGAGGCTGATGGCATTCACAGGCTGGTCTGGAGCTACCTTGGGTGTCTTGCTAGCTCTTGGCGTGAGCATTGACAAATCTTGAACAGCAGCAGCTTGTGGAGGTTGAGCCTTGTAGGGGCAGCTCCATGGCACGTCTTCACAAACAAGACAACACAGGGCTTCTGTGGGAGTCTCCAGGCTCCGCTGCTTCGTCTTCATTACTGGGTGTCTACACCTGTTTGCCATCTCCTCTTCACAGTCACTTTGATTGTGTGAGCAATTAGCAGGTCTGGCGCTAGGAAAAGGTGTTGCGGCGTGCGCTGCGGGACAGGAGCAGCAGTTATTTTTAGGCCCGTAGAGCTGCTACTACAGCACCCCTCATGCTGCTCCGCCACCCCAGCGGCCCAGGGCAGAGGGCTCAGCCAGAGACCCCGCACCACGGAGCCACCGCCTGCTTGCTGGCACCTGCGTCACGCCACAGAGTTGGCACCCGCTGCCGCGCTCACACCTCCTCACACTCAAGGGCAACGGAGCTGGCGAGGGGTCTGGAGCGCAAATCTTATGAGGAGCGGCTGAGGGAGCTGGGGGTGTTCAGCCTGGAGAAAAGGAGGCTGAGGGGAGACCTTCTCGCTCTCTACAACTCCCTGAAAGGAGGGGTAATGAGGGGGGGTCGGTCTCTTCTCCCAAGGAACAGGCGATAGGACAAGAGGAAATGGCCTCAAGTTGCACTAGGGAAGGTTTAGACTGGATATTAGGAAAAATTTCATCACAGAAAGTGTTATCAAGCATTGGAACAGGCTGCCCAGGGAGGTGGTTGAGTTGCCATCCCTGGAGGTATTTAAGAGACGTGTAGACGTGGCGCTGAGGGACATGGTTTAATGGCGGACTTGGCAGTGGTGGGTTAACAGTTGTGCTCAATGATCTTAATGGTCTCTTCCAGCCAAAATGATTCTATGATTCACACTGGCGGGGAGGTTGACTCTGAATGGAGCAACCAGGGGTACGCTTTGGGCCAGCCCAGGAGGTCACTGGAAAAAGGCATGTTCGTAGCCAAGGAGCAAGTCAGTTGGTTGGTCGCCACTGTGAACGTGGACAGACTACAGCTAAATGAGGTGGGTTTTTTCTTCCCATTTGTAAAGATAAATAGAAGTCTCTGAGCTCCCTGCTGCAAACTCTATGCAAATTTAGACCTGGCGCAGCTGAGCCCGTGGTTCTGAATGTCAGCAGATGTCCCTGGTACAGGATCAGAGGTTTGCAAGCCTTCGGCACCTCTCGCCCCTGGAGCTGCAGAGTGCGTGCCTTCTCAGCTCAATCTGGTCCAAGCACGTCTCAAGAAGGTGACTCTGAACACGCTCTGACCTGTGGAGCTGGCAGGAGCAACGTGGCATCCTGGACGTGGCTCAGCAGACAGGACCCTCAAGCATGAAGTTGGCCCGAGTCCCAGATGCAGCCAAGCAGTGAGCTGGAGCTGACAGCTGTCTGCAGGGGCCGGGGAGCCTTGGCGAAGGAGCCCCTCGGCCATCCAGGGGAACTGTCGTCATCCCTGTGGCTTCAGGAGTCTCCCAGAGCAGCTTTCTCACACTGCGGGAATGATTCACCAGTGGTGCCCTGGCCTCCCTTCTGTCCGCTATGTGGGATGTGGCATGCGACGTTCTGCCCCCAGGGGAGTCTTGACTTGACCTGGCTTTGCCTCCGGTGCTGATTCTCAGGAATGAAAAAAAAACAAAGACGCTGGAGAGAGCTGGAGACCAAGGGCAGCAGTCCCCGCAGGCAGGGTGCACAGCCTGTCCCGCTCCCAGCAGCTAGCTGTGCACAGAGCAGCCCCACCAGGAGGCACAGGTCACAACCAATGCTTCTTACAACACCTTTTATTAATGAAGCTGCTATTATGAGTGCAATCAAGCTGTTGGTAAGAGAACAGTGTCACTAACTCACACACAGCAGTTCCCTGGCTGGAGCCCCAGCGGACAGGCAGGCCCTGGAGGGTCATGGTGATGTGCCAATGATTTTTAGGCTCAGAAAGTCCTTCCGGGGTCCCTGCTTTCATCAGATGTAGACATAACCTGTAGCCATGGTCTGCAGCAGCACCAGAGCCGAGGGCAGGCAGGTCCTGCGGCCGCCCAGCGCAGGCACTTGCAGAGAAAGGCTGGTCCCCGACCCCCCAGAGCAGAAGCCCTGCCAGCCTCCACCCCTGCCCGCTCCCCGGGCCAGAAGGATGGGGCAGCTGGAGGCGTTTGTACCTGCCTCATTGAAAGCAAGTGTATCGTTGACTTCTGTGGTTCTCACCGTGCCCGAGGACCCGACTTTCCAGCAGCCCCTGATGCAGCTCCCACAAAACACAGGCTTAATTCCTCCTCCCTGCTGCTGTTAGTGGAGTGCTGCAGTCCCAGAGAAAACTCCGTACAGGTTGCAATGTGACTCACAGAGTGACCTTGATTCAGGGAGCATGTGTGCTGTCTTCAGATCTACGGACTGTCCCCTTCCAGATTGCTGGGATCTCCATTTCAGCGTGCTATCGCACTGCATTCCCACGCTGCTCCCAGACGATTTGAACCCACCCCAAACTTTTGGGCCAAGCTCTGCCAAATCCAAGGTAAACAAGCCTTTGAGCATGCAGGCAAGCACACTACTGAGCTGGAGAGGGGAAAGCGAGGCGAGAGGTGGGAGCAGCGGTGCTGGCAGAGCATCCCATCACCGCTGCAGGGCAGCCTGCACCGCAGCCAGCCTTGGCAAAGGAGAAGCTCTGTCACAGCGAGGAGGACAGGGCGGGTAGGAGGTGGAGGTGAAGCAGCAAACATGCCTCTTTGGGAACCACGCTCCAGGAGTCAGGAGCACCTCTAGCTGTTCGTCTTCCCCACGGTCAACCCGGTTGCACCAGGGAGTCGGACTGTCCTGAAGGACATCTATCATGGCATCTGGAGGGTCTTGCCATTATTTACTTATTTAGCCTTGCAACTCCTAACCCAGGTCTCAAGTATAAGAGGTCTAGAAAAATCATGCACCTCTGTGAGCCTGACAGCTTGATTGCCTAAGGCTGAAGGTCAGAGAACACCTCTAGCTTCCAGGAGGCTGGAGGCATCATGATAAGGTAGCCAGCAGTGAGCAGGAATAGTCATGAGAAGCTGAGAAGAAGGTAAAGGAGAACTGGGTATTAAGCATCTTGAAGTCAGCCTTTGTTTCTGGTCCATAAAAGGCAGACCCTACAGAGCACCATTGATTGGAGCCATCACGCCCAGCGATGAAGCAGGGTGTTGGATCTGCGGTGGCCAGAGGGCCTTTTCCCATTTGTTTGATCCATCGGTGCCACGCTAAGGCAGTACAGCGAGTGCCACCACCCAGGAGGGTGGCAATTCAGCTGTGATTGGGTCAGGATTAGGATTCCTGCAATCTGTGGTGGCACACCAGCAGTAGTGATGTCCATCGCACCGTCGCTGAGCTGGCGGTACGGCCTGGGGCTGGTGATCCCAGAGCGAGGGGTCAGTCTGGGCCCTGCTCCAAGGGAGAGCAGGAGCCTGAACTAGCAGGGGTGTGGGATCCGTGCAATGCTCCGGCAATACTGGTGAGGCCGCCTCTGGAGTCCTGGGTCCAGTTCTGGGCTCCCCGGTTGAAGAAGGACAGGGAGCTGCTGGAGAGGGTACCGGAGAAGGGACTGGAACACCTCTCTTGTGAAGAAAGGCTGAGGGATTTGGGTCTTTTACGTCTGGAAAAAAGACGGCTGAGGGGGGACCTTATCAACGCTGATAAATACTGAAAGGGGGGGTGTCAGGGGGATGGGGCCAGGCTCTTTTCAGCGGTGCCCGGGGACAGGACAAGGGGTAACGGGCACAAACTTGAGCATAGGAAGTTCCACCTAAACACGAGGAGGAACTTCTTTACTTGGAGGGTGGCAGAGCCCTGGCACAGGCTGCCCAGAGAGGTGGGGGAGTCTCCGTCTCTGGAGACATTCCAAACCCGCCTGGACGCGTTCCTGTGCCACCTGCTCTGGGTGACCCTGCTCTGGCAGGGGGTTGGACTGGGTGATCTCCAGAGGGCCCTTCCAACCCTACCAGTCTGTGGTTCTGTGATTCTGTAATACCTGAGCGTCCCCTGCACTGCCTTGATGGCAGCTCCTGCAAAGCCCAGAGGGTGGCTGGCAGCACGGGGACAAGGGTCCCGGCCCTGGCAGGGCAGAGGGAGGTGGGGGGACCAGGGCTCACAGCGGTGGGGCTGCGCAGAGCGGGTGCCAGCGAGCTGCGGGCCCCCTCGCATCGCATCCGTGCACTCATGAAGGGTTGCCGAGAGGGACTGAAGGGAGGCTGCGTGGTCCGTGGAGCTCTGCCCCTCTCCTCTCCCTTGCAGCCGGCTGCTGAGTCCCTCCTCCCCTGCACATCGCCCCCAAAGCGCTTAGATTAAATGATGGCGGAGGGAAGAAATACCGCTTCATCTAGGCAACGCATCTCAGCCAGAGATCTGTCATCTAGGTGACATCTCCTGACTGGCAAGCTGGCCACCCCGCTCTGGAGAGCTGCTGGGAGCTTTCCCCTGGCGGTGTCGGCTCTGCCTGGGCACCAGACTCCTGTCTGCACCGCTCTTTCCCAGCGGTCGGGCACTTTAACAGGGATCCACTCACATTTGCTGCCAGAAAAGTATTTAATACAGGAAGAGGCTTTTCTAAGCAAATGAAGAGTGAGGGGTTATTTAGCACTGGCAACGCCACAAACTTGCTCTGTGCGTTTCTGTACAAAAATTGCACAGACAGCACCGGGAGGCTGCAGGGTGCTCCGTCTGCGGCTTTCCATCTTCCCCAGCCTTGCCAGGCCAGCTGGCCTGCTCCCATCCCGCTCCTCCTCCCCGTTCCCCAGCGGACTGAGGGATCCTGGGTTATAAAGGTAGAAGCAGAGTCTGCTGCCATCCCCCTCGTGCTGCCTGTACTCTTTGGGATGCTGGTCCCTGTTCCTCAGATGAGGCTCAGGGACGACCTGCGTCGCTCACCTACCAGCTGGCCAGGTAGGTTCTGCTGCTGGCAGGCTGGAGCCCATCCCGTGCCACGACAGCGATGGGACCCCAGGAGCAGAACAAGCCGTAGCCTTTCTCCACGTGGCCTGCACCAGCGACTCTGATCAAATTGGGCTCGCTCAGTCTGCAGCGAGCGGCCAGGGACACCCTGGACTGGGCCACGTCCCCAGCACTGGCGGGGAGAAGGGGATGCGTGGGCAGCGTGAGGCTGGCTGGGCACCGCGACGAGAGCCGTCGCTGGGGAGGGCCCCTCAGCCAAGCTCCCTGGCTCACCCACCAAAGTAGCCTGGAGGTGCCAGACGTTGTCCGCAGGGAAGCGAAATGCCCTGCCTGGTCCGTGCTGCCTGTGCTGGAGAGGCTGGCGGCAGAGCCGGGGCCTGACGGCAGGGACAGGGATGACAGTGGGGACAGGGATGATGGCAGTGCTGGGGATGATAGCAGGGCTAAACCAGTGACAGGGACAAGGCTGATGGCAGGGACCACGGAGAACCTCTTTCCTGGGTCCACGTGCCCTTCTGGGGCAATGAGGGACCCTGCGAGTGGCAGGGAGTGTGGCTTCACGAAGGGGCACAGCACCGGTGCTGTGCCAGGTCACTGGGGAGACAGCCAGGAGCGCGTGTGCTACTTTGATGAAGAAAAATGAGCACATTTATGTCAGCTCCAGAAAAGTAACATCTGCATGGGGCCTTAATGAAAAGCCAGGTACCTGGTAATATAATTACCGTCTGGATTGTCAACAGCAAATTAAACCTTGTTTAGGCTGGGTGCTGCCTTTCCTCTGGGGGTTATTTTCTGCAGGTAGGAAATCAGCAGAGCTCTTGGGGCTGAGGGTTTTGTTGTTATCTGGGGGGGTGTTTACCCTCGTGGACCCAAATTTCTCCTGTCCCTGAAGCATTCAGCCTCTTCTGGTGCAGCACAGGCACAAGAGGCAGCTTCTCCCTCGATGCCCTTCCCTGCAGAGAGATGCCGCTGCGGGGGCAGTCGTGCCTCTCTCCTTCGAGGGGCCAAATTTGCCGATTCAAACCCTGCTCCCAGCCTGGGCAACTGGTCAACTGCAGGAGAGGCCTCAAGGCAGGTCCTGAAGGATGCTGAGCACCTTCCCCCGTGAAGGCAGAGGCTTGGTAGGCACCGGAGCCCAGAGTCCGGGTGCTTCCGCAGAGAGCGACTGGTCTGCTGCCTCCCTGCCGTGCCCTGCAGAGAGACTTCAAAGCAAAGGAAGGTTTGACCTCCTAACTGGGATTCCAGTAGCTCCTGGGTCATGGTGGCGCCAAGCCTAGAGCAAGCTAAGTTCTCCTAGGTCGCAGCGTGCTAAGTTAAAGCTGGCACCAGCGTCTCTCTGGAGTGGAGAGGAGCCTGAGCCGGGGCCGTCCAGGCTCCCAGCCAGGGCTGAGCCCCGCGGCAAGACCACGCCAGCCTTGAGGAGCCGGGCACGTGGCGTTCCCTGTCCAGGAATGATGCTCATGGGCTTCCACTGGGCTCAAACTTGCTAGCCCTGTCACTTCACTGTCTCCACTTCCAACATCACCATCTTCAGTGATGGGGGATCTCAGCAGGGAGGGACGTGCTGCAGCTTTGCTGCCGCTGCTTGGGGAGGTAGAAGGAGGCGAGCGGGCGGCGAGCGACAGCGCGTCTTTGCCCCTTGCACTCATCCACATTCCTTGTGCTTCCAATTCCCGTTTTTGGCCATGCATGACATTAACAGCTGTTCTTAGGTAATCACAGATGGACAGTACAGGCTCTGCCCAGCACTTTTCCTTCTCTGCCTGGTTCTGCTCTCCGTTCCTCTCTGAGGTGGAGGAGAGCAGGGAGCTCTCATGCCCTCCCTGCCAAAAAGCTATTTTATCCTATTGATGGTAAAAAAATACTTCCAAACATGCCTTCCAATGAGTCAAGCAACGTTTTTAGAGTGGGACTGAGTCCCGGGATGAACGAGGAGGGCACAGTACGGCCTGTCCCATGTTCTGGAGACAGAGCGTGCATGTCCCCAGGTGGTATGAGTGGGGTGGCTCTGGTGCTCGCTCGTCACGCAGACTGTGCTTGTTCTGTGAGGTTTTGCTGGTCAATCACCACTGACCACGTTTTCCCAGAGGAGCTGCATTAATAAGTGCCGTGGCCTCTGCCTACGTCGCCCGCCAGCCCCAGTCCCCAGGTGCAGGGCGAGAGCTGTCAGCAGGAGCCCAGGCTGCAGCAGGTCTGGAGAGAGCAAATCATCGTGTCCCGGTGTCCCTTCCGAAGGGCTCAGAAGTGCGTTGAGATCTGTGGATCAAAAGAGCTTGTGGGGAAAGGCCAGTGGGGGCTGCTGCTGCAGAGCGGGGAGGGCTGAGGCGACCCCCTGCAGGGTGCGGTGTCCCTTCCCCTTCCTTGTGCTGCTTCTCACTCGGGCAAAGGCCCCTCTCCCGACCCTCTGAGCCCATGTGCTGGCCCGCTGAGCCGCCTTGTCCTGGGTTGAGCCACACAGGACTAATTCCTCTTCTAATGCTTGGGAAAACTGCACTTTTAGAAGACTCTAGTGTCTGAATTCACAAAAATATTTACTTTACAGCCAGCTAGGTTCTGGGGGATTCAAGGTCTCGGTGTTTTCGAGCCTCGCCAGGTGCGGGGATGAGGAGGAGCGAGACCCGGGCACTCGACCCAGGCTGCCAACAGCATTATTTCATACCATGAATGCCACATGCAATATGAATTAGAAAGTTTGCTGCGTAGTCTCTCTCTCCCTTGATGCTGGCGGTCCAGAGAACTCCTTGCCCCGGTGCCGGAGCCCTGAGCCCTTCCCTTCCTCCCGAAGCCGCAGCGCTCGCAGGGTCCCACATTTGCTGTCCCTGCGGGGAGTGCACGGCTTCTGCTGATGGAATGGGCTGGGTATAGTCCTTGTGTATTTTATGATGGTATCGGGACCAATACTGGATCTTTAGTATTAGTAATGTTAATTATTTAGTCTTATTCTATTAAATCTATTTCTATTTCAACCCTGGTGTTTCCTTGTTTTTCCCCGATTCCCCTTCCCGGGTGGGGAGGGATCATCAGATGATAGAATAATTGCCTAAATGGCAATAAATTGTTGTGGGTTTCTCAAACCATAACACAGCCCAGCCCGGGGCAGCCTGCTCCGCAGGCACTGTCTGTCCCGGAGAGCCCAGTGCCAGGGCACAGCACCGCAGCGTGACCCCCACATCCAGACTTGGGCCGGACTTGGGTGCAGGGGCATGAATTTTTCCTCCTGAGTCCGTCACGTACTTCTCATGGGGATCTTGAATGAGCCACTTACCACTAAACCTGTGTAAAGCAAGGGTGCAGCATCCCTGCCCTGTGGAAGAGCTGAGAAAGAGAAGTCCCGGGTACTCGAGTGCAGCGGGACGGCCACGCCGGCTCCCGCAGGGACAGTGCTGCATGAGGAGGTGCAAACAGGAGAGGGAGGGAAGCCGTTTTAGGCTGGTGCTCCATGGCATCCTGATGTTGTCTTGTCTCTGGAGGTGTTTCTGACGCTGTCAGCTCATCCTGCCTGGCAGGGCATCGCGCTCACCAGCCAGCAGCACAAGATGCCCCGATGATAAATAGTTTCAAAGGCAGGACTAGGTAGGGCTCAATATATTATCATCTTGCTATTAACGCGTAGCTTCAGGTGCCAAAAAGCAGCTTTCCTGGCATGCCTGCAGGGTTGTTATGCCAGACCTGCATCCCAGCTCCAACTTTGACAATGACGCTCTTGAGCTGTACTTGCTCAGGTGCAGCCTGCAAACAAACCACAGAGCGACCAGGCAATTAATAGGATTCTCAGCCTGTCCTGTCCCAGATGTTATTTCTAAGCGTGTCATTGGCCAGAACTGTTCAGGGTAGTTCTATCCTGTGAACTGAAGGTCCCAAGGATCTGGTTGAGGTAAGGAACCGCTTCCTACCGCTGTTGCCAGGTCCCGGCAGCAGCAAGGGGGAGCAGCGCCCAGGGCAGGGGGGGATGGAGGTAGCATGAACCGCCCCATCCTGCTCCTGAGGCTCGCAGCTTAGGGAAAAACCCCTTCATGAGCCGCCTCAGTATCCATCTCCCAGACTCTCGGTCTCTCCAGGATCTGGCTCCAGCACGGCCCGTTGCCCTCACTGGTTCACCTGGCTTGGAGTTCACTAGTGGATCTGGATCACACGCGCACACAAGGATGCGCCACACAGGAATGTAAGAAGGCAAGACAGACTGCGCGCTTGTTCCTCCCTGTTCTACCTGGATCCTTCCCTTTCCCCACCTTTGACCTTTCTCCGGACCATCCTGTAACAAGTATTGTGCAATCCCCAAATTCCCTGGTTCAATCCCCAAACATCCCCTGGGAGCCCCCCAGGAAGCCCTGGGCGCTTTATGCATCAGCCCCGTTAGCGTGCACACCTTTCCAGAGAGTTTCTGCTGTGGAATCCCCACAGCGGCAAAGGTGTGAACGCCCAGCCGTGCTGGTTTGGGGGTGCCTGCGGGTTAGCTGAGGCCGGCAGCGCCCCATTTCCTCTGGTCACTCTCTGTTTATTTGCGTCGTCCTTACACAGCCAGCCTTGAAGGACAGGCACAGGGACACAGCAGGGAAAGTGCGAAAGAAGGATGTTCGTCGCCGCTTTAGGTGAGCATAACTCTCATTTGAGGTGTTGCGCTTCTGCACAGCATAAATATGTGTGAACACACAAGCACCACAGCAGCCCTGTCTTTGAAGGATATTTGTGTCCCGTCCTGACCCCTTGGCAAAGAGTCCGTGGTCGAATAACAGCACAAGGTAATTGGTGTCTGTGGATGCCTGAGCTGGGACCACCATGCTCGTTACACGGGAGTGCGATTTGGAATGACACGGCAGCCTTGGGAGCGCATGTTGTGTCATCCCTGCTAAACTCCCATGGCTGAGCACCAGAACAAGTACCCACAGCATCGCGTTTCCCCTCGCTAGACACAGCACGAGCGATCGCATTTCTCCCTAACGAGCCCAGGGCCCCACTTTGCAAGCCAGGCACAAATTCATATTCAGAGACTTTTCCAGTCCCAAATGGCTTATGAGCTATCCCGGTAAGACAGACAGAGGAAATATCATAAGGCTTGCTTCACAGATGGGGAATTGAGGCGCCAAAAGGTTTAAGTGACTTAACAGGGATTCGGAGAGGAGTATCTCCAGAGCCCAAGCACAGAAGCATTTGGAAGAAGGCCTGACCTTTCAGCGTCCACCTCATCAAAAAGAGCGGGTGGTACAGAAGGAGAGGTATGGGCAGCTACGGATGAGCACTCCAGCCCAGCCCAGCGTGGCCCCAGCTCCTCCGCCCTGCACCAGCCTGGTGGGATGCTGACAAGCCCCCGGGGACCCTGCCCTGGCAGAACCCTCTGTCCCCTCCTGCTCCACTGCGGTGGGGAGAGGCTGTCCCCACCGCTGGGCAGGGTGTGCAGAGGCCGCAGGGACCAGCACACGGGACACACATGATGGACCGGCACACGGGACACCAACAATGGACCGGCACGGAGGAGACGGTGATGGACCGGCACACGGGACACACACAACGGACCGGCACACAGGATATGGGCAATGGACCGGCACAGAGGACACTGTAATGGACCAGCACACAGGGCACCAGTGATGCTGGCACAAGGCAGATGCCGAGGTTAGGAAAGCAGCTAACCTCCTGACATGAGTGGAAAAAAGCAGCCCACATGGCCACACGCTAGCCTCAGGAGCCCACTGGCACGTGCAAGGAGAGCTCTGGAGACGGAGAGGGAGTTAGTAGATCCCAGGGAGCTCTTCCTGCAGGGATTCCGAAAACCTGTTTGTCACCTGAGCGCTCTTGGGGTCTTCTCAACGGATTCATCTCCCTCTTCTTTGGTCTTCCTTCTCTTGGGTACTTTCGGTGGCTCTGCCTGGCTGTGTCGCAGCCTGGGGAGCTGTGCCAGCACATGGGTATGTGCGTGAGTGTCGGCACATGTGTGCAGGCGTGTGCGTGCTTGGCAGGGGAGAGGAACCCTGTAACCGAGATAACCCAGCTGAGCACCTCACCGGCTCCGCTCCTGAGAGCAACCAGGCTTTGGAAGAGGCCATTGGGAGCATGGGCATGACAGTCTGTGTGGGCATAGGAGTGGGGACAGCTGATGGAGGGCGCCGATGGCAAGTGCCGCCCGCGCTCGCAGCTGGCCGGGGTGAAGTCAGCGCTCTGAGGCAGGAGCTGTGCACCACCAGTAGGATCCATCCCTGAGGATGCTCAGGTGAGGGCTGACCCACCTAACTGGCCCACGGCTCCCTCCATCTTCAGTAGCGAGGGGCACACCTGGACCTGCACCCCCCAGCCGGCACCCCTGGGAACCTGTGTTCCCCCAGGATCGGTCACGCAGGTACCCTTGTTAGCCCTGCCTTCCTCCGTCCTCACTGACACAGATCAGCCCATGGCCCCAGGCTCCTGCACTCTCTCAGACATCGGGAAGAGGTCTGCAGAGAGGCACTGAAGCGGTTTTAGAAACACCTCATGTTTCCAGACATGGGAGACCAGGACAATCAATGTTGGATGCTCCGATGTCACGTTTGGCTTTCTGGAAAGCCGGAGATTGAAGATTTTGAAAACACCACATGCTGAGATTTATTTGCTTCTTTCTGATTTTCCAAGCTATTTGGCATGCCGTCGCAGCGCTGCAATCAGAAGGCCAGAGCTTCGCTAGTCGAAATACAGGAAAGCAAGCTGGGTTTCCACGGAAGCCCGTGGCTCCTGCAGCTGCAGCCTGTGAAGCCCACGGCGAATGCTGCGAGCCGCAAAGTTCGCACGAGCTGCCCAGGTGCTGTGCGTGTCTGTGGACGAACAAATCGGCTGCTGAACTCCAAGCTGGGGGCAAAGCTCTGGAAATGTCCTGCAGAAGTGCCAAGTGGCACTGCAGCCTGCGCCGCCCGGGCTGGCTGAGAGGCTCCCGCCTTCCCCTTGGGGGGTGCAGAGGGGAAGCTCTGCCACCCGCGGGGGCCCCCAGGGGCTCCTGTGGGCCCAGGATAGAATTGCTGTGCGATAAAACAGCCCCCGACCTGCTTCACCCCCTCCCCAGGGGTGGGAGCTTGGCCAGGCTGGAGTGGCCTCAAGGTGCAGGGTCGTGGGCCAGTTACCCCATCACCCCGGCGGCGGCAGCAGGCTTGGCTCTGCAAACCAGGATTTCCAAGCAAAAGAAAGGTATTTCCTGCTGTTTTGTTTTTCTTTTCTTTTTTCCGAAGGTGTAAGGTGCTTTAGCGACAGCGGTGAAATGGGGACTTGAGGAAATGCTTATGAGAGCAGGTGCGCGGCGGTGTCAACTGTAGCTGTGAATCCCGCTTCTGTGGGCAGTGTTGGGGGGGATTTAAGACACACCTACTATCAATTTTGGTTAAAAGGGCTTTGATGGTTTATAATCTCCTCCTCCTGTGACTAGTTTGTGTCTCCGATTTGTCTCGGCGAATGTGCGTTGTCCCTGCCCTGTTCGTAGCAAGCCCAGGACTGCTCCTGATAATCCTTTTCTGTCTCGTTCTCTGTGTTTCTTCGGGACCGAGCGAGTGTTTTTCTCCGTGGCTCTCCATTAATATTACGTACTCTATGCTTTTGAAGGTTTGGCTGAGGGCCTCACTTAATACCTGGCTGATCTCCTGGCTCAGAAAGACCATTGCCAGGTTTGTAGGCATGCGGTTCACGCCAGCGCCGTGCTGAGGAGCGGCGCCCCGCGTTCGGGGGCTGGATGGGGTCAGACGTGCTCTGCAGTAGGGTAAAGTCTGAGCCCCCAGGCACCAGGGGCAGATTTTTGCCTTAGTGGGAGACAGCTCCACAACGAGCTCCCAAAGCCTTGATGCCCTGGGAGGTAGGGATGGGTGCAGGATGCTTAAAGCCAGACGTGGCAAAGCCCTGAGCAGCAGCGCTGCCAGGGAGCCCCTCTGCCACGACCCCGAGAGGATGGAGCTCCGCTGAGACTGTGCCCAAGCACCCAGAGAGGGAGCATCTCACCGGATTGCCGAGACAGGCTGGGTTGGGAGGGGTTACGTACATTCCCCACCATTTACACTGCAACGGTCTCCTCGCTCCGGGCTGCAGTGAGTTGTTCCCAGGGCTGCGGCCACCAGCGCTGTGGGGTTTGGGGGGGGACTGCCCCGCAAGGAGCTGCGTGCATGGTGGGACAGCCCCCGTTCCTCCGTCATCCAAAGCCCTGGCTCTCCGAGCTTCGGCTCACCCAGGTCTCCTTCTCCCCCGAAGCGGTGCAGGAAAGTTCTTGTGAACTCCTTTCAGGCTGCTGGGTGCCCACCACAGCCAGGGTGTCAGCATGGGTGCCCCTGGCTCCCTGCTGCTCCCACCGACTTGTCCTTGTGGGCTCTTGCAGGACGTTAACCCCTGGGGAGCCGGTACAGGGAGATGTGATGTTCATGCAGGGAGTCAGCTGGTGGTAGCCGTGCTGGCCCTGCTCAGAGATGCCTGCAGGGCACACAAGCCCAGCGCAGCTGCCTGCCTGTCCTGTCTAGTTTTATGTCTCAGAAACAGGGAAATAAATGACCCAGAATGAGATTTTTAAAGCTGAAGGGTGACCGCGTCAGATCTGGTCCTTTTCGAGGCATTCGTGACATCTGCATCTTGGCGCGACGGCTTTCCCGCAGGAGCTGCTCCAGCTCTACCTGGTGGGTGGCTGTACCTCAATTTCCAAACCGGCGCAGCATGCCGGGCTGGCTGCCAGCAGCTGGGGCCACCCGGCCATCCCCCCAGCTCGAGAGCATGGGGCTGCCGTGCCGGGACTGGGGACCAGTGCTCGTCCCGGAGTGTGGTGTTCCCAAAGCACGAAGGGGTGCACAGTCCACCGAGGTCTGGTATCTCCTCTCCAGGTTGCTCTCCTGGTGTAGGCAGCGCTCAGATCCTTTTCTGTTGCAGAACCCTGGGCTTTCCTCAGCCTCCCAAATTTGCTCTTCTCTCCGCTCCACCGTGAGCCACAGGTGTGCGCGGCTCTGCAGGGATCGCTAGGGAGCCAACAGGGGGGCTCATGAACCCGGTGTCGGTGGACCCCACAACAGCATGGTAGGATCAGCATTCTGGTCGACTTGGTTTGTCCTGATTCTCGCCGTACAACAGACTGAAAGCAGAGTTTTTTGGCTTCCTGGGTTTTGACAGCTGAATCATTCAACCAGACAGGGGCAGTGGGAGAGCTGGGGTGTTGGATGCCCAGTTGCAGCCCTGCAAAGCACGTCTGGGGGTGCTGCTGGGCCTCAGTTTCCCCTCTGTGAAGAGGGGATGGTTGTTCTGAGCTGTTTGCAGGAGGCATTGCTGCCAGACAGGCACCCAGGAGCAGGGTGCTTGCGCTGAGCGGAGTAAATGGGTGACGTTAGCCACCCAAAGTCCTTGATACAGACCTCTGAACCACCGGCCACCCTGGGAAAGGCTCTCATTTTCCTGCGTCCCCTTCCAGATGGGACACAGCCGGTGTGAGCGGAGGGGAACGCCAGCGCTGCTCCCGCTGCGGCCCCCCCTCACCTCCCAGGGCCGCGCCTTGCACCCGGGGGACGCAGAGAGGTTGCAGTGGGCCCACGGGTCTGGCTGGCGGCTGGGGACGGTGGCTGCAGCAACATCCGGCTCGCCGCTGGAGAGGCGTGTGCTTCGTGTCAGGAATTGGCGAGAATGGGATCATGCTGCTAAACAGCGACCTGTCAGAGAGAAAGGGAAGCCCACAGCTCCCTCGAAAGAGCCTTGGGTGCCTGGAGCCTGCTTGCTTGCAGTCAGCATTAGATGTCCTTTCTGCTTGGATTTTTCTTTAGAAAGAGTCAGGATTTCAGATTTCATCACACTCTGCTTCGGTGAAGAACTTCTCGGGAAGATTAGGGCACAGCGTTTATCACCTGGCCCCTAACGGCCTGTGGAAAGGGCTGTCCTGCCACCCCTGCCCATTTTATCCTGCTCTTTCCCCTTTTGGTACCTGCCGGGGCGCTCCCCTGCGGCACCAGACCAGAGAGTTAAGATCCAAGCTCATCGGGGAAAAAAACAGCACTTTCTGGCAACCTGGGTCCCAAACCAGCTCCCTGAGGGATCAAGCAGGACCAGGCTTTCTTCTCTCTCCTTCGGCTCCTCCCGTCGCTTGTTTTGGGATTTTCCCAGGGCTGTCCAAGAAGGGCAAAGCATCAGGACAGCCCCATCTCCGCGCGAGCAGCAGCGCAGCCCAGGAGTGGCACCGGGTCAGAGCAAGGCGCGGGCTTTCCCGGCGAGGGGCTGCACGGCCGAGGTTTGGCAGGATGGTGGACACCTGCCTTTGCAAAACAAGCCATGCAAGGCTGCGGTGAGACCTGGTGTGGTTTTGTCAAGCACAGCTGCGTGTGTGACCATCGCCGGAGTGTTTCCCTGACCTCTGAGGGACAACGCTACAAGGCTGGGGTTGGGGGGGAGGGTGGCGAGCCCTGGGCATCGCTCCTGCCCTGCGGCAGGTCGCTCCCGACTCCATCTCCATCTCCCTCTGGGTGTTGCCGACGCGTGCTCGCAGGCTCTGCGCGGGGCGGCACTCGCTGCCGCCAGCTCCTGCCAGCCCAACCGGTACTGCTGCGCTCGCCTGATGCCCGGGAGCCGGCACGGGGGGTGGCTGCCAGCCCTGTCCCCGCTGCCACCAGCCCGGCCGGCGGGGCTGGGCGGGATGCCCGCCGCGGGGATCCAGCGGATCCAGAGCCTCATCTCCTGGCAACAGTCCTTCCGTAGCAACCGCCGAGCCGCCGAGGGGAGCGGGAGGGCTGCGGACGGGGAGGATGAAGAGCGGGAGGCCTCGGCAGACCCCCCAGGTACGTGTGGCTCTGGCCGGGCCGTGTCTGTTGCCGGATGCTGGATGGGTCCTACCGGCATCCTCCAGCCGGCCCTGGGGGTGCTGGGGGAGCATGGGGGCAAGTACAACCCTGGGCTGTGTGGCAGCTTGCCCTGCGGGTGTGTGGGGTGGCCGGGAGCGGGGACTGGCGTGTGCAGGGGGGTTGCTGGGACCCGGCCATCTCTTGGTTAGGGGAGGGCGGGTAGCAGGGCCAGCAGGGGCTCCAGCTGGCGCCCCCCAGGCATGCCCATGGCCTGGCCAGTCTGCCCAGCGGAGCAGGCGCGGGGTGGTGGAGCTCCCTCCGAGGACATCCTTCCCTCAGCTTTGTCAACGGGCCAAACCACCCGTTGTACTGACCGGTGGCCCCAGCGTCTGCCCCGGTGGGGTCTTCTCCAGCTGCCCCTCGGCAAGCAAAGCCAGCGCCCGGGGACCAGCTCTCCAGTCAGGCCCGTGTCCCAGGGCCTGGGAGCTCCCTGCCTGGGGCGCCCCAAGGCATGTTCCTTCAGCGCTGGTCCTCCTCGGCCCGTGGCCCACCTTATTTTTTCAGTTGCATGTGAGTCACAGAGTGAACGTCTCCGTTCCCTGCCTCTGCCCTTGTTCCTTTTTTTTTACTGCCAGCCTATTTTAAGCAGCTTTCCTTTGCCCTCCTGCTTGTCTCTCCTTTGCCTTAGCCGTGCCTGTACCTGTTGATGGAGACTGGTGCACTCCGACGCTGTAGTTTAAGCCCAGCCTTTTGGTGTTCCCCCCACCTCTCCAAAACCCTCCCCGCGCACATTCCCTCCACACCGTGCCCATGGAGTGGGGGGGGGGGTGGTGGCATCTCTTGAGCTGAGGCCCTGGGAGCAGAGGGACGGGCACCAATGTCTGACTAAGGCTCAGGGCTGGGGTGCAGTATGGGGATGGTGGGGACACGGCCAGGTAAGCCATGGGGAACTTTGTGCCCTTCTGCAGAGCATGGGGCTCCCACACAGGCCAGAGACCCTTGCTGCTGCTCGCCCTTGGGAATACTATTGCCCTATAGCGTCCCCCCAAAGATTTGCAGTAGAAGGTGCCTCTTCATTAGGTCTGTGGTTCCCACCCGTTCTGCCGCTGCTGCTCGTTCTCCATCCCTGACGGCACCACTGTGCCCGCGGGGCGCAGGAGTGTCCCCACGGGGCTGGGGGGGCTCAGGCTGCCCCATCTCTTGCCACAGCCAGATAAATATGTGCGAGGAGCTGGAGCGAGAGCTGCAGCTTGCACCCACCCGGGCCGCCGATGTGCCTCCGAGGCAGACAGCACACAGGCCCCTGCGGCAGTCGTCAGGGCCAGAAATGCTGCTTTTTTCTTCTGTAACAGCAAATGGCATTCACATGAATACAGTGTGCAAACCAGGCACTCGGAGAATCAGGGCCAGAGAGTGCAGGTGCTGGAGGACACGGAGAGAAAGCCTGGCTGGGGGCGATCCACCCACAGGCGGTGGGGGCAGGACTTAGGATGCAGCAGCTCCCGCTGGCTGGAGGCGGCTCTGGGCACGGATGGGGTGGGAGCAGGACTGAGCCAGCTCACCCCCCTTTCTCCCACCCTGTGCCTCTACCTCCTTCCAAGAAAAGCCCCGTGGAGCCAAGGTGGACCGACCAAGGGATGAGGGTGTAAACAGGCGGTGAGCAATGTCTGGCCATCGCTCAGTGCTGCTCTGGGGCTGCTGTGTATCTGGAAAGCGTTTCTACCAGGAGGACCCTGCACTGACTGATGGTGCTTTGTCCCACTGTCTGGGGATAATAGGACTTGCCTTTCGCTGGGCCCTGCAGATGCTGGGACATTTGTCAGACACAATAAGCCCCCAGAGACCCAAAACCTGAGCCCAGGTACCCTGACCACAGAGAGTTTCTTCTCAGGGGTTCTGGTGTCATCCCCAAATGACACATTTGGTCCCACTCTCCAATGTGGAGATCCCCATCTGGAGGTTTCCAACCCCAAAAGTGACTTCCAGGACACCTCAGATATCTTGAAGTTCCCTGCCCATCCCAGGTGTCCTTGTGACTCACTTTGGTTCTGGAACTTCGGGTTGGCTCTGCCTGGAGCAGGGAGAGCAGTCAGCTCAGCTTGCGGAATGCGGTCTACCCCATAAATTCAGTGGCTTCCCTCCCTTTCTTATCCTCTGGCCTTTCTGAGTCGGAGTGGCAAGGAGCTAATCTCTGCCACTGGCTCGGCAGAGGCCAAGGCAAGACGGGGCGTTGAGGTCCCGTGCCCACGGGTCCCTTCTCCATAGCTGAACGTTTGCACAGTCCTTTCTCCAGGCAAGGAGGGATGGAGGCCATCAGATCTGGGGCTGTGTAGGAAAGACAGCAGAAGAAATAGTGAGGTATGTCTGGGCTAGTGGCAGCTGACCTGAAACCTTCAATTAGTGCTTGACTGGTGTGGGGCCCCTTGGAGAAACAGGAACTAATTATACTGGAATCTGTCTCTGTATGCAGAGGGACAGAAAAAAAAACATTTTTTCCCTACCAAGTGCATTTGTGTCTGTATGAGCTGAGTCCAGATCTACGCCAAAAGCACAGCCTGCTCTGTGGCAGGTTTTCTCCAGCCTTATCGAAGGCTGAGCGTCCCAGAACTAGACGTAGCCATCTCCAGAAAAACTCCGTGAAGAGACTGTGAGATCTTATGCGGATGGACTGTGTCTTTCCAGACCTGTGGGCAGACGAGTGGGAAGAGCCTCTGATCTCTGTTTTTGGCCTTCGTATGCTGCTATGTTTAAAAATTTAGCAGCTATAATTTCAGGCACAGCAGGCAAGACTCTCCATGATGCGATTGGACTGGTCCAATTGAACTCAACTCCCGAGAAAACAGCAGGACCTTGGCTTGGCTTTGGAGATCCCAGACCCCTGGGGATCCCCTGAAACAGTTCGGTTGGAGAAGGCCAGGAGGCCAGAGGCAGAGAACAGGGACCAACACCGGCTGTCGGCAGGTGGCCCGGTCCCCTGCCAGCCCCAGTGGCAAACGCGGCGCAGTTCCACAGATGGATCTGCATCGCTTGGCACGGGGGGTTGCATTGCAGCCAACGTTCTTTCTACCAGCCGGCTGCAAGGAGCTCTGAACGCCGGCTGCGCTTTACAGGACCAGGGGGTGGGATCCTGGCATGCAGTGATCTCGGAAGGGATTTGGGAATGAAGGTTGCAGAAGCAGTAAATGTAAGATCCCAGCGAGGCCAATCCTAAGGGAGCAGAGTCAACCTGCAAACCCCAAGGATGCCAGGCTTGTTTGGACTGGTGAAAGAGAGGGGATGCGACAGCTGTCTATTGATGCATTACTGGGTAAACGCTGGAGTAGAGAAGAAAGACAGAGTTCAGCGAAAGGACACAAGAAATGGTGCAATGTTTGGAGGTGTTCAAGCTGGAAATTCAGACAAAAGCACAAATCAGCACCGTGGGGAGGTGCTGCAGGGAGAGCCGGGCTGTTATACCCGGGAGCTCCTTATATCTCTCCCCTGCAATCTGTAACAGGAACGGAGAGATGGCTCCCTGCCCACACCAGGTCTCTCAAAATCACCACTAAAGCAGCTGCGCTTCTTTCTGGGCTCTGTTGTTTCAGATGGGACACTAAGAAATTGCAGACAGAAGTTGCCTGCCAGAGGGAGAATTAAGATGCTTGATCTATTTATTATGTTCCAGGCAGGATAAAGGGTGTCATGGTCAGAAATTACAAGAACCAGCAGGCAGACAAGATATTTGGTCCACACGGCTCAGGAGCGTTGCAGAGGGCTGCCAGAGGGTGGGTGTTAGGAGGTGAGGCTAAACACGGCCATAGCTAGGGGTATGGTGACTTCTTCATATAACATCCTGGCCCAACCCAGGCTGTGGGCTTCTTGCAGGTGTAGATGGGTGGCGCCTTCCAGCCCATGTCCCACAGGACCAGCTGTGGGAGCAGAGATGGTCCCTCTGTTCCTGCTAGGTCTTCAGACCTTGGGCGTGGAGGCCAGGTTGTGTTATTGCTTCATGAATTCATAGTGCCAGGATGATCATGCTCCAGCAATAATATACTGCAGCAATAAAGGAGGGGTAATTGCAATTAGAACTACTGTACCGTAATTAGGATGTTTGATACAAAATGTCAGCAGAAGAGGCAGTGCTGACGGCATGGGTGGGTTCACTCTTGAAGCCACACTTGACAGAAGGGACTAGAAGGACTAGGAGGTTCCCCGCAGCATTCATCAGCCATGGAGAGGATTTGGCAGGTTCTCCAAGATGTGCCAAACACCAGTCTGCTGTAGATGTTGGAGAGGCCTGGCCCCTGTCACCCACTGGTGACTGTCTCCTCTCCCAACCCTTGCTGCTGGCCTCGGGGAGCAATGCTGCATCTCTTCGGCTGAGCCCAAAGGCCAAACACCAGCCACTCTGCCCGCAAGGGCTGTGAAGCAGCGGGTGGCCGGGGGTTTGCCAGCCCTGGTGCCCACGGGACCAGCCAGCAGCTTGGAAGAATCACAGAATCACAGAACTGTAGGGGTTGGAAGGGACCTTTGGAGATCATCTAGTCCAACCCCCTGCCAGGGCAGGGTCACCCAGAGCAGGTGGCACAGGAACGCGTCCAGGCGGGTTTGGAATGTCTCCAGAGACGGAGACTCCACCACCTCTCTGGGCAGCCTGTGCCAGGGCTCTGCCACCCTCAAAGTCAAGAAGTTCCTCCTCATGTTGGGATGGAACTTCTTGTGTTCCAGTTTGTGTCCACTGCCCCTTGTCCTGTCCAGAAAGCAGCGGCTCCTGCAGCATTTGCTGACCAGCTCTGCCAGGCTCCATGGGCAAGAGCTGGCTGCCTGTCCCCTGTGGGCACCCGAGCAGGGGACTGGGCTCCCCTTGCCTTGGCTCGGGCACCGGCTGAGCCCCGGGCAGCGGGCAGCCGGCTGCTGCTGAGCTCCTACAGCCCTGTCACCATCCCCTCCCCTCGGGCTGCCCATTTCATGCCCTGTGGGCATCGCCAGCCTGAGAGGTCCCACCTCCGCAGGGTTCGGGGGGGGAGTGGGGAGCACCTGGGCTTCAGGCAGCCCTTGCCGTCACCGTACGATTCAGGCAGGGACTGCAGGGTGCCCCCGTGTTGCACCAGGTGGGAGAACTGTGAGAAGCGGAATTTTGCAGCCAAAAATCATTTTCTAAGTGGGGAAAAAAACTACACCTTTTGATTTTTAGCTCTTCTAGGGAAACTCACCTGCCAAACCGAGCAGGTCAAAATCCTTTTTTTTTTTTTTTTTTAAGTCAAAATGCTTTATCTCAATACTTTCCTCCAGGATGCCTCAGCGGCAGTGTCAGAGTTTCCTTCCATTTTAGTCTAATTTTATGATACTTATAAAATTCTGTCAAGGTGGAATTGAAAGCTCTTGCTTGGGCCCAAATAAAATCGGTTTGACTTTCCAGGTGGCTTTAAAAAATGTTAATTTTAGTGCTGCTTAGCTCAAAATAATTTTTTTCCTGGTTTCTGGCTGTGCACCTGCCCCCTTTGACCTCTCCCGCTGCAGGAAGAGCTGCTGGGGTGCCAGACATCCCTGGGGCGAGCCCCCAGGTTCCCAGCCGAAAGAGACCCTGTGTCCCGGTGTGCTGCACCAAACACCAGCATCCGTCTGCTTTGGGAGTGCATTTTTCCAGGGGAGGAGGGAAACCACTGGAGATGGATAACTCTGAGAGTCAGGCAGCGCAGATTGAAGACGAAGGGTCTTTTGGTGACGGCATTCTGCCCCAGCTCCAGGGGATGTCCCTTGCATGTGGCCCTGCAGGTTCCCTTCTCGCCTGCCTCTTCTCCCAGGGGAGCTGCTGAGCTCCCCATCCCGCGGCGTTTGCCTTTACAGCAGTCTGTCTGTCCATCTGTGCAGACGGCAGGGCTCATCGTCTTCCTCCCGTTTACTGTCTCTCCCGTACTCCTGCAACACTCCCCCTTCTGCCCTCCGCTCCACCTCCTCCGCTTCTGTCCACCCCCCGACGTGTGAGTACACCCGCTAATTGCCTGGGACACATCCACTGACTCACAAACCCTGCAACATTCAACAGGAAGAACGGAGTAACTGGCATGACCTGCCCGTTTTGCCTGTCTGGTGTCTCCTGGCCCATCTATCCTTTGTGTTTATCGGGCGTCTAAAAGAAGAGTCATGTGAATATGTCTCTTCCTCCCAGGAGCGTTGGGAAGATTAATTAGTTAATGTTTGTACAGTGCTTTGAAGATAAGTGCCAAGCGGGATGATGATAGGAGTAGAAATGGATTCTTTCATCTTGTCTCCTTCCTTTTTTCACGTGGGCTGATGCTAAGAGCCGATGCGCTCTCCCTTCACTGGGTCACCTGGTGGGGATAGTGTTACCTCTCCTTGCAAAGCAGGGCGAGGAGGCAGCGGGTGAGCAGAAATCACCAATGGGGAGTAAAAGAAAAAGCAGAGAGAAGGTGGCCAGTTGAAGAAAGAAGCAGGGTTCAGCTCTGGTGGGCTCTGAGCAGCCCTGGGAGGTTGCCACCGGCTTAGGCGAGATCCCTGGGTATGGGCTGCGCCTGGGATCTCTCTGGCTTGGGTGGGAAGGGGGATTACAGCACCGACCCCTGATACAGAGCCCGGCTCACCGGCTGCCAGCACATTTGCTACCAACCATCTACCCTTTGGATGCAGAAGAAAAGGCAAACCCTGCCTGGATGTCTCAGGCCAGAAGGGCATTTGACGTGTCTCAGGCAGGCAAGGGGTCGATGTCTTACAGTAGATGGGCTGGTGCGAGGCCTCACATGGCTTAAAATTCTCCCAAAACCAAGGGAACCTCCCACTGTCATTCCCATCAGGGAACAGGCCATTCTTGTCCCACCGGGAACGTCCCATCCAAGATGCCTCTCTGTCGTTGTGGGTCTTGCCGCCAGCCAGGATGGGTTTCTACATCCCATTCTCCCCTCTCTACTGCTCAGTCTGGTCTCCTGACTCCTTTCCTTGGCTCTCCAGCTGAAAAAGGTTGGTTTTGCTTTAAGCCCACCTTTCTCATAAAACCCACATAGCAAAAGTGAGAACAAGGGGCTGAGCTGGAGACGCGACCCCTCGCTTTTTGCCTGGCACGGCAGGAGAGCTGGGCCAAGGTATTCCTGCCAAGTGGGCCCTTCCCCAGAGGAGAGAAGAGACATGCCCAACATGTAAGACAACGCTGTTCTCTGGGCTCCCATTCCTAAGGGGGTGGTTTGGGTCTGATACGGTGGCAAGGAGTGCCGGAATAAGAGTGGAGGACACCGCTGGGATGGACATTTCCTGAGCATAGCAGGGGAGCGTGATGCTCATACTCCCTTCACGGCGTGACTTGCTCCGGGGACTGCAGGCAGCGCACCTGGGGCACGCTCCCACCCTCACACCTCCTGCCCCACCTCGCTCCCACCACACCTCCTTTGTCCCCACCCGAGGACAGGACCGAGCGAGAAGAGCACTTGATGTTCTGCACGCTGGGGAGAGGGAGCCTCCGGAGTCGGCGCTGAGCAGCTGGGCTGGCCCCGCCACCGGCCCGGCCAGCCCAGGGCTGTGCTGGGCACCCAGCAGCCTCCCCAAACTGGGGTGGCTGGGACAGCACCTCCATCACTTTGGGGAAGGGGAGGCCCCACGTACGAGCAGACCGCAGCACTTGGACCCCAGCGCCCATAGGCCGCAGCCCCGCTTCGCCGACTGGTCTTCATCAGGCGGTGGGGCTGTGGTGGCTGGGCTTTGGTGGCTGCGTCTTGTTAAAACTGCTTTTGGACACGGTGGCCATTTTCCATGGCAGTTCCAGGATGCTTATTGTAAATTTTACCCATATCTCTCTCTGGAATGGCCAACGCTCTTCACTTACCAAAACCACGCTTGCATATGGAAAGCTGAGCATGATTTTCTTGTGGAAAAAATGAGATTTTCTTGCGCAGAGTGGTAGCGCAGGGAAGTGTTTCACCCACAGGGCCACCTTTTCTTCTTTATTCCAAACTATGCAAAAAGGAAACAAACTAGAGCTGTTTCACCAAATTTCTTCAGTCATCCGTGCCAACTGCCACCAAAAGCAGGCAGCTCTGGGGAAGACCTCAGCGTATATCTCCATCCCGGAGCAATACGTGGGAAGCTGAGGCAGAGCTTCCCTGCCTGAGCAGGACACATCCAGCATGTTGGGCAGCAGGAATGAAATTTCAGGCTAGAGAATTCCCACCAGCCGTGCCCCAGCCCCGGCTCCGTCTCATTGTACATCAATAGCGGATGAGCTCCGACTTTGTCTGGGCTGGGGAATACATGTTGTAGCTAGTGATGTTAATTAAGCGGTAACTAGACTGATGGAGATTTATTTTCAGGCTGCCTGCTAGAAGAAACTGGTTATATACATCTGGGAAATTGAAAATTGACCTCCTGCTCATTTCCTGTCTTCTCCAAAGCAACAGTTAATTGTTGCGGTAGCCTGCAGGAGCCATGGGGTAGGCTCCTCCAGACGGGCCTGGCAGGAGGCGTCTCTGGAGCCTGGTCCTCATCATCCCTCCATCCCAGATCCTCATCCAGGCCATCAGCCCTGAGGCCGGCTGGGGGTGGCCTGGGGTGGTCTCCCAGTGCCCCTTCCTTGCCTTCCTCCCACTCCCAGCCAGCGCAGCCCCGGGGAGAGGGAGGCTGCTCATGGGAGCGGAGATCTTTAGGCCTGGAAAAGGGGGGAATGTGGTCGGCACGGGGGGCAGATAGGACAGCTCAGGGCTCAGCTCAGCACTCAGGGCACGCGACACTACATTCCTGGGAGCAGTTTCCACAGTGGGGACCACAGGAGCTGGCTCTGGGTTCTAAAAGACCTTCTTTTGAAGGTTCAAAAGACTGGAGGTCTCTCCCTGTCTCCATGACTGACCTTCCCTATCCCGTGCCTCAGTTTCCCCTGAGTGACAGTGATGATTTGAGTGAGGGTGATGGATTTTGCACTTAGCAAGGTCCATCCTTTGGCTGCAGAAGAGGCCAGCAGCACTCACTCTAGAACCAGTGGCTCCAGTTGGTACGGGATGCTCTGGTTTTCCACACCTGTGCAACATGAACTACTCCTTGACACGTTTTCCTCCATCTGGCTTTGCAGACAGCCTTACTCTCTATCCGGGCATTGCGCAGCGGGCTGGAGCGTGGAGCCACTGGACTCCTGAGACCTGCCTGCATGGAGCTCACTGGGCTCCACTGGGCTACGCTGGGGAACTCCCCCGTCTGCTGGGCTGGGGGACTGTGAGTCCCTGGGGTGGGCCCAGCCCTGCGCCCCACACCGCTCCCTCCTCGCAAGAAGACAGATGATGCCAAAGGGGTCCAGGCTTGGGGAGAAGCAGCAGCTGCCTGGAAAAGCACCAGAGGGCTTTACAGCCTGCCTGGCTTAGCGCTGGGGCTACCGGCTCCGTCTGCTCCCAGTCTCGGCCAGCAGCGGAGGGGAGGCCTGCGTGGGGAGGGGGGAGAACAAGCGGCACTTCACTTTTAGGTACTCTTAACCCTTGAGTTTCAGGCGACCTGCAAACAAAGCCCACAGCCCCCACACGATCTCCTGGTTAGCGCCAAAAAACAGCACAGCAGTCGCCCATAATGCTTTTATAATCTGCTTTCTTTAAGATGACTGTTCCCACAAGAAAGGGAGGGGGAGGCATGATTAATTTTCATTAGCCTTGTAAATAATAAGCTTGTTTCCGCTAGTCTTGCCCTGTAATTAGGGCTCTGGTTCCAGGGCCCTGCAGAAGGAAGCTGAGATTTGCTGGTGACTCACGGGAAGCCAGGCCAGCCTGGATATCCCAGCCTGGGCCAGGAAAAGGAAAGTGGAGCCCCCTCGGAGCTTCCCCTCACTCCGGAGGGGAAGGAGGCAAGGGATAGCGGTCCTGCGAGGCGGGAGGGACAGGCCCACCTGAAGGAAGCGTAGGCTGAGGTTTGCACAGCATTATTCCAATGAAAATGCAAGCGAAGCTTCTGCCAGCGCCTGCCCCAATAGCTGGATGTTGAATACGGATGTGGGATGATCTCGGGAGGAGCTCGGTGCCTGGGAGACGGGGTGGGGAAGGAGCCCCTGGGTATTTGCATTGAACCTGGGGCTGACCTGCGGCCGCCAGCGCCCGAGCACAGCCCCTGTCCTCAGCGCCGTGGAAATACCCGCTCTCGAACCACGGCGTGAACAAACCTCTACAGCTGAGGACGCCGCGGTGTCCCTGCGGGAGGGACCACACAACGGTGACGTGGGAGCTTTCAGGTGGTTGGGGGGACTCAAAACCTCAGATGGACAAGAGGGGGAAGTTTTGGAGCCTCCATTTCTATTTTGGTGCCTGTTAAGCAAAAACATTTCAGGTTTTAACCTGAAAATGCTGTTTGGATATATTTTAAAGAAAGAATGATATTTTATAACAAAATGATTGAACAGTTTGAAAAAAAACGAACCAACCCAAAAAAGGATTTTTATTATAGATGCCAAAAGAACGGTCATGCTGATCCCAAAACACTTATGCCAATTCCTCTGGAAAACCAAACAAAAATTTAATTGCAGGAAAGCCTGAAAGAAACAATGCTTTCGTAAGTTTATCCAGAAACTGAAAAACTTCTGTGCACGCAGCTCCCCTGCCCTGGTCTCTGGGAGCTGTACCGTCTGCGGCGTGACCTTCCTTTCTCAAAGCTCCTGTGGACGAGGTGGCACTCAGCAGGGAAAGGAAGGACCTGTCGCACGTGGTCCTCCAGAGAGGCTGCATGCGAGGCAGACCTCCAACCCAGCTGATGAAGACCAGGGCTGGAGCCTCCTCCCTGGCGCAGGTCTGTGGAGCCCACGGCACAGGGGTTTGCGCGGAGAAGTGCCTGGTTGTCCCTCATCGACCCAGCTTGTGCAGCTTCACACCAGAGCTGCGGGGGAACAGCCTCATCCAGAGCGGTTTTCTCTTCCGCTGGCTGCTGCCCTGTCCCTGGGCTGCCTGATCCATGCCCCTACCCCCGGCACCCGGGGCACGGCAAAGGAGCGTGGCCTGGCACACAATGTCCTTCATCGCCATGTCCCCAACTCAACACCTTCTTTTTGACAGGATGAGGCTTGGCCCTACCTTGCCGTACACCCTGTGCCAACCAGTGGCACCACGCCGACCACAAACTCCTCTGTTCTCCCCTCCCCCGGGGAACACATATTTCGTTGCCACTCCAATTTTATTTTTCCGTAGCTTTACCTAGGTTGCGTTATACCCTCCCTTCCTGTAGGCTGGCTCCTACACCTCTGTGTGCCCCAAAATGCCTACTCGCCGGGACGTGTTTGGACACAGGGTTTTGGCTTAGCCTGAGGTGGAGGTGGCAAGTGAATGTCTCTCTTGCAGTATTTGGCAGTGCATGATTCATTCCCTTCACCCAATGTACTGATATTGCTTGGGACCAGACCTCGTGCCTGAGCATCATGTTTCCCAGCTCCGTGGCTCCCCCCGGGGCAGGGGTTGAGGGATATTAGGCCAGAGCAGAGGTGACACAGCCACCTTAATAGACTTGTGCAGGAAACTGTAGTTGGAGAATTTGGTGACTTCTAGGAGAGAGCCGGTTGTTTTATTGCAGGGGGCTCACGGACGACCACCTCCCACCATGCAGCAGCACCAGAGAGCGCGTAGGTGGCGGGGGCGGGGGGGTAGCAGTGCTAGAGGCAGGAGTGCTGTCAGCTGGTCCTGCCCCGCGCTGCGGGATGGTGCTCAGCCAATCTCGCCCAGGGCAGCTGCACAGTGTCGGGAGGCTCATGGCTGAGCAGCCACGCTTTGTCCCGGCTCCAAAAATTCACAGTGGAAGAAATAAAGAGGGACTCATGGGGCTGAGATCTGGGAAACAGAGCGTGCACCAAAGCAGGGAACTGCCGCTTCGGTTACTTTTCTCCCTAACGAAAGGACAAAGCGTCACGGAAAGTGATCAAGGTGGGATCATTTTTCCACAAGCAAAACTCACTGGTGGAACTTGCTGCCGTGAGACATCAGGAGCACAAAGCTAAGGAATTTTCAAAAGAGAAAAAAAGGGATGAAAGGGATGTGGATAAAGACAATGCCTCTGCCTACAAGAGGGGAAAGCCAGTCTTTGGGTCCTCTAGAAAATGCAATGTCCAGGATACCACCAGCACGGGGCACCTCCAGGAATGCCTCCATCCCGGCAGGACACACATAATCCCTCCTTGGGCTTTCAAGGTTCTCCCTTACCTCTGCACGCTGCTCGGAGCAGCGGGGAAGTCATGCTGCCCAGCTCAGGCAGCCTGGGAGGTGAACTGCAAAGCCAGGTGGGAGCCACCAGTGAAAGGCACGTCATCTTCTCCAGTTTCAACGTGCAAGAAGATGCACAGCTTCAGCAAGACGGCAGCCCGTTGTGGCTAAACACTACTGGAGTCAGGAAAATAGTCATCCTGGCTTGGGGCGACCGCCTATTTTACGGCCACCCAACAGTCTGAGAGCAGCCAGTGGCTCCTCTGCTGGGTGCGCATCCCCAGCGTAGGCAGGACCTATGCCACGCTCTGCACATGAGCCCATGGGAAGAACCTCCTGCCAAAGGGCTAAGACACAGCCCCTTCTGGGAACAGTGTTTTCCCAACCTGGCAGATGCAGCAAAACCCCTTCTTGAATGAGCCGTTTGCTAAGGAAAAAACAATTGGCACACTAATTAGAAGTGACTGATTAAAGGACTGAAAGGGAATTACTCATCTTGTTAAAGGCAGGCACCTGCAGAGCTCTTCTTGCTATCGGAGCGACAGCATCGTCCATACCGCAGAGAGGACACCGCTGCTCAGCCCTGACCAGCGTAGCGTGTCCTCTCACCCAGCGCAGACCTGCAGCCGCCAGCCCAGCGCATCCCAAGGAGCCGCAGCAAATTGATCCAGGGCTGGTGGGTGGCTGTCGGGATGACAGCAGCGCGGCACAGCGCGGCACAGCGCCGCAGAACAGCCAGGCTGGGCAAACACAGCACCACCCGCTCCCAGCCACGCCACCCGAGCCCCACCACAGGCAGGGGGTGTGTGCCCGCACACAGCCCCCTCGCTTTCTGGGCTGGCTCTTCTCTTCTGGCACCAGCACGGTCTGCCCTTACTTGGGTTCGCCACAGACAGCTGCTCCACGTGCTTCATCTTTTCCAGCCCCTGCAAAGATGCGGTCGCGTCAGAGCAGGGCTCAGGTGAGAAGCATGGAGCAGAGACCTGCCCCAGGAAGGTCCAAGCCTTTCTGCCTCAGTGGCACCCAGTTAGGCGATGCAGATTATCCCAGATGTCATGCCAGGAGCTTTGCTGGAGCACTCAGTAGCAGAGCTGGTGAAGGGACAAGGCTAAGGGCGTCTCAGCGGGAGCTGTGCAAGCACCGGGCTTTGTGACAGGCGTGGTTGTGCAGCAGACCTGGTTTAGAGATTTTTTGCTGAGATTTTGAGTGTCCGCATCAGGTTCTGTCCAGCCCCAAAGGGAGCTGCTGCTCTTTGTCTCTTGTTAGCCTGAGCAGACAAGCAGTGTCAGGGAGGGAGAGAAAGCAGCAGTCAAGGACAGGTCGTTCAGATCTTCTCTGCCACAGGAGGGTAGGTCTTCCTCCTGTGGGGCTCAGTCAGCGTGGTCAGCACACGGGCACCTTGCAGCAGGAAACCCCCAGGAACCAGCCAGGAACAGGCTTCTCAGTTCCCTGGGTGAGGAGAACAGCGAGAACAGACCCTGCAGAGCCGCAGGCTGGGAACGGGCTGGGCAGCAGAGGAGGTGGCCCCAAGCCAGCTCCTCTGGCCTTCTCTTTACTCTGTAGCCACATTTCAGCTCTGGCTGTCTGTCCCACCTGCGCAATCAAACCCTGCGTCCTCTGTCTTTGCACGATCGGCCGAAGGTTAAAATAAGAGCCAGCAGAGACAGCGAGCATGTGCCAATCCATGGCTGAATCGCAACTGTAGGCACAGGGGAATCTGCTCTTCCTTGGCTTTGGGTCAATGTGCCTCCGTCCTTTTCCACAGTCATGCATAACCTTCTTGGAAAACCTCTTCCAGGTGCACAGCCATCACTGCAGCCCACGTCCTGCTTAAGCTTGGGCTGTTGCCAACAAATCTGCGGTGCCCTAAGCCTGCCCTGCAGCCCCCAGAGGGGTTTCACCTCATCCTTCCCTCCCCTGGCTCAAGCCTGGTCCTGCTGCGCTGGTGAGCAGCTAGTGCAGATCCCTGTCTCAGCCTGGTCCATCAGCAAGAGGCTGGAGGTGTTTTCCATACGTGCCCGGTGTTACTGCTGGCAGTGTTCACACCTTCCCTCTAGGTCGATCAGGTGGCATCTTGGCTGGAACATGGAGTTTCTTGGAAGAGGTGATGTCCAGGTGCCAGAGCATCACCAGTAATGTTCTCCCATAGGGCCAGACACTCTCCCCTGGCCTCAGCTCAGGCTTTAGGGGAGGAAAAAACCTGCAGGAGGGGTGGAAACTATCATGGGAAAGCATTCAGCACATGAGAAAGGCTGAGAGCTGGCATGGAGGTGCTGTCTGTAGGGTGTCACCTGGGGCAGTGGCCCGTCTGTGGCCCATACCAGGTTCCTAGGAGAGAGCCAACCGCCTGGGCAAGGGCAGCTCCCTGAGCCAAGCTGTACCTGCATCCGTGCACTTCCCAGCCCTTCACAGGCTTTCTCCTGTGCCGCTGGCTGCATCCCAAAGGCATCTCGCTCTCTACAACATCTGTCTCCTGGAAGATGTAAAGCATGAAATCGGGGACCCTGAACATGTGCGAGTGTCCCATTTCTCCCAGTGTCCCAAATCAGAAGTACGGTCACTTCTAGAAAGGCAATAGCAACTGAGGAAGAAATCCCTACGTTTGTTTATCCTTCGGGTCTCAGAACTGCATTTGAACTAAACATCGTGGGGAAAAACCTCCCAGGTGACTTGAACTTTTGCCCATGATGGAGAATGTATTGCTACGCTCAACAGAGTAGCATCTTCAGGTGCCTGTCCCTGGACACGCGTGGGGTGCTGGCTGCCGCGCTGCAGAGCCCTCTGCTGCCAGCCTGCTGAGCACTGGTGGTCTGCAGTTGTGCTCCTGGTGTCTCCTGGTGTGAGTCACGTCGTGCACTCCTTGTGGCTCTTCTATAAACCATCTCCAGTTTATCAACATCCTCCCAGATATTGAGCTGCCGGAAAAGGACCCTCTTTTCTAGTAAGATACTGTCTGTGCCACACACAGGCCCTGCTTCTACTGCAATGTCCCACACTGGTTGAAGCAGTTTCATTCTAACCGTGATTTTGGACGGAGGTCTTATGTCCAGCTGTTTAGCCACCACGTCTCTCAAGTCCGTCTCAGGGCTATACTAGGATACAGTTCTCAGTACAACTCTCCAGTTAAGTTCCTCACAACAAGGCAACCCCGTTTCCATGTGTGACACAAAGATGCAGGTCAAGGCCGTCAGGCTCTGCAGGGTGAGCTGGTGTGTTGTGGAAGGCCCCATACCTTCTCCATCTTCTGCTTCATCTTCTAGGACACAGATCTGTAAGCGTTACGGGTAGATATGACTCAAAAAGCTGACCTTGCCTGCCATGACATTCAATGTCCCTCTTTGCGCCCTCATTCCTCCCTAAAGGTGTTGATTTTAACGTTTGCTGATTTTAACACTCCAATTATGTGACTCTCCTAGCCAGACTTTGGGAGCACAACTAGGTCGAATCTGTGTCCATACGTGAGCAGAGTGCATTATCCAGGCTCCCTGGCATCCGTGTGAAGGCAATTAAAGAATTTCTTCTCTTCAAGTCCCTTGCTGTCTGGACCAATTTTCTTCTCAACATCACGATGTCACACTAATGAAGTCTCGCAGTCCCTCCTACTTGCCCTTCTTCTTCATTGTTTCATATCCTCCTGGGTCTGTCCCACACCCTCCGTGCTCCCCATGCCCTCAGAGGAAGGTCTTCCATCAGGAACAGCATCTGATGGACTGCTGCGCCGCGCCGGGCCCTGCCAGCTCACACCCTCACGCTGCCAGCTGGGCACTGCCACAGGAACCTTCTTCTTGCAGAGGCCGCAGATGCCCCGGCAGACCCTCCAGCATGCCCTGCCCCACCACCGCCCTCTGCATGCCCAGGACCTCTTGCCTGTGAGGTGCATCGTTAGTGCAGATTAACGAATCCCTCCGCAGCAATTACAGGCTACCCAGCCTTGTGGACACCCAGTGCATCTGGGCCCTGGGGAGGGAACCTGTCACCCACCGGTCAGTGACATCCCTCAGTAAGAGGGACCTTCCCTGCTGGGCACGATTATCTCGCTGCGTGGACCAGAGAGGCTCAGTTCTGCTCCACCCAGCTCCATCTCCCATTCCTCCACCGAGAACCTCGGAGCTGTTTTCTGCTGTTCCTGTGCTAAGAATTGGTAGCCTCCATCCACAGGGAATTGTGTCCTGTCCTCTTCTCTCTGGTGCTGCTGGCCTGCCCAAGCTTCAGCCTCTAGTCAGGCAGAGCAGACCCTAGATGTCTGTGTGTGTATTCAGTAAATTAATGAACCAAAATTTAATAGAAGATCTTACCGGAAGGGAGGATGGTATTTCTTACAAATGAAACAGATTTCAGTCACTCAGACTCATTCTCTCTGAAGTCTTTCTCCTTCGTGTACTCACAGGCTCCAAGGCTTATGTCCGGGAGGCCTCGCCAGGCTTAGCTGCGCACAAAATTAAAGAAGAGGAGCGCTGCTGTCGGGTCCCCACTAGGTCTCTGAGGTTCCTCTTGATTGACAATGACATGGGGTTTGGATCAGCCTTTTACACCCTCCAGGAGCGTACGCTCACAATGGGTGGGTCTTTTGCTTCAGCTTCTTGCTGACTTCAGCTTCCATAAATCTTCGGCAAGATTATCGTGCATTGTTTTTGTGTTCAGGGTGCCTTCCTGTTGGGAGAGCAGGAAGGGGAACAGCACAGGCAACAGGCTGTAACCTCGTTTCCCTCCTGCCGTGACCTAAACAGAACTCTTCTGCTGACAAGTGCTCCCTGCGGGACCTGTGTGGGGTGCCAGCCTTCTGGGCTCGGAGAGAGGAACACGTTCCTCACGGTTCAGCAGGACTTTGCCACTCTTCCCACCTTTGCTCGATTGTTGCCTCTGGTGCTTTCACACGCATATTTTCCCATTCATACCTCCTTCAGGAGAACCTTAATACTGGCTACAAATCTCTTCACTTCTGAACAGCCGTATCTCATCTGTGCCCTCCACTCTCTCCACCGTGTGCTTTATTCCTTTCCTGGATGTGAGGCAGTGATAGCTCTCAAATCAGGCCCCGAGCATCCTTCACACGAAATTTAATTCTTTCGGGGAGGCCCAAAGGAGCTAAGTGTATTTGTTTTATCCAGAGAGATGGTTAGGAGATTAGAGGTACAAGAACACACATATGTTTATTTTCATTATTTCTGTTGCTGGGTTTGCACAGAACGATGCTATGGCCTATTTCATAAAGGAGAACAGGCCCGAGGTTTGTAATGACTATGCCTGAACTCACACTCTGTACATCTGTGTATTAGAAGGCACTCAGGTTAGGGATGATGGCAGGAGGAGGGGAATATCGCATTCAGTAGTGCTTGCCGTCACTGGCAGCCTGCACGCCTGGCTGTGCTCTTCACCCGTTCCTCACTGCCCTTGTGCTGGACCTGCTCATCCCCTGCATCCCTGTCGATGCTCCTGCTGTGCCTGCAGGATCTTCACTGGGGCTCACGGCCTTCCTGCCCTACCGGAGCTCTGGAGCCGGCATGGGGCTGGCTGCGAAATAGAGAAGCCCAGGCAGATCACCATGCTGGTTCCCCAACACAAGGACTTCGTTTCTTTTCAGGTTTAACAAGAAGCAGACACGGGCGGTTTGCTGAGGCTCTTTCAAGTTTGGAAGACAAGCAGAAAGTCCCTGCAGCGGGAGGTGAGGGACCGGCCAGGGAGGGACCTCCCTTTCTCACACAGACCCAGCCCAAAATGCTACTTTTTGAGCCTGTAACGTTTCACGGTATTTTCACTAAAATTAAGTCCCAGCGTCATCTGCGCCTTTCCAGGAACACCCACCATGAATGCTCTGCTTGCCTTGCTCTGCTCAGGTTATGGCCACACCAGTGTGGCCCCAGAGGTGGCCGGGTGGAAGGGAAAGACCATCCTGAGCTTCACATCGTGCTGCCATGTGAGCAGGCTGTGCTTTCCACTGCTCGGTCATGAGTGAAACCCCCGCTGACTTTGTCTGGAGACTCCAGCAGGCAACAGGATCCTTTACTCAGAGTTGCCTCTTTCCGTCACTTAGCTGCAGTCATCTCTAAGGGGTCATGAATGCCAGAGCAGTCTCTTCAAGGCCTTCTCCAGCCACGCTTCAAGTCCAATGGAACCACGTGGGCTACAGAAGGCAGGCTGTGGCCCTCCTCTCCTAGACCAAGGCTCAGATGAACAGTAATCATGAGCTGATTCCCCAATGAAGGGTGGCTGCAGAGCATCTGAGGCCCTAGTTCACCAAAAGTGTCTTGAATCATGTGGGGAAGTGACACCAGCTCATCAGGAGGACAGCCCTCAGCAAATAACAGCATGGGAGCATGCAGACCACCCTGGAAGGACCCTTGGCTGCTTCCTCTGCCATCCTGTGTCTTCATTGCCTGGAAGTTGAGGGACCCCAGCTTGCCCCCAGCTCCCCACCATTCCCCTTGGTCTGCAATCCACTTGCCTGCGGTTCTGCCACCTCTCGTAGCAGTGTGTGTCCTTCCTCACATCGCCTTCAGTCCCAGCCCTTCCACGCAGCAGCCATGACGTGAGCAAGCTGCTCCTGAGAATGGGAGAAAGAGGGGAATGACGGAGGTGAATCACTGGTAGTTAACGTAACGTAATGTTGCTGGTGGCACAATTGTTCATTTGCATTTCCTTGGGGCGTTAATGCTGATATTAATTAAAGGTAATTATAGCACTGCTTTCTCAGTGCAACAGTAGCACGCAAAGACAAAAACAGTATTACAGACAGAAAGGTTTGCTCCTCCACAGCTTCAGTAGCATCTTTCACTTTGAGAAATCTGCCGGGTGAGTGGAGGCCTGGAGCCCAGGCGCTGCTCCTCCCACCCATCAGAGTCACTGTGCCAAGGGGTCCCAGGATCGACACCGTTCCTAGTGGTACTCCAGGATCCGCTGAAAGTGCTGGTGACGGTCACAGACATGATGGGCGGTGGCAGTACTGAAGAGATACTTCCAGTGCACTGGTGGTGATATGGGATGCTGGGCACTAGTGTTGAATACTTGTGCACACAGGAGGGATGCTGAGAGCATTGCTAGCAGAGGCTGATGCCTCTCGTGATGGACATTCGTAGTGTTAGGTACGTAGGTACGTAGTGTTACCCTTCATGACAGTGCTGGTGGCATTAGAGCAGGAGAGCCATAGCTTTGCTGCTGGCAGATGGATGCTGATGCTCAGAGGGCTGCAGGTAGCACTAGCCATGGATACTGGCTGTGCTAATGGCTATTGCAGGCTCTACACATCTGGACTACTGGCTCAAACCTAACTCAGGTCACTAGTAGCTGGAATTCACTTGTCACGTGAGGAGAGCTGTGAAAGGGCTGGGTGGTGTCAATGCAATTATCATTGCATGGCTACCTGCAGCACCCAGGCTCATCGTACCTAGTCTTATCCCATTCACGCAGCGCTATATTTGGTGCTGGGAGCAGTGGCCTTTTGGCAGCAACCTACAACCTCACTGATATCTCTGAGTTCAGGAATGTTTGAGCCTGGGATGTGGAATTGTCCCTTGTCTTCAAGAGCTGATGCCTCCAAAGCAGAGGCTTCCTTGGTTGGGTGGAAGCATGTTTACTGTACCTTCTGGATAGAGCATCCCTCTCTGGTTTTCACAGCTGAGTACCCATCAGCAGCAAGAAACGCAAAAAACAAGTGTTTTAGTGTGGAAGGCAGGTGAGCTCTGGGGACAGACGTGGCTGTCCTGCCTAAACAAGGGATGTCTCCTGCTTGGCTTTCTCAGGGCGTGTGCCTTTCCTTTAACCATCTCCTCTGCATTGTTGCTCAAGTGGCACAGAGCTAGCGGGAAGGTGGAGAGGGTTGGTACCGGATTTAGGAGGGCAGTCTTCTGATCATTCCACGCTTTCCATTTGTCTGTCTGTTGGGATATCCACCGTGAGAGTCTCTGAATGCCTCTTGAACGCCAAGTCCTTTTATTCTGTACCTGCGCTGTATCTGTCCATCTATCCAGTCTTTGCTCCCTTGGGACAGATTATAAGGAGGGCTGTTGAGCATGTTTGGAAGGGACTCTGTCATAACCCAGGCATACATTGCACTTGGCGTGTTTGTAAAGACCCCCCAGGCACAAGTTAACCTGGGGAGAAAACCCCTCTTGCGGGGCGGTTGGCAGGGTGAGAGCAGGATCTCCTGGGCACTGCAGTGCCCACCTCTCCTCTCTGGGGACAAAGAGCTCCTGTCTTATCCGTGGAACCAACGGCACCGGTTTGGTCTTCTCCTGATTCACCGGAGAGGGAGTCAAACCCACCACTCAAATCCAACTTTCCTAGAAAAATTGCCAAGGTTTGTATCCTTGTCCCAGCCTTCCATGTGTCCTCCCAGTCAAGAAACTGGGGTTCGCCTATTTTAAAGCCCCCTTGAACTCTAGCAGGCCTTCTCAGGTCCCAGATGGCCTCCTCTGTTCAATTAGGAATGAAATAAAATACCATCATAGGAAGGCTGGCTCCTCAATTTGAGTTACCGTGCCATTCCCATGGCTTCTCAGCAGCAAAAGGCTGAATTCCCTAGATCGTCCCAGCACCGTGCCTGCATCTTCTCAGTGCAGAATTGATGTAAACCCCAAGTAATATTTAATCTCACTGATCAAATAATTCAGGCTGTGTTCTCTGATGTGACGCGTAGGTTTTTGAGGGCATTAAGAAACATGGGGGGGGGGGGGGGGCGTTCCCTGTATTTATTTAGTTTTCATACAGCAAGCATTTTTTTCAGTTGTTTGCAGTGTAGCTGGTGGTGAATGGCGACGAAGAAAGAAGTACAACGCTTTAGCTGCAATACAGTAGCACCTAGTGACCAGATGGAAGAGATTTGCAAGTGTAAGCTGCTCAAACAAAAGTTTAAGGAGCAGCGTTGGGAGGTGAAAGCAAAGACGCAGATTTTGGCAGGTGTATGGCTAGGACACACCAAAGGTAACTGGCTGCCATCTGCCACCCCAGTCAGGGGGGTTGCCCCCAGGATTGTCCTTCCTGCCTTACCAGACTCTGTTCTCCCGTGGCCAAGATGAGGCGCGGAGGGTCACAGAATCACCTGTGACCTCCTCAGGGCAGTAAGCTCCTGGCACGGCCAAAAAACCAAAGATACAGCCACGGGCAGCAAGGGGGTTCCTTGAGGGATTATTTCATGGCAAAGAAACGAGGGAAGGAAAGTCAAAGAGCACTTTCCCACGAAGGGGCTTGTCCCAGCCCTCTGCCCCCGAGCAAGGAGCCCAGGCATTCTGCATGTTCTCCTCCCCACGTAGCTGATTTCCAGTCCATCCTTTCAGTCCACATGCAACGCAGAGGGACGTGGGACCCACTTCTGCATCTTCCCCCTCTCCCATGGATATTGCCTCTGCTTCTTGACACAGGATGCTTTCCCACATTTGCCTTGTGCCTTTGCTGGGACTTGATGAAGAAAACCCAGGTGTCAAATCAGAGTTGTTGTGCCTTTACAGCATCAGGGTTACGACCAGGGCCATTTGTCAGGAAGACACCACTCCGTTCTTTGTGACCTGAGGACATTTTCTCTTTTCTCTCTGCCTGGCAGGTCTTCATGAGGGACAGCTCTGGAGCCCAGAAGGACACAAGGTGCACAGGATGCTGAATCTGGCCTAGTCCCCCAGCCCAGCAAGCGGTGAGAGGTACAGTATAGCCCAGGGATGACCTTGGGACTCTTCAGAAACAGCCCTGGGGGGGACGGGAGGGACAGACAGGGCTGTGGGCTCGTGGCATGAGGGGCAGGAGGGAGAAGGGGGCTGGGAAGGGGAGCTGGAGAGGGTGTTTCAGTGACAACCCTCCATCTAGTAGTGAACCCCGCAACACGCAACACGCCCATCACTAAAATAAAGTTATGAAATCTAATACCGATTGCTATAGTAACGTCACGCCTCCGCGCTGACCTAGTTTAAGACAAAGGAAGTGTTCCCGCAGCTTTGAGCACACAGGAGGCTGCAGACGCGTCTCAGTCTGTTCTCCGGAAAGAATGGCAGAGGGAGCTGCTGGCTTTTCCTCACCTGCTTCCCCTTGCCCCAAGGCCCTCAGGCAACCTGAGCTGCTTTATCTCAGGCACTGAACAAATCCACTGCCATGGAGCATCTCCATCCTGCATCCCAAACGCGGGCAGGGCCCCACCTGACTTCATCTGGACCCTTGTAGCTTCATCTGGACATTTAGACAACAGGAACATCTGCCCTGGAGCAAAGCAACATCCTTGCAAAGCTGCAGAGACCTGGTGGTGCAGCAATAGCCATTGCCATGCGGATCACTACTGTGTCACCACCACCTAGGGCAAGGAGCCCGTCCCTACCCTCCCAGCTATCCCCACCTCCTCCTCATCTGCTTAGTCCTCTGTACCCCCAGTCCTGGGGCTGCTGCTCGCTCTGGTAGCACCGTGGAGGAGCCGGTGGGTGGTTTGGGGCAGGGTGGTAGCACAGAAGGCCAAGCAGAGTGGCCTGCCGTCTTCTGTGTCACACGTTTTCAGCGCAAGCGCGGACAACCTCCATCCCTGGGAGGCACAGCATAAGCAGGGTTGAGGGCAGCAATGTTAAGTGCTTTCCACCCTCTGTTTGCTCCATGGAGGGCTCTGCAAACACACACCCACCCCCCTCCAGGCCTCTTGAACAGCACTGACCAGAACAAATCAGTTTTGGTCCCAAATGGTCTCATTAGCTGCTCTTCCAAACAAAAGCTGGAACATGCACCACGTTGTCACCAGCATGTGCCCCGAGTATGAGAGCAGAGACTGCAGGTAGGTTTCAAAAGACGGTGACCCTTGCTCACCGCCCTGGTCCTTTCACTACATCCCATCAGCTCTCCTGCTTTCTTCCTGAGAACTCTCCCTTTCTTACCTTTCCTTCATTTGACTCATTTGACCTGCTTAATGCTTTGCATTTCATTCTTCAGAGCAGATCCCGTGTTCTGGAGAACTTTGAGAAACCTCTATTTAGGGACAAATAGGTTGTAAAGTTTCCAGGGTTTTGTTGCCTTGAGAGCTGATTATATTACCAGTGACATTTGCATGAAAGTAAGTTCTCTGTCTCAAGAGTTCATCTGCTCCTCCAGCTTAGTCAACACCTGAAGTCAAAAATCTTTGTCATATTGCAGCCATTGATTTTCTCAGCATTTGGTTGTGCTGGTACGAAAAAAAAAAAGAAAGCAAGCAAGAAAGAAAAAACAAAACCAAACACAAACAATAAGTAATATCTAGAGCATATAAGAAAGAAAATGATTCTTTTTCTGTTTTGGGATGGCTCCAGTCAGACCCCCTCCCTCCCCATCACCCCGGTGGGCATCAGTTGTAAGTCCCAGCCTGAAAAAACAAGCAGGAGACTACCGGCATGCACCGAGGCTCCCAGGGCTGCGGGGCACTATTCGACTACCGTGAGGCCTCAGGACCTGTATGCAGATTCCTCATTAAAAAGGCACAAGTCGCTTATTCAGAGATGAAGTGAGATGTGAGGAGATGCTCCCACCGTTGACGTGGGACTCAGTAGCGTCGAGAAATCGGTGCTGCACACTTTCTTGTGCTCGTACACCAACGCTGGGATTTGCTTCATCCGGCGTTAGCTGCCTGGAAGATGGATTGGTGGGTGAGCTGGGTGAGCCCCTTGGGGCACCTTCAGGCAAGGGGCAGCCTGGCCCTCGTAAAGCAATTCACCCGTCTCCTAAGGAGGTGTCCCAGGCAGAGGAGACCCATCACTGGAAGCCTCCGTCCCCTCCCCGTTGCTGTACAGAGAGTGAGGGGCAAAGGGCGGGTGTGCCTCGGTTCTCCCGGTGGTGCTGTCACCCGTCTCAGAGGGAAAGTCCAGGTGACCTTAGCCCCACGGGTGCTCCTCGGGAGACCTGGCTTAAGCTCTTCTCAGCAGCCCAGGGCGGGCAGCGTTGCCTGCTGCTCGGACCTCGGTACCCGCTCTGCCCCTGGGACGAAGCTCCCCGGCAGCGGTGGGAAACGTCCCGGGGAGAAGCGAGCGGCAGAAGGAGGCTGGAGGAAGGTCTGTTGTATAATGAATTGTTCTAAGTAGAAGCCGGCTATTTTTATCCCCTGCGATTAGATTCTGAACTCTTTGAATCATCATTAATGCAACGCCCTGGAAGCCAGCGGCCCCCCTCGCTGAATGCCACATGAAGTGTTCCTGCTAATTCAGGGAACATTTGAATTCATGCGTGTAGGCAGACCGACGTCACCTACACCACAGTATACAATTTTTTAAGCTTCTTGCGGCAGGGTGAGGAGAGTCATTTTTCTTCTGCAGGTTGCGAATCATTTATTCCTTATCCAGCTAGTTATTAGCATGCTGCTAGGTTTCTATATATAAAAGCCACCCATGTGTTTGCCGCCAGCTTGGATGGCTGGGCTGAGGTTTACGTGGGAGATTATGGTACGTGGAGCCCTGGAAGAGCTGATCAGCAGAGGGCAGACCTGACTCCCAAGGGTGCCTGCAGCCCCGTCGGGACTGGGGTTTCTTCCTTCTGGAGGACTTGACCCCTAAGCAATCCCATTTTACAGGCTGCCGCTTCTCCTGGTGCTTCTACCTGCCTCTCCTGAGCAGCACCTGAATGGCCTCCTGGCCCTTCCTGGCTGGCCCTGCCTCAGTAGTACACGTCCCCCCCCCAACCAGACCTGTTCAGGTGAGCCCTGACTCGAAGGTTATGATCTCAAGAGATGCCTTCCCACCTAAACAAATGGTTGTTATACAAATGCCACCTTCTTGAAGCGTGCCAAGAGGTGCTCCGGCCTCTTGCTGGCACCACCAGGACCAAGGTCTGGCTGTGTGCCTGGTGCCTGGTGTTTTGCACAGGTGCGGGGATTTTGTGGTGCGTTATGTTCTTTAGATGGGACACGGCAGAGGTTAGGATGAGAGAGACGAGCTCTCCCGGGGAGGTGGTAGGTTCCTCCCTCCATTCCCAAGGACGAAGGCCCCTGGGCTGGCATGCAGCGTGGGGGCAGCAGCTTTGGTTTTTCCACAGGGAACAAACTTAGAAGCTGTTGGAAAGCTCTGCTGGTGGGAATAGCAGGAAATGTATGGCTAAGCTGTGAGGGGGAGGCAGAGAAGAGAGGAAAGCAAGGGAAGGGGGGAGTGGTGCTTTTGGCTGTGATTTTGGGGAGAAAGAAGAGCTCTTCAAGTGCCTCTTTCTGGACGAAGGCACCGCTCAGTCAGGACAGCTGTGGCTGTGCTTGCAGAGGCGGGCGGCCAGGGAGAGGACATGGACTTGTTGCGTGGAAAGTGTGTGCCAAGGGCATGGTAAAAGGGAGGGAGGCAGCGCAGAGCCTGCACCCACAGGAGGTGAAACGCAGCCACCAGGCCAGCGCTTGCAGCTCCCCAATTTCTCCAGGAGCAGAAGCTCTTGGAGGCTTGATGAGAAGGAGCGAGCCCTGCCGGGTGACCCCAGCACGGACTGCCTCTGCCACGCGTCGGACTTGTCAACACCAGCTAATTGCAAAGTGAAACCCTGGAAATGGACTGAGGCAGAAGGCGGCAAGGCGAGGCGAGGGGAGGCCGGCGGGGTACGGTACCGCTTCTCCTCCTCCTGTCCCCTCCTCCCAGAGAGGGGGCAGAGGGTTTGGCCTGTCTTCTCCATGCCCTCGGCATAAGCTGTTTTAAGGTGGGTTTGCAGAACTCAAGTGGGGAATTTGGCACGCGGGAACCCAGAGACATGAGAAAAAGAGTAGTTTCTCCTGGAAATCCACCTCCGCCCCAAAAGTTAAAAAGGAGGCATGGTGGGCAGTGGCAGCTGGTTTGCCCAGGTCCCTTGTGGTGCAGAGCCCCAGCACAGAAGCTGGTCAAAACCAGCGGTCCCTGACATGGTTAGTTTGCAGGAGGTGCTCTGCCCTCTCACAAGAACCGGGGCCTCCCAGGCTTCGTTGTTTTTTGTCCTGGCCTTGAGCCTATTCAGAACAGGAAGGAGCAGCCCCTGCGGAGCAGTGGTCCTCCGGCTGCTGCCCTCACCACATCACAGCGACAGGGGAGGAACTACTGTGGGGAGATGGGGATGGAGCCGTGGCCAGCGCCTCCTAGGAAGCCATCCTCTCGAGGACACGATGCATAGCCTGGTGGAGCACCTCCAAGGGGCTAGTCTTCAACAGTGGAAAGGAGGAAGGACATCTATTCTCCATGTGCAGGGTGGACATGACGAGACATCACCGGAGAGATCCCGGATGGACAGTAGAACAGAATCACAGAATCATAGAGTCATAGGGTTGGAAGGGACCTCTGGAGATCATCTAGTCCAACCCCCCTGCCAGAGCAGGGTCACCCAGAGCAGGTGGCACAGGAACGCGTCCAGGCGGGTTTGGAATGTCCCCAGAGACAGAGACTCCACCACCTCTCTGGGCAGCCTGTGCCAGGGCTCTGCCACCCTCAAAGTCAAGAAGTTCCTCCTCGTGTTTAGGTGGAACTTCCTATGCTCAAGTTTGTGCCCGTTACCCCTTGTCCTGTCCCCGGGCACCACTGAAAAGAGCCTGGCCCCATCCTCCTGACACCCGTCTTCAGAGCTTTATAGGATTGCAAAGACAGAGAGATATATCCAGGAGAGCTCATTGGACTTCTGCCCTGGTGCTGCCCTGGGTGACATTTTGACAGACTTCTCACTCACACTTTCTGCCAGGAGTTACAAACCATAATTTCAAGGACTCACCAAACTGCCTGGCTGGGCAACTGGATGGATGGACAGCCATAAGCTGGGCAGGCACGTGAGAGTGAGGACAGGGCAGACAGCTGGGAAATCATCGCTTTGCTAGTATCTACACTGCATTGCAGATGTCTCCTCTTCTCCATCCAGCTGCTTTCGGTTACCTCCTGCTCTGCCCAGAGTTTGGGCCAGCCCAATCTCTTTGCTGTTAAAAAGAGACAGAAAAGCAAATACTTGCAGTCTTTGAAGTATCTCTTACAACAAAGGAGGCTTTTCAGCTCGCCATGAAGATGTGATTCAGTCTTCCTGAAGTGGAGTGAACCATCTCCCACCAGCTTCGGCAGCCCCCGGACCGGCCCCGTCTCCCACTCACGGCAGCCGAGCGCAGCAGCTGCGGGTCCTACAGGAGGGAAACGTTGGCAGCGCTCAGCCCGGGGAGGAGAGGAGCTCCTGATGAGCAGGAAGCTTCTTCAGGCAAGGCTATCATCTCCTGCCTCATTTGAGACCTCGTACACCGCTGGGTGCGCGGAGCTGCGGGTGTGTTTGGCAGGAGGTGCTGCTGTAAGTGAATTCGGTGCAGTGGGTCTGAGCCTGCAAAGAGGCAGCGCCAGCGCTGCTGTCAGCCGCGGCCGAGAGGAAGCTGAACCCAGCTGGGTTCAGAGTGTTTGGGACACACACAACTGCCATAAATCAGGTCAGCTCATCCGCTGCATAGCAGAGACCTCCAAGCATCAGCAAAGCCATTGGGAAGAGGAAGGGCGATCCCAAAAGAAACACAAGCTGAGGGGAAGGCAGGTAACGGGGCCATGCAGCAAAACCAGCCCCTTTCCCTGGGCCCAGGGACACATCCTCTCCACGCCCCGGCGGCCCCTGCCATGACCACCTGCTAACCCGGGTCTTCTCCCGTCGACCACCCTGGGTGCCCTCCCTGCGGTCGGGGACCGTCCACCTCCTCGCCGTGGTGCCTGACGGGGTGGGGGGGACACAGCAAGGGCACCGGGCAGCTGTCCTGGGACGCACCCCTTGCCCAGTTTACGAGCCGTGGGATCATGGATTTGAGAGATTTAATTTCAAGCTTTTTCATCCTTCCAAATTAAAAAGATGGCGGGAAAGAGGCTTGTTGGGTCTTTCCCTTCCCTGACCCCCCGTCTCAAGGAAGCGCCAAGGATTGCAGAGAGTAATTGAAATGTAATGAAAACAGTTTAATCCATCTTAAAGGGAAAAGAGCTCGCAGGGGATGCAGCAAACACAGCGTGGTAGGCACCAGGGGCTGGGGGAGTCCTGACTGCCCCCCCAGCCCTGACCCAACACATGCCCAGCAGCCAGGCTGGTGGCCCACGCTGCGGCCGGCCATCAAGTGAAGGGATGCCCGGGTGTTACGGTTTGAAGAACCCACAACAATTTATTGCCATTTAGGCAATTATTCTGTCACCCAATGATCCCTCCTCACCCGGCAAGGGGAATTGGGAAAAAACAAGGAAAGCTGAGGGTTGACATACAAACAGATTTAATAGTATAAGACTAAACAATTAACAATGATAATGCTAAAGAACCAATATTGATCCCGATACCATCATAAAATACACAAGGACTATACCCAGCCCATTCCATCAGCAGAAGCCGTGCACTCCCGACAGGGACAGCAAATGTGGGACACTGCGAGTGCTGCAGCTTCGGGAGGAAGGGAAGGGCTCAGGGCTCCGGCACCGGGGAAAAGAGTTCTCTGGATCACCAACATCAAGGGAGAGAGAAACTACGCAGCAAGCTTTCTAATTCATATTGCATGTGGCATTCATGGTATGAAATAATCCTGTTGGCAGCCTGGGTCGAGTGCCCGGGTCTCGCTCCTCCTCATCCCCGCACCTGGCGAGGCTCAAAAACACCGAGACCTTGAATCCCACAGAGCCTAGCTGGCTGTAAAGTAAATATTTTTGTGAATTCAGACACTAGAGTCTTCTAAAAGTGCAGTTTCCCCAAGTATTAGAAGAGACCTTACTGCAAAGTAAAATTACTGAAAGAGAAATGAATCCTGAGTCACTCAACCCAGGACACCAGGGCAAGCGGGACAGGCAGGAGGATCAGGACCTGTTGGCAGCCCAGCAAGAGCCCGTAGGAGGAGAAGGGAGCAATAAACTACCTGCCATATAGAAGTGAGAGCACAGCAGCCTGGGAGAGAGGGAGCCCCCTGCCCTCCCCTGCCCCCTGCCTCCCCATCCCTTCTGCTCCCGCCCCTCCAGCCCCCCCCCCCCAGACTTCACTTGTCCTCGCTTCCCACTTGTCCCCACAGCTCCTCAGCCGCTCCTCCTGCCCCTCTGCTTCTTGAGCCATCCTTAGCCAGTCCAGCCCCGCTCTTCCCCTGCAAGCCAGGCTTTCATTGCTTTTCATTTATTTTCATTTCATTTATTTAATTTCATTTCATTTCCCTATTTATTTTGAGTCCTAAGGCAGTTTTGCTTTATTCTGGGGCCCAGCGAACACGAAAGCCGCGATGCTGATGTGCTTTCTGGCAAAGCAGTCATGGGGCTGAAGTCTCTCTCAGGAATGCCCGTGAGATTTCTACTTCAAATATTGATTGCCCTTTGTAGGAAAAGACGTATTTACTATCAATATCCCGAGATCCCATTATAATAAAATCAGCGCTGTGTTGTCTCCTTAGGGACTGTCTGACTCCTGTAGCGTAATGTGACGGGAGAAGCATAGCGTCCATCAGAGCCAGGACGGCCTCGGGCAGCTGAGTCGGAGAGAAGGATTTTGCTTCGAGTCTGGAGCTGGGGCGTGGAAGGAAGGGAGAAAGAGCCCACGGTGGGCAGACAGAGCCTGGGCAGATCAGGGTGGTCTTCAGGGAGGATTTGGGCTCCCCGCTACCTGCAGGGCTTCCCCTACAAGTTGGGCAGGGTTGAGCTTGCCCGTCCATGGCCATCTGGAATTTAAAGGACCAGATGGATGTCTCAGTCTGGAGCCTGTCCTTCTACACCCCCGTCCTTCTCTTCTGTCCAGAAGGTTTCCTTTGAGAATGTCTCCTGGGGCTTTTTGTCACCGCTCTTTAACCACCGCGCTGATGCCAGCCTGCACAAAGCAGGAGTGGGGCTGCCTGGCACATCCATGAGTCTCTTTTCTGTAGCACTTCTCCAGGCAGCACCCGCTGCTGCTCCACCAGCTCACATGGGTGCTCTCCCATGGGCAAGGGACTCCGGAGAGGCCGAGGCACTTAGCTGCTGAAGAGCACAACGGGAAAAGGATGGCAGCCACAGGGACCATGAGCAGCTGGACACTAGTCAAAGCTGATGTTGAGTCTGCGGCAAGAGCCTTTGGCAAGACGGGCAGGTTCCCCCAGCTCAGGCCAGGGTAACAGCCATGTCCTCATCCCCAAAACGCATGGCCACTGTCCATCGCCCCCACACCACCAAAGCCCAGGACGCGTGGCAGGGCACCAGCTTGCAGGTGAAGGCAGATGGACCTTTAAAAAGCCGGAGACTTTTTAAAACCCATCAAGCTATGGAATATGTTGCACTTCTCCTTTTTTTTTTTTTTTTTTGCGTGCTTCTAAACAATTATTTACAGCCCCAGCTGCCTTTCATTACTAATACGTTTTTCCCTGTGTGAGGAAGGAAAACAAGCCCGTCGGTTCCTATCGTCTTTCAGTGATCACTGACGCCGCTCCCCGCACCACTTGGGCCCTGGCTGCTTTTGCCGACCAGACTGTGTGCAGGAGGACAAGCTCCTCGGCGACACCAGAGTCGAATTTGTGGCTGAACAGGGAGAACCCATCAGCCCAGCCTACCAGCTCTCCTTCTCACGGGGACACATCATTATCCTTCTTGTTCTCTGGGAATAACCAAACGATGGTTTTCTTTCTCACAAACTCACTGGAGGCTCTGAGGGTCCAGGCTCTATTTCCCCTTCCAGGTGCATATTGGAGAACATTGGATCATCCTAGTGCTGGAAAATGGCTGTGCTGCACAAACCCTGCCATCCCAGCTCCCAGGGCGGGATCTTACCAAGGAGCAGCTGTTGAGCTGCATGTACGTGTTTTGGGGCCCTGGATTTTGAAAAAGTAGTCTAGGATCTCATCCTCAGGGATTCATACCCATAGGGTGCTCCAGTGCTTGCTGGTTGCCTTTAGGCGACACTCAAACTAAAACAAAAAGTCAATAAGAAACTAAACTAAAAGGGTAAAAGGAAATAAGAATTAATTTATGCACTACATGGCTTCAATAGGTTTTAAGTATGGAAAAAATCAATTCACTGATTGACAACTCACCTACGTGTCCTTTGGTTTTCTTAAAGCAGCCCCAAAAAGTTTGTCTTTTTTCCCCTGTATAAGCCCGTGCAGAGGATGGGGTGAGTGCACCAGAGAACCCTTCGGTGAGGAGCTCCCCTGCCCTCAGGGGATCTCCTGTGTCTGGCTGCCCCCCTTCCACCACCCCGCGGGGATGGGGACAGACAGGGGACAGCAAGGGACAGACAGCCAGGCTCGGAGGGTGACACAGCTCCCCCAGGAGCGATGCAGCAAGGCAGGAAAGATCAACTGAGCAGCAAACAGCTTCTCAGGTCGGGCTCTGAGTGTTCAGAAACACCTCTGCTCTCATCGCAGCTACTGAGACAATTTCCTTCGGGGTAAAACATGCCATAAACCGGGGCGCTTGTTGGAGAGGAGACATTTGACATCATATCGCATTAGCGCAGCTGCACGCAACGCACAGAGCAGGGCTGCCAGCCCCCTTCCGAGATCCCGTAACCACAGAAACACCAAGCATAATGCAGAAGACGGGATGCTCTGCTCCAGACTTCTCTTGGCTCAGGCAAGGCCCGTGCGCAGTGTTTGGCAGCAGGTTTTTCTCCAGCCCCCTGATCAAATGGGACAGGAGCAGTGATTTGCTGGCAGCGCCCCTGCTAGCCCTTGTTACGCTGGCTGGGGAAGGGACTCTATTAAAGAAACATGTGCAGAGACTGGAAAAATAGCAGCAGCGTTATTTAAGCAGCCTGTGGTTGAGCACTGAGGCACACAAGCACTTAAACTGCAGCTAGAAAGAATGAATCCTTCCCCTCCTCCTCTCCTCTACCCTGTTCCTTCTAGCCTCGGGTCTCATGCCCCTTCTCCTCCCGTCCCGCCATGTCGTCTCTCTCCCATTCTGTTTCTTTCCTTCATCCCTTAACCTTGGTGGCGTTTGCTTTTAGAGCTGGGACAGCCCTCGCAAGGACGCCCCGGCGAGGAGCGGGCTGCCAAAGAGGTTCTCGGCAGGCTCTGAGCGTCTCTCCTCTCCCTCCAGGTGCAGGGACGTCTGCCATCTGCGGGGGAGCAGGGTCGGCGCTTCTGCAAGGGCTCTGCCGCACCATCCCTGAGCGATGGTCTAGGAAACACTGGGACCATGAAGGGCTTAGGAGATAACAGAAGCCGCCACCTCTCCGATAACCTGGACTCCCCTCAAGACTCTCTTTATGCGCCCCAGGACAGGAACCCTTATCTCCTCAGCCCCACCGACTCCTTCACCATGGACCCCCGATTCCCAGCCCAGAACACCCTCCATGGCGACTGTCTCCTTCCTCTCAACAACCAGATCTCCAACAGCAGCACTTTCCCCCGCATCCATTACAACTCCCACTTCGAGGTCCCAGATGACAACCCCTTTCCAAGCCATGCCCAAGCCACTAAAATCAACCGCCTGCCTGCAAACCTCCTTGACCAGTTTGAGAAGCAGCTGCCCATCCACAGAGACGGCTTCAGCACCCTCCAGTTTCAGAGGAGCGATGCGAAGCACCGCAGCGAGAGCCCTGGGCGCATCCGGCACCTTGTCCACTCTGTCCAGAAGCTATTCGCCAAGTCCCAGTCTCTGGAGGGCCCCACCAAAGGCAACGTGAACGGGAAGAAGGGGGCTGATGACCCCAAGCAAAATCGGAGGAGCAAGAGCAAAGACCGAGCGAAGACCTCCGAGCCCAAGCGCAGGACCAGATCCAACATATCAGGCTGGTGGAGCTCAGATGACAACTTAGACAGCGATACCTGCAGCTACCGCAACCCAATGGGCCTCATGACACTGGGGCGGCAGCCGGACCACAGCCAGCCGAAGTATTTCATGCACGCTTACAATACCATCAGCGAGCACATGCTGAAATCCTCCAAGAGCAATAACGACCTCAAGGTCACCCCTTGCACCAATATCCCCATCAACAATGACTCCAACTACATTAAGAGGGGCTCCTGGTCCACGCTGACACTCAGCCATGCCCGGGAAGTGTGCCAGAAAGCCTCCGCCACGATCGACAAAGCCTTGCTGAAATCCAAGTCCTGCCATCAAGACTTGGCCTACCACTACCTGCAGGTGGGTGCAGCGGGGGGCGGGTTATGGCTTGCTCCCTGCAGGGAGAGCGCAGGAAGACAGGGGACACCTTCTCGGTAGGCGCCCTGTTGCCCAGTAGATGTTATAAAACTGAACCATCTGGTTCACCTCAAGTCACACTGCCAGGAGGGGGCGGGGGGGTTACGCTCACCGAGGCCCTGGGGACAGACCACCACCCCTCCTGCGGGGACACGGGTGCTGACGGGGTCCGGCTCCCCCTGCTGCAGCGCTGCCCCAGGACCCCCCCCAGCCCCTGTGCTGGGCCGTGGCGGCGTGGGGAGGAGGTGATGTGCCCACCCTGCAGCCTCAGCACCCTCTGCTGTGATCCCCTTTTGCTGCGGGACCCAGCACGACCCCGCTGCCCACCCAGACCCTGCAGACGCTGTGCTGGGGTGGACTCGGGCTCTTGGGCAGCCGGGCAGGTAGTTGCCCACATGAAGCTGTTTCCTCTCGGTGCCCACGCAGCCGGGCGTGCCGAGGGGCCGCAGCTCATATCCCACCCAGGCACAGCTCCATCCAAGCACCGCAGCCATCCCACGGTCCGAAGGCCACCAGCAATAACTAATGCTTAACCCCTTATATCCACGCATCGCAAGGATGTGCCGGCGTGCCCAGTAAGCCCCGCTCTACAGAGCTTCCCCGGAGCGCTGGTAGGACCTGCAGCTCTGCGGGGCATGGCTGCCTTTGCTGCTCCCCCGCGCGCCGGGCAGGGCTGTGGGCCAGGAGGGAAGTGCCAGCCGCCCCGCTTGCATGGCAGAAGCCTGCATGGCTAATGCTGGTTTGAACCCACCCACCTCCCCCCCCCGGCCCGCCCGCCCCGTCACCAAGAACTCCAGGTCACTGTGGCGGTTTCAAAAAGCGGCACTTGGAGAACATGGACCTGGTTGTGCCCTAGAGAGAGGAATGAAGATAAATAAGCCAGGCCTGGATCGGGGGGAGGAGGGGGCTAGTCTATGTATATAAATCTCCAGCATCCTTTTTAATGCAAAGGTGTCATGGGCTCCCCTGGCTGTGGCCAGCGGGCTTAGAAGCTTTAAAGAGTAATGAATTATTGAAGCACACTCTGCTTCCAATACCTTGCTGGCCACGGTTGCAAATCAAATTTCAGAGGGACTTATTACATCAGGAACGTCATGAGAAAAAATGTTCTCGGCCTGGTTTCTTTTTCTTTGCCCCCCCCCCCTCCTTTCAGTTAAGCCTTAGGAGGTTAAAGATCTGCAGACAAAACATCCGCTGATCCCCCTCTGGCTGCGGCGGCAGAGCCCGGCGCAGGCAGCCCCGGGGGCCGGATGCGACCCCAGCAGCCCCCCAGCTCCCGGGGTTTGGCCACAGCCCGGGGTACGAGTCTGCCCTGCTCGTTCTTCCCCACCCATGTAATGAGCCTCCGTTTCTCGACAGCCTGACGGAGGGCTGTGGGCACAGCTGGGTGGCGTGAGCCCGGCCAGCAGCTGGGCAGCCCCACCGCTCGGCTGGGAGGACACGGGTGCCGCCCCGCTGCAGCCGAGCGAGCCCCCACGGAGGTGGGACCAGCCCCTCAGCCCGGGGCCGACCGACGCAGGCAGCGGCCAGGTAGGGATCTTGTTTTGAGGGGAAGCTTTTGCCCAGCTCCCTCCCTGCCCTGACCCTCCTGGGACCGTCGGATGGGGTCGGCAGCCTGCGCTGACAGACTCAGAGCGGGAACAGCCAGCAGCTCCTGTCGGCATGGCCGGAGGGGCACCAGGGTGTCACCGGCATCCCAAGCAGCTGGGGCAGCCCCTGCAGGCGGCAGCATCTCACCAGCAAAGTCAAGACCCAGGGCACCCAGTCCAGAAAACATTTTATTTGGTGCCCCCACAAGCCAACAGGTCCTGGATGCTCGGGCTGAGCTTGCCCCAGATGCCCGGGGTGACCCCGGAGGGCAGGGCACAGGGTCCTCGAGGTAGGATGGGGCGATTGTATCCAGACCCCTTCTCGGCATGGGAAGGGGACTAAGCTGGCGATAGAGAAGTGACCTCTGGAACCTGGTGTGTGGGAAATGTCCTTTTGCAAGGCCCCATGTCCTCTGCCACCCGCCCGCCCCCCTGGATCAGGACAAGCCCGCTCCCTGCTTGTGCCCCAGTGAGGGACCACGTCCATCTGCCTGGCCACAGAGCCCAGTGCTCGGGGAGCACAGAGGCCCTGCCCTGCTGTGGACGGGGCTGCTGCAAGGCAGAAAAGCCCGGTGGGTCCCAGAGGTGGAGACGTGTCCTCTGACATGAGGGAGGGCAGGAGGAGTGGGATGGGGACCAACAGAACCCCCCGGCCTCGAGGCTGGGGTAAGCCCCTTAAAGCTATTCACCTCCCCAGCCCCATTTGCAGGTTCTGGGTAGTCTTGGGACTCATCCGGGACTATTAGTGGTCCATGTGATATTCCCAGGCCCATCCCCAGACCCCAGTGTTGGAGATGGGAGCGGGTGATGACCCAGCTCCAGGTCCAGCCCTGTCCCATCAGAGTGAGGGGTTTCTCAGAGCGGTCCCCAAGGTGACACAGCACTCTCCTTAGAGCACAGTCCCCAGGGAGGGAGGCTGTGCTCCCCGTCCCCTGGTCTCCCCTCCCCATGGGCCCTACTGGTGGCTGAGGGTGCAAGGGAAGAGGCTGAGGGGTCAGGATCCCAATGGGCAAGAAGCTCCTTGGAGTGAGAGACGCCCCAGGCAGTGGTGGACAGGAGCAGGCAGGGCTGAGCAGCATTTCTGCCCCAGACACAGACTGGGACCCATGTTCATAGATACCAAGACTACATCGAAGGGACGGGCAGTGTTGGGGCTCCCAAGGGGACAGAGTCATATCACAGGCACCATTAGCCTTTTGCATCATCCGGATTAGCCTCCCCAACCCCACTTCCAGTCAGACAGCACCGAAGCTTCCTTAATCCCCAGTAGCCCCAAAGGTAAATTCGTAAGCCAGAGCAGGTGGCCCATTCAGCGCCAGCCGCCCCACAGATCCTGGCTGCCCTCACACCAGCTCCACAGAGCTCCCATGGGGCAGGAAACCCAGCCCAGGTCCTTCCCAGAGGGTGCCCTGCCAAAAGGAGAGATGGGGCCCGAAGGCAGCCTGGGCTCCAGCTTTGTCTCTTGGGGACGTGCCTGCGACCACACGTTGCCCTCGGGACGCCACGAGGGATCCGGCCCTGGAGGGAGCAGCGGTGTCCCCGCATCGGGCTCAGTCTCTCTGCGTTGGAGCCGGGCTGCATGGCACGTGCATCGCTGCACGCTGTGCGTCCGGCCCCGCGGCGGGTGTGTTCGTGCGTGGTGCATGTCTGCGTGTGTGCCGGGGCTGGGCTGGGCTGCATGTCGGAGCTGGCACATGTGCGAATGGAAGCCCTGTTTGCTCTGCCAGTCTCTCTTCCCCCAGACCTCACCGAAGCCACAGGTGCAGCTCTTTCGCCCCTGCCCAGCACCCAGGACTGGAGTTTTCCCCTTTTCTCCTCTCTCCCCTCTCTTAATGCTGCAGGTGACTGGGGAATGCCCCAGGCAGCATAAGGGTGGGGGGAAACCTCTGTGTGGCCCCTTCTTTCCTCTTCCCTCCACGCTCAGTTTATGACACAGGGAGCAGAAGGCGCTGCTTTGCAGCATGGGGCGTTGTGGCAGGATGGTGTCAGTGGAGCCCAGCTCCCAGGGGTGGCACCTGCCTGAATCCCACATACCTGCGCCACGGGACACCACACAGCTGAAAACCCGGCAGAAAGGATGATGCTGAAGCCTGGCAGAGCATCTCTGCTGCCCACGCGTCCCCTCCTGTGCGGCCACTGGGCAGGGTGGATCCCCAAGCCCTCTGTGCCAGCAGGCACCTACAAAGGCTCTCGACCTGGGCATCCTCTTGCTCCCACCCCTTTCACACCAACCGAACCACCGTGGGCAGAACCAAACCTACATTTGGGAGAGTGGTATGAGGATGAGCAGCAAAACTCTCACAGCCTGTGAGGAGCCTCCCGATGTTCTCTGTGCCAGGCCCAGGTAGGGCACAAGACAGCCCTCATTGCCACTTTGTCGGTTCTGCAATACACGGGCTGTGTTCAGAGCCCGGGGTCTCAGCTGCCAGGGAAGTTGCTGCCATCGAGGTGCTGCACTGGCCACCGTCGAGGTCTGCTCCTTGATGACAGGAGGTGCTCTGGGCTCTTCAGCCCCATCACAGAGCTTCAGAGACTATGGGAGAGGCTTCTCAGGTGCCTCAAGCTGCAGAGAAGCGCCCTGGAGGACCCTGAACAGCACCTCAAGTACCTGCACTGCTTCCAAAGATCCCGAAGGACACCTTCTTGTCAGGTGTGGCACTTTTGAAACACACGTCCTGCTCTGTCCTGCAGGAGCAAGAGCTGTGGGAGTCCCTGTGGACTCTGTGTGCAGATAGAGGCAGGACACGCTCCCAACTGGGCCACCAGATTCAAGGGGTGTCCTGCCAAGCATCTTCCTTCCCCTTGATGCTGCTAAACTGGAATGTGGAGCACCTTGAGAGCGGCTTTGTTTCTTGCTGCCTTGCCAAGGCACAAAGCAGAGGAGAGGCAAGGGAAAGGAGAAATAAGGCAGCTCAGTGAGGACTAGCGGGCTGTCGCAATGCGGTGGGGAAGCTGGTGGAGGCTGTCCCTAGGAGAGGGACAGGGTCCGTAGGGGGCAGGCAGTGCTGTGGGATGCTTGGCTCAGGCAGCTGTGGGCATCGCTGCACCAGCAGAGACGTACCGAAAACCCCGTCTTCATGTTACTGTGCCTAGAGCCAAGAGTGCCCACGGTCGGGAGGCAGGTGCACAAGCCCGGGCAGAGCTGAGCAACCCGCAGAGCCTGCTCTCGAGCAGCAGCAGCAGCAGCAGAGCGGCCACAGGAGCCTGAGGTCTTAATGACCCCTCTGTCCTCGGGCTCACCGAGCTGAGCCCGGCACCTCTCACTGCCCCACAAAATACAGCATTCGCCTCTGCATAAGGGACGGCTGTGTAGTCCCCCGGCCCCTGGCTGGCATGCCTGGCTGCTGGCAAGCTCTCACCTCCTTAGCCAGGGGCTGCAGACCCCAGCCCTGTCTGTCCCCTTGCCCCAGCCCCTTGCTGGCCCAAGACCTTTGCGGGCAGGAGGCTGCGACTCATCCTGAGCAGAGGGCAGGCAGCGAAATGCAGTGTCAAGTCAGACCTGATGCCAAGATGACGGGTATAAAAGTGCTTCTCAGTGCCCCTGTCTCCTTTAGGAAAGGTCAGAGCCAGCCACCACGGTGACCTGTGGGATCTCTCCCATGGCAGGACTCAGATGGAGCCAGCAGGGTCCCTTTCTGGCTGGCCACAGGGCCACCCAGTGCAAGCAGCTGGAGCAGAGGGAGCGCTCACACCCAGGAGAGAAAGGGCTCTTTGCTCTTACTTTTGTAGGAACCTGCTGGATAACACCCAGTATCTCCTGAGCTGGGCAGTCTTGCAAGCAGCCAGCCCAGAAGCCATCGCCAAGCATGAAGTTTGCGGGAGGCAGAGTGGAAAGAGCTGGGGCAACCTGCAGCAGCGGGGCGCGGAGCCAGGGAGGCCCGGCCAGGCTCGTGTCTCACGCGGGAGACTCGCTCCACGTCGGTCCACACCTGGATCTCGCACACAGGCGGCACGATGCCTCTGGCTCTCTGTTCCATGTCCCCCAGTAATATGGGTCCTGGCTCACGGGCACACATCACGGCGGGAGCCCCATCACTGAAGTGGTCCCAAGGGCTGTTTGGGTTCTGCTCCACATGGCACTGGGGTCACCCATTGCCTTCCCCTGAGCACACCCACGACACGTGCACTGCAGGCTGGCAGGACGTGGGCTGAACCCCTCACTCCTGCGGGCAGAAGAAAGCCCTCGGAGTGAGCTACGCTGTCGCGCGTGGGTTGAGCCCACACCTGGCACACCTCAGGCCCTCTCAGGGGAACGAGAAGCCACTGCCTGGAGATCTGAAGCTCACCTGAAGATGTTGCACCCCAGCAGCAGCAGACGGCACCCTCAAGCTGGCTCTGGTTCCCACAGAACGTGCCTGCTGTGAACAAGGAGGTGAACAGGAACCACGCTGCGCTTAACGGCTCTGGCTCCTCACAGTCAGCTGCAACACGGCTTCATGCGTCCCTGAAGCGCTGTATAAACACTGGCTGATTGACGCACGGCCCCCCGGGGAGCTGGGCAAATCCAACAGCTCCATCCATCAGGGTCAACGTGGATGCTCTCGCCGGCACGAGCTGTGCTCAGCACAAGACCCTTCGCTGCTCCCCACGGCGGTCCCCAGGCAGCCCACTGCGGGGCCTCAGGCTGTCCCCACGTCTGCATGCTTTGCACATTGCTGCACTCCTCACGTCTTCCTTTGCTTCTCCTTGACCACGTCTCCTTAGCTCAAGGGCAGGTCAAAGGCCAGCTGCAAACCAAGTTAGCCACGAAACCAAGGCTTGCTCCTGGCAACTCGGGTTGCCCTATCTTTCTCCAGGCCTGTCCCACACCGCGCGAGGCTCTTGTCCTGATCAGTGCTGGGCTGATGCCTGGCTCTGCTGCTGGACGAACGAATACCTCGGCTGTGCTCCCATCACCTACCCAAGCCCTTCGCAGGACAGGCAGGCAGGGCTGTCGGCTACTTCGGTTGCTCAGTGCTTCAGGCCTCTAGCAGAAACATCAGCTCGCCCATCTCTAACGAGGGAACAAGACACTATGTCTGCCTTAAGTTAATTGCAGAGTTGTCCTCTCAGTGCAGTTAGAAGTACTTTTCTCTCACGAGGTACGACTCGTCTGTGCAGAGAGGCCAGCACAAGGTCTATGTGCCCGAGCTGCTCTAAAGGGACTTCTGAAGGTCTGGTCTGGCTTCAGAAATTAATTTCAGCCACTGAGAGTCACACTCAACTCCGAAACCTTAAAGGCTGTTGGACCTAGTGAAGGTCTGGGCTCTGATCCACAAGTCCTGGTCTACAGTAGCTCTTGATTGCCTTGGCCTGAGCAGTATGTGCACTTTACGTTACGTGAGCGTGGGCTTTGCATTGAACAACCGTGTGCCAGTCCTGTCCCGGTGCCCAGCGCAAACCTGGTGAGACTCTTCCCTCCCCGTTACGTCTGGCATTGTGCAGCTTGTATCAACTGTGTAAGCATGGTCCGGTGTGAAGGTGGTCGGCGGTGGGCGGGGGGGGGCGGGGGGTGAATGGCTGTGGGTAGATGTGCTAAAACAGGCGATCAAATGCAGGGCTGCCTGGCATGAACTGGTAAGGGAGGGTTGGAAGGGAATTGCGTTGCCCATTCCCACTCCACTCCAGCTGAGGGTCCAACAGTTGTCCTTGCCACCAATCCCCCCAAGTCCCCGTGATCCCGCTGGTCCCGGAGGTGCTGTCCCTCACATCTGCTCATACTCTCCTTGCTCTTGCAGGTGCCTCAGGGGGAGTGGAACAACACGCTGTCTCGGGACAAAGACAGCGAGATCCCGTGCCGGCGCATGCGGAGCGGGAGTTACATCAAAGCCATGGGGGATGATGATAGCGAAGACTCAGAAACCAGCCCCAAACCATCCCCGAAAACTGCAGCTCGGAGGCAGAGTTACCTCAAGGCCACCCAACAGTCCCTGAGTGAGCAGAGCACCACACAAAGGTAACGCTGGAGCTCCTCTAGGAGCTCTGCACGGGTCTCCAGGGGCCACCCCAGAAGCAGTCCGTGGGGTCTAGCCAGCAGCGCCCACATGGAGACCCCATGTGAGGATCAGAGCCCATCAGGGCTCCTGCACACCCGCTCAGGCTGCCCGTGGGGCAGGCAGAGGAGGCAACAAGCAGGACAGGAGAAAACGTGGCAGAGGAATGGAGAGAGCTTTCCATCCCGGTGACTCCAAGTAGCCCTGGTGTCAGGAACCTGCCCCAGGTCCCTGTCCCCGCAGTGACAGGGAGGGCAGTCCTTCGGTGGAGCTGTGTGGATTTCCTCTCTAAGAGTCTGCTCCTCTGAGGCAGTGCAGGGATCCCAACCCCATGATGCCATTCAGATGTAAAAGATGCTCAGCCAGCATGGCTGAGGACACTTGGCACGCTGCTGGGACTGTGTCACCTGCTTTGCCCCACAGGTGTCCCAGGGACTCTGGGACCAGCCAGAAAGTGCCCCGTTGTCACACTAGGCTGGGTAATACCCTGAGGCCAGGAGAGATGACCTAAGAGGTCTGAGACCAGGTATTGAGGGAGGAAGACCCACAGTGGCTTGAGCCAGACAGACAGCAGAGGAAGGGGAACGCAGCAAAAGCATGCTGGGCAAGAGGCTGGTCCCTGCAGGACGGGGTCTGCGTGCACCACCTGACCAGCAGTGGTGCCGGTGACGCTCACCAGCCACTCCGCTTCTGGGGACAAGGCCATCAATGTTTCAGATGCTGCAGCTCGGGAGGATGTGAGCAGCACAGAGGGGCAGGAGGAGGCGGGAGCCACCGCGGATGAGCCGCTGGTGTTCAGCAGACGGAGCCAGAAGGAAGTGAGGGTGCAGCAGTCAGTGGGGAGACCCCTCATGGTGGCTTCAGATTGCAGACCAGATGCTGCTTTCTGCTGAGAGATGGTGACAAAATTAACTGCGGGGAGCCCTGGAAATGCCTGCTCTGAATCCACCCCTGTTCCCTGCTTTCACATCCCCTCCAGGGGGAGCAGAGTTGGCTACAGGGGTCTCTGATGCAAAATACCCAAGTTGAGAGACTGAGGTTCTTTGTATCTTGGGCTCATTGTCCATTAGGTCCTATGTCCATCAGGGTATGACCTCACCTGGACTGCTGGGGTCCAGCCGGAGCCCACGGACAGGCGGCGTTGGGGAAGGGGCTAAGTCAGGGCAGGGTGTTGGAGCAGGAGGGGCAGAGCCGGCCGAGCCGTGGGTGCAGCGGCCCGGGAGAGGAGGGCTCTGGGCAGGGCTGGGCTGGAAACGACCATTGCTGCCAGGGCTTGGTCGCCAGCAGATTTGCTGGAGGCAAGGAGGGGGCTCCACAGCTCTTGGGACATGGCACCCTGGCCTGCCCGTGGCCCCTCTGGCGCAGGCTGGCGAGGGCTTGTGCCAGGCAGAGGCCAGGCGGGAGCAGCGGCCGAGAGCACGAGCACGGCTGCCATCTGCCGACCACCCCCTCGCCTCTCCTCCCCCTCGCCAAGGAGCTTTTCGGATGCTGTGGCCGCTTTGATTGCTGCGGGGCTTCCCTGGGGTGCCCCGCAGGCCTGGCACAGCCTTGGAACCACAGTGGGGCCACCGTGCCCTGGCACAGCCCCAGGCCAGCCCTCGCCAAGGTCCTCGGTCTCCTTGGCCAGAGCTGCTGGGGCCATCTCTGGGCTCCACCAGCCGAGGGGCACCGGGCCTGTGGTGCGGGACAGGAGGGACCGCAGGGAGGACAGCTGCAGCCTTAGCCAGGAGAAGGCGCAGAGGAGCGAGACACGATCCATCCCTGTGAGAGGGTCTCTGCCCTTCCAAAATCCGTTGCCCCCTTTGTGACTCGGTTTCCCCGCGGGCAGGCAGGCTGCAAGGGTGGGTCAGGGCGAAGGCCAATGGGGTGGGCACGGGGAGGCTGTCAGGGACACTGCCTGCCCCAGGGCACAACTGACTCACGCCACGGGCACGCGGTGAGCTCACGGACAAAACCCTCTTGGGCTGAGGGAAAACAGGTGATAAACAGCTAGCCCAGGGCTTGGGGCACCACATTGCCCTTGACCACTCAGCAGTGGGTCCCCTGGGGGCTGGGTGTCTCCTCCATCACCCCTGGCAGAAGAGACTGCTCCCTGCTCTCGCCGTGTCCCAGGATGGAGGCTCAGGAGGTGCCACAGTCCTTCCTGGAGGTCTGCAGGCTGCAGGGAGCTCCTGCCCAGGTGGGATGCGTCCTGCCCTCAGCTTCGCCGTTCCCCAGGCTGAAGGACAGACCTCTGGACCCACAGCCCTGCTGGACACGGGGGAAGCAGCACCCCAAGGGTCCTCTGTAGGGACTGTGGGCAATTCAAGAGAGAGAGTGCCCGCAGCTCTCCCGGGCTGGAGTGGATAACCATGTCCTCCACCATGACCCACCTGGTCTGTGACAAGGAATCCTTTAAGCAGGGTCTCATGGTGGGACAGAAGAATGGAGGAGCCACATCCTTCCCACATCCCTCCTCTTCCTCCCACGTCCCTCCCATCCTTCCACATCCTTTCTGGCCCCTGTGTGCCCGGGTCTCAGCAGAGGTCGTAGCTGTGGTCTTGGCTGGGTCAGGCTCAGTGACAGCCCTGCTCTTCTGCTTCAGAGGCTGCTGCTGAGCCCCCGGGGCACGGGGACAGTGCTCCTCCCAGAGCCTGCAGCCAAAGCTGCTCTGGAAATACCGACACACACCCTGCTCCTGCAGCACTGTCAGCCAGGCTTGGCTCCCCTTGGTCTTCTTCCAGATGAACTTTTGGGTTCCTCTACACAAATAAAAATAATAATAATAATAATAATAATAATAATAATAATAATAATAATAATAATTTTTAAAAAATCCTGCAGATGTTTCCAATTGGAAAGTCCACAAAAGGCTATTTAAAAGCCATTTCTCACCCCACCTCTCACACCCCCTCCCCACCAGTCCAGGCAGGGAAGAGCCGGCTTCCCTGACCCCTTGGCCCCAAGCATCAGCCTGTGCAAGAGCTGGACTGTCACCAGGACTGTGACTCTGGGGGCTGGCACTCTGCCACCCCATGTGCTCCCTGGGGTTCGGCTGGACTTACGGCATCTGCAGTGCATTCTTGGGGGCAGCAGAACCCGAGGTCTTGTCCCCTCTGCTTCCCCTGCACCCCACAAACCTTCGCCCATGTGCCAGACTCAATAGCCCAAGCCAGGGGCCAGCAAGGTGAGAAAGTGCTTCCTTCTACTCCAGGAGCTGCAACGGGGGCCGAGCAGCGGACTCGGTGCCCAGCATCGTCTCCGTGCTGCCATGTGTGCCGGTGCCTGGCAGAGGGTGCCGCGGGCAGGGGTGGTCTGGCTCTCCTGGCAGGGCGGCAGCTCCAGCACAGCCCCAGCGCTGCCCACGCCATGGGGACACCCCTCACGCCCTCTCTCTCTGCTGGCAGGAGCCTGGACCGCCTGGACTCTGTTGAGATCCTCCTACCTCCGAAGTTCCCAACCTGGGAGGAAGAATACAACCAGATCCCTGACAGCGTCAATGAGTCCAGTTGCATCAACCAGGTGAGACGCTGGAGCGCTGAGCCCCGCTGCACCAGCATGCCCCCGTGAGAAAGGAGGCCAGCTGAGGGGAGAGGGGAACACCTTTTTCCCCCTCCAAAATAAGGCACTGTCTGCGTTCCAGGAATTGCACACACTATTCTCTGGCAGCTTCACCAAAGTATCAAGGCCGGCTCCTTAATTCTGATTCATATTATACCCCCCTTCCTCTAGCTTTGCCTCCTCTGGGCACTGCTGGTGCAGCTGAAGTCACTCTGCCATGGCCACAGGTGTGGTAGCCCAGAGTGATGCTTCACAGCCACGGGTGAAGCTCAGGGCTGCTCTAAGCGCAGAGTCCCACCGTGTCACCACCCAGAAGCCACCCGCAAGGCTGCTCGCTCCTGCTGCAAGTCCCTCACGCCCGCTGGGTGGGTACAGAGCTGGGGTAAAGGCTGGCGTCCAACCTGGGACCCTGCAGGGGGTCACCGGGGACAGTAACCCTGCTTAGCTCTGAGGACCTCGTCCCTCGTGCAGCAGACTGGACCCGGGAACAGGGTGCCCATAGTTCTGTCCTGCCAGCTAGCTGGAGACGTCTCCCTTGGATATTCCTGGTCCCCTGGGAAGGGCAAAGCCAAGGATGCCAGTGAGGCACTGATGGTGAGTGGCAAACCCCCAGGGTGGGCTCATGCCCTGACCCCGACCTCTGGGATGCAAACGGGGTTTAACTGCCTGTCCCACACTCTGCCTCCCCTTGGGATTGCTCTGGAGCAGCTCAGGGCTTGGGTGGTTATAAGCCGGCGGCTTCAGGGGCCAGGAAATAATCCGTGCCAGGACGCGGCCTTTGCAGAGGTCCCATGTGCTTATCTCAGCCCCGGCACAGGGACCCGTCCTTTCGGTACACAGGTGGAGGTTCCCAGGGCAGCCCATGGAGCAATGGCTCCACAAGCTTGACCCAGCCATTTCGCTGTCGCCCTGGGCCTCTGCCATGTCCCGTCTCCGTCCACACGTGTCCGCATGGAACACATGCACACATGTGCCCCTGCGGTGCTGCTCCCTGCTGCCTGCGCCCAGCGGTCAAGGGCGGCAGCGCGAGGCAGGGCTTAAAGCAGCGGGATGGGCATCACCGACCAGAGCACGGCGGAGGGTGAGCGGGGTGTGCTCTCCAGCGTTCCCCTCCAGGCCTGTGGGGCTCTGAGCCCTCCTCTGGCCCAGCCCAGCCTCTCCGACCCCATGGCTGGTTTCTCCTGCCGTCACCAAGCGCTCGGAGCCCTTGGTGGAGGGCTTTTGGGGAAGGGCATGGGGCACCGCTCACGGGCGTACGTGTTCCTTGTGGTCAGTCTCGTTCCTTGTACATCGCCAGCAATGTGCCAGGTGTCTCATTGCACAGAGAAGGGGTCAGGACCGTCGCGTTCTTGTCTTTTGCGTGTAAATCCATGTCTGAAGCCAGGTCTCTGCGTGAAGGCAATGGGTGGGCTGAGTTTGTGCTTTCTCCCTGTCTAACGCTGCCACTTAGCAGCTGAGTGCAGCACCCCTGTGAAGACATCCGAAGGATCTTGGAGCTGGAGGATCTGAGCGGCCCACAGCGTACCAGGAGCTGCCCAGGCAAACACCCCAGCTCCGGACTGGCAGCACTGTGACGCTGGGGGCACGCTGACTGCCACAGCACCCGCACAAGTGGGGGCCGCTGTCATCAGGTGCATTCTGCCCGCTTTCCTCCACGTCAAAGAGAGTTCGGTTGCAGCTGGGTTGGGATTTAGAGACCTCCCATGAATTGCACATGTGTTGATCCAGGATGGAGCCGGTACAGACAGCAGTGTGTTCCGGTCTCATCCTCTGGTGGGTCTGACCTGCACTTTCCTCCAGTGCCAGAGGCAGCTCCTGCCCTGCCCTCACTTTTGTGTGACCCCCAACACTTTCCTTGTGTGTCCAGCAAGGCTCTAGTGTCCTCCCACATAGAAGCATCCTCAGCTCTGCAAGACAAGTCCACTCCGCTTGGTTTTGTCCCAGCTGACCTCCACCTTGCAAACCTCTGGAAGTCCAGCGTTCACCAGGTGTGCATGTCAGCATCCCCCTGTCACACCAAGGGGACCAGTGGCCAGAAAGAGCCAGCTGGTGGCCCCCAACACTGCTTATCCACGCTTTGAGCTGTGCCCTGTGTAGAAGGGCCAGACCCAGCCCCCGGAGCTAAGCCTCTTCCCTCGGGTACATTTTGAACCTGGATCCTTCCCAAGGTGGGTGATCTTGGGCAGTTCTAGATAGAGCTAGAGGGTGGATGTGCTCTGCAGACCAGGGGTGGAGAGGAGGAGAAGGCATTCCTCCCCACAGGCAGCGCAGTGTCTGTCGGGTGTCTGTCCTAATGCCAAGTATGTGCCGTGGTTTTGCTATGGAGGGAAGGCAGCACCGCTTCTGTGTGGCTTCTTCCTGGCATGGGAACAGAGGAGGCAGCAGTGAGGTGGCCACTCCGACCCCATCAATGTGCAGGACAGTTTCGCCAACGTGGAGCACTCCGACTGCCCATCCACCGCGGCTCGGCGGGCTGCGGAGGCCCGTCACTGCTCCTGGCCATGTTAAGATGTGTTAGCCAGTGCTGGGGGCTTTGAAAAGGTGCTAACTGGGAGCCACACCAACCCTTGTCCAGCAGCCACAGGCAACCCGCGTGTGCCAAGGGGTGTCCCAGCGCTGTGTGTCCCAAGTGTGCCCTGTGTATATACATTGATATGTGGTGCATACCACAGGCTGAACGCATCAGCAGCTTCTCTCCCTCTGGGAGGCGTCCCGTGGAGCTTTGCCATGCCCTGTTTGTGCCGCTGTCTGAGGGGCCTGTGCGGCATCTTGCTTGGCATCTTATGAGCTCTGAAGTTTGTACTGAAGTGTCAGCAGCGGTGGCCCCGGGGGACGGGCCGTCCGCTCCCCTCGTCCTCAGTCCCTGTGCAATGGCTGTCTGTGTGAGGGGCTCCCCCATTCTTGGCCTTTAACCTTCTCCAACTCTTTCTTCCAGATCTTTGGACCCCCCTCACTTATCCCTCAGATATTTACCCATGGAGAGCAGGTACCGTCCCACTGGCCTTTCCCTCTGCCTTCCTCATGGAGCTTTCTCGGGTCAGCCTGGACACCCGTGGCAGGGTGCGAGGCAGGCTGTGGGGTCAGCCCACACTTGGGACCAGCGGCAGGAGGAGGAGGAAGAGGAGGAGGAGGAGGAGGAGGAGGAGGAGGGGGAGGAGGCAGTGCTCCAACTGCAGGGCAGCTGGAGAGCTTGGTTGTCCTGACCCCGGCAGGGGGTCAGGGACTGTCAATTTTAGGGAGAAAGTAGATTAACTTTTTGAACCAAACTTTGTGGAGCTCAGATGCCAATGAAGGGCAGAAATACTGTCCTTGAGGCCAAAGAAAGGGCCAGGAGAGATGGAAGTGGGCAACAGGGCCAGTCTCAGCACCTCTCATCTGTATTTCAGGACGCTCTGCTTTAGGCTGGCTCTAGTTTAACCCGGGCGAGCCTCTCCCGAGTCCCGGTTTGAGCAGCTGCTGCTCCTGGAGAGCTGGGCAGGGCCGGGGGTGTGGGTGGAAGGGAAGTGGGGGCAGCAGGAGAAGCAGGGAGCGAAGCTGCCCCTGCTCACCCCACGCCTCGCCGCAGCCTGACGCCAAGCCCTCTCCTGGTCCCCCACCGCGGGTGGGGGTTCCCGACGGTGCGAGCCAGAACTAGTCCAGGCAGCCAGTCCCTGGTCAAGCATGGAGGCTGTCCCCCCAGCCCACACCTCCCCACCTTCTCTCTGGTAGTAGGGCCAGGCCATGCCCCCCCACCGAGGAGCACGCTTGCCCTGGCAGGGTCCTGCAGCTGAGGCTGGGGTCTCCCAGCTGTGCTGGTGGGGCAGGGGGGCCGGTCAGAGGCTGGACAGGGATTTCAGCCTCACGTGCTCTCGGCCTCTCCGTCAGAGACTGGGGGGTGTTTCACAGGCGCTGTGGTGGTAAGTCTCTCCTACTCCACAAGCAGGGACCCTCTCGCCTCCAAGGAGGGTCCTCTCTTCCCTCTCTCAGCAGAGAGTCTGGGCATCCTGCGCCGCACCAGCACTGACCCGGTCTTGTCTGCCGTAAGCGGGACCACGCGGGAGGGGCAGCAGGGCGGCTGCAGGGAGAGGGGCAGGAGGGGAAGGGGAAGGGCTGCCTGCAGGCAGGGGGTGACTGGCTCTGCCCTTCTTCCCGTGCAGGCGCCAGAGCCGGAGCTGGGGGAGCAGTACGAGGCGGTCTGCGACTCTACCTACAGCGAGGCCGAGTCGGCCGCCGCGGAGGTGCTGGACCTGCCTCTGCCCAGCTACTTTCGCTCCCGGAGCCACAGCTACCTCCGAGCCATCCAGGCGGGCTGCTCCCAGGAAGAGGACACGGGCTCCGTCCGCTCCATCTCCCCACCACAGACGGGCAGCCTCAGCGGCAGCAGGACCTTGCCCACCAACAGCAGTGAGTGCCAGCGGTGTGCGGCAGAGGGGGCGGAGGGGAAGGGGCGCGAGGCCAGCGGGGACAGGGGACACTGCTGCTGACTGCCCCAGAGGTGCCAAGCATGTGAGGTGCTGGGCTTAGACACCTGTATCTCCAACCATGGTTGTCCAAGACTTCTGTGGGCTTGTGGGGGCTTGCTCTGTGCCGGAGAGGGAGGCCAGCAGCCAGGCGTGCTGCTTGGATGGCTGGGGCTGGATCTCCGGATGCGGGCGCCGAAACGGCAGAGGGGTTCTGGTTGCTGGGATCTGGCCGGCATGGCTAATGCGATCTGCAGAGGCTCAGAAGTCTTTCACTCAGTCAAGCCAAACCCAAGGCTGAGTGCTGTGGCTGGGAGCACGCCGCGGGATGCCCACCTTGCACAGGAGCACTGCCTGCCCTCTCTGCCTGGAGTCCTGCGGGCACTCGCAAGCAGGCTGCTGCCCTACACTAGCAATAGCTCCCACCTTCCTCCTCCTCCTTTCCACTGTGCACCTCTTATTACCCCAATCCAGGCTACAGCTGACAGGTTTGACCTCTCTCTCAAACTCCCAGGAAGAAAAAAGGCCAAGAGGGACTCTGGCAGCTTCCCCAGGCTCTGAGCATATCCCGCTCTCTGCAGCCCCTCAGCCAAAGGCAGAAATTGGGGTGACGGGAGGAGGGAAGGCAGAAGGCATCTGCTTCCGTCCCCTCCACGATGGAGGTGTGACAAGGCTTTGGGGTTCACCATGAAATTCCTTGCAGGTTCCCGCGCAGGGCAGGACTCCTGGACACAGGTCTGGGGGGGTCAGATGTGGGGGAAAAGGCAAATGGTGCAAATTTGCTGTCTCCAGATCCACGGGGTTTGTGATTTTGCCCAGCAGAGTCGCAGGCAGGTCTGACCCTGCCCAGCCAGGGCCCTGAGCCGTGGCCAGTGAGGACAGGACCCCAGCTAGCCCAGACCTGAGCAGCACAGGCCGGGCGGCGGGGTGCCATGGGGCTCGCCAGCGCGGCTCCTGTGCCAGCCAGGCAGCAGCCCAGCTCCGTGCAGAGGCGGAGCGGTGCTGTGTGTTGGACTCACAGCACCGGCACCCTGGTCCCATCCCCTGCGGGCAGGGCAGGAGAGGTAACGGGCAGAGGGGGTCACCTCGGTGCACCCAGCCGTCAGGCTGCTGCCTAGAGACGAGTCTTTCAAAATCTTCTGACGGCGAGATGCCGGGAGTTCTTCCTTTGGCTAGGCTGGCTCCAACTGTGTTCTCTCCCAGTGAAAGAACTGCAGCAGCCATGCAGGTGCCGAATGTGTCAAGTCCTATTTGCCCCTCTCCGTCGGGTGTACGTAGACTAGAGACCCCCAGCATCCCTGGTGTGGGGTAAAAACAGGTCTTGCTCTGAGTTTCAAGGCACTAAAGAGCCTTCCCAAGCCCCAGAGCCCAGCACCCTGCACCTCGGTGCACTGAGCCAGCTCTCCCACCTGCCAAGCCCTCCCTTCCCCGATGGCCGGAGAATCCCAGCACCTCTGGGATGAGTCAGGGCTGCCCATGTTCCCAGCAGGACTGCCGTGCCCCCCCTGCAGTTCTGCCGGAGAGGCTCCTGTGGACACCCCACGCATTCAGCTCCCGGGCGGGAAGCAAGGAAGGCGAGTGCTTTGCCTCAGGATGCCATTTTGCCAGGATGCTGGGGGCACCGGCTCAAGACAGCAAGGAATGGCGAGGGCTGCCGAGACATCACAGTGCTGAGAAAGCCCAGGAGGAAAGAGAGGCAAGAGCTGGGTTTCCGTCTCATCCGAAAATGAGCTGGTGCTGGCTCCTTGCTGCAGAGACCAGCACTGCCCTGGCCCAGGGACACGTTCGGTGCAGCCAGGCTCCACCTGCGGCTGCCTTTACCAAAGCAGGATCTGCAGCAGAGGCTTCACCCCACAGCGGTCCGTGCCTCTGCTGGAAAACACACGCAAGGGCTGCGGGCGGCAGGGAGGAGCATTGCTCTGGAGAGATGCTGCTTCTGCAAATGGCTCCCAAAGGCCTGAGCAGAGCCGAAAGGTTCAGCTGCGCGAAGCTGCGGTGGGGGGAGCAGCTCTGCTCTCACTGCAGCATTTCGGCTGGGGTAAGGCCCTCCCGGGATGCTGGGTGGTGGGAGCAGGCTCCAGAGAGATGCTCAGGGAAGTTGGCTGGTCCTTGCCAGAAGAGAAACCCGCTACCTTTCCGTGATGCTCCAAGTCACTTGGATCTGCATCACTTTTGCATCATTTTCTTCAAGGCAGCCTGTGTCCTTCTCGGCTCCTGGCCGGCTCTGGTGCCCCAGGTGAGGCTTGGCTGTAGCACAGGGCACAGGGAGCTGAGAGGTCCCATCCCAGGAACAGTTTTGGAAATTGAGGTGATGCCTTAGTGCTCCCAGACATGACATCGTGCCAGGCAGACACGAGAGCTGGCAGGAGGAGTCTGGCATCTCACCAGGGCTGTACGGTGGAGGCAGATAGCGAGCCCCGTCACCCACGGGGATGCCAGGGTCAGGTCCAGCGGGGGTAGGCTGCTCTTGGCATAAGCTCTGGCCCCAAACCACAGAGCTATGGGGGGCCTTCGGAGCAGCCTCAGCAGATCTGCCACGGGCAAACCTGCCAGAGCACCCGGGTGGGCTGTTGGTGGGAGCCAGGTCAGAGCCCCGTCCCAGCAGCGGGGAGAAGGGGGAGCAGGAAGGGGAGCATCTTCGTGCCCAGCTCCAGGCCTTCCCACCCAGGAACATGCCCATACCCTCACGTCTCCCCTTCACGTCCCCCTCTGTGCTCCAGGGTCGTCACAGCCAAAGTCTACAGGATGAGGCAGGGACTGGAAGAGATCCCCTGGGGGAGACGGGACGCTTGCTCAGCCCCATCCCTCCCTCCTACCACCGTCTCTGCCCTGCTTCTGCCCCACGCTCTTCCCACCCTGGCCCGCCCTGCTCCCCACAAGCCCACCCTCTCCTCGCTGGCAGTGCGGCCGATGCTGAGCTCAGCGCCGCCGGGAATCCAGGCTGACACGGGGAAGCAAGAGCAGGCGTAGCACAGAAGGGGGCTTTCAAAATGTCTGGTTGCAAACTCTCTCTGACGTGACCCAGCAGAGACCTGCTGATTTCCAGAACATCCTCCAGCTTTTTGCATTGGCTGCTGGGGCTTGGGGAGGGAAATGTTCTTGATGGGGGGGGTGGGGAGAGGAGCGGAGCGGAGCAGAGCATCTGTGTTTGTGTGTGTGCATGGTGGGGAAGGCAGGAGGCATATCTAGATGGCAGTCACACCTTTAATCAGCCACCCGGGCTCGGTTCCCCCTGCAAACGTGCATCCCTGAGGCGTTAATTGGTCAGTGTTGTACGAGAGGGGCCTCCCCAGCAGCAGATTGGTACCTGTCAGCTTGATGGGGTCGGTCTGGAGCAATCGAGAGAAGTGGGTGCACCATCGTCTGCAGGTCTGGTGGTCGCTCACGGCCTCTGCTCCAGGCAGGGCTCCAGGGTGAAACAACTGAGAGCCCTCGCACGTTCCCTTCCCACGGACACCCCGTGCACCGGCATCTGTGCACCAGCCCAAAGGACCTGTTCCCATCAGGTACCCAGTCCCTGAGAGGGAAATTAGGTTTCTTCTCTGTAGGGACACATCCTAAAGAGGCACCAGCAGCAGCAATGCCGTGGCTGACACAGGCATCTCATTCTCTGAGGACAGAATGGGGGTTGAAGCGCAGAGCAAAGGGGTTCAGCCACCAGCTGAGGGCATGAGGAGGTGCAGCCAGCTCCGTTTCACGGGGGGCTGCCAGTCTCGGGGTCTGTGTGGGGAGCACGGCCGGGTGGGAGAGCCCTGACAGCTGTCACACCTCCGACAAGCCAGTTCCTCCCACAAACGCCTGTGTCACCGGCGCATTACAAGGCAATTAGCTCCCATTTGACAGCCAGCGAGACAGATGATGAGCTGCCCTTGATCAGCGTTAAACAAAGCTTTGTGCCTTGCGAAGCTGGAGGCTCGAAAGCCCCAGTGAAACCTATTCGTCTAATTGCCAGGCGTTCTGCCGACAGCCGCGCACGCCGCTCACGAGCATTACAAAGGGCTCCCCGGCCCCAGCTCCTCCTTATTAGAGGCAGCACTGGGAATTGCTTGCTTAATAAACTGCTTGCGATACACAGCTGAATATTTGATGTCCAAGGGAAACAGGAAAGCCGAGGTGAGCCACACACAGCGAAAGGAGGTGAGAATCCCCAGTGGGGAGACCCCAGCCCAGCTCAACCCAGCGCACCAGGGAGGGCAGGGAAAGCTCACACCAAGCCAGTTCCTGCTCGAGCTCCTCCCAGTCCTCCCTGTGCCATCTGGTAACATCACCCTCGCTCAGAGCATCCTGCCTTGGCATTCAGCAGCCTGTTCCCAGAAAGCCCAGGTTCCCGGCTCCTTATCCTGTGCCCAGATCTCTTCCAGGGAGGCCAGGGAATCCAGCTCTGCCTCCCCCAGGACGGGGCTGTCTTACCAGTGGTTAAGATGTCCCTGAGAGTGTGAGCTCTGGAGGGCAGCGACCCTCCACTTCTCCCTTTCTGCTGACCCCGTGGCGGCAGCTCTGGCTGCAGGCCCCCAGCCCAACACGGGAACCACAGCGCCTGGAGCAGAAGGAGCTGGACAAAGTCTATCCCTTCAGGCCAGCCCAAACTTGACCCCAGGGAGAGCCAGGCATGAGGCTCGTCCTTGAGAACCACCAGCACTCCCATAAACAGCTGCCAGGGCTGCACACACCTTGTGCCCATCCGGATGCCAGAGCTTTGCCAAGCCCCGGCCGGGCGTGAGAGCACTACCTGGGAGAGATACTCCCCAAAGCCATGACAGAATTGCCACCCTTCTGCCTCCAACCTGTTTTCTGTCTTCTTTGTATTGCTTATTTTTTTTCTTTTCATCACTAAATTAGAGACGACTCCCAGGACCATTGCTGTGCTGGGAACCCTGTCCCAGGAGAAGGCGGATGCCAGCCCGGTCCCTGGCACGGATGCTCTGGCAGGGGGAGCATGGCTGTTCTTAGCGGAGGAAAGACAAAGTGCCTGCACACCTCCGTGCATCGTGCTGACCAAATCCCCAAGGGCTGGTTCACTGTGGGATGAGTTTCCACAGCTTCTGGGAACGTCACGTAGCGCTGGCTTGTGAGGGATGGGTACAGACACCCTTCCTCCTCCTCCTCCTCCTCTTCCTCCTCTGTGCATGGTGATTACCTGGTCTCTGGGTAGGAAGGCAAATTCTGCTCCCCTCCTCTCTCAGCTGTCATGGCCTTCTCTTCTTTGTGGGGAAAAACGTAGCGGTGTGAAGGCAAAGGAAAAACCAAACCAGGCCAGGAAACATTGTTCAGCCCGTGCGTGAGCGGCCGCAGCTGAGGAGCAAAGCACCACTGCGGCCCCTTTGCTAATCGTATCAGCCAGAGCTGACCCCGTACGGCCTTTGAGGAGAGAGACTGTTATCATTCCCTTCAGATTTTCTCCTTCTTTTTGACCTAGATTTCACGTTCCAGAAATAGCTTTCTCTGACATACCAGCAGGAAAGGGATTAGAGAGAGAGAGAGAGATTGTGTGTGTGTGTGTGTGCGCGCGCACCAGGGAAAGATTTCTGTTGCATGCTCCGCCAGTGTTTGTAAGGGAAAAAAAAGGTACCTATACATGTTCCATGATCTGTTCATATGCCTGTAGGACACAAAGAAATTTATGACAGCTGTTCTTCTCCACGCTGACCTGCTCGTTTTTCACCTCTCATCTTTTCCTTGTTATTATGGAAACTCCACCACCAAGCCCCATGCCCAGCCAGCACTCCCTTTTCCCCAGGAAGCCTGTACCGTGGCTACAACCCCGCTCCAACTCCGCCACCAAAACCAAAACATCTCTAGCAAAGCTGGCACTGGGGGCTCTTTGCTGCCAGGTTTCAGCTCTACCACAGGCAGCGCCCAGTGCAGCAAGCTCTCTGGCCGCTGCCCGCTGCGCGCACAGGTCTCCGGCACCCAGGAAGGGCTGCAGTGGGCTTGAGCCCCACGGAAACGTCACTTGCCCAGATCCCTAGCCCACACGTGATGCTGTGCAGACACAGGGGAGGTGGAAACGGCTGCCCATAGACTAAATACTGGGAAGTGAGCAGAGCTCCAAGGTCCTCGCCAAGCCTGCCTTCTCCCAGCAGGGGCCATCTACAAAGGAGTGGAAAGAAAGGCAGCTGCCAGCATTTTCCTTTGGCAATATGGTCAGAAAGCCAAGTCTTTCTCGTTGCTTGCTTTTATCAGCCTTGATGGCAGGAAAGGGAGTAGTGCTGTCCTCGTGGGAGAGAAGGAGAAACCGAGGCACCAAGGGGTGCCTCAGCTTGCTCAGAGCCTCTGGGAGCAGCAGCAGGGAGCCCATACGTGGCATAGTGCTCTGTCTGTGGGGCCGCGCTGGTTGGAGAACCATGTGCTGGGCACAGCAGACCACCTACCGTCTCTTCTTCGGCTGAGGGGCCTGGTAGCGTCCCGGCACGCTGGCCCGGCTGCCATCCGTGTGAACTGGGCGAGCACAGAGCTGCCCTGGCACCAGGCAACCACAGATGCCGCTCTGTGTCCCTGCTGTCGGCGGTGCTCAGCACCTCTCCACGTCTCCCTCCGTGGCCACGGGGCTCGTGCCATGGCTGGAGCAGCCCAGCAGTGACCGGCGATGGTCTTAGCTACGACACACACGTGCCAGGGCAGCGGGGCTGGACGAGGCTTGGTAAGGCCGTGCACCCAGGCTTGAGCAATGGCAGGATTTTGGACAGTGCAGGCAAATGAGGATTTCTTTGTGCGTGTTTCTCTTGTTCTGGGTTGCTTTCCCTCTCCTGCATGCTTTTCCATTACTTTTTCCATCTCCTGAGCTATGACGTGGGTATTCCCGAGGATCTCAGGAAGAGATCGGCTCAGAGCCTCGCAGAGCCACACTCGGTGTGGCTGAGGGGCTCTCAGTCCCGAGCTGCTCACTGCTCCCAAGCCCAAAAGCAACCGGATGGAAAACAAGTTTTCTGGTTTCCCGTGGTAGGCAGTGGAGGGGAGAGACCCCAGGCTGCAGGCCCCAAGTCTCAGGGCTGACTCTAGTGAGATCCTCCCTCGGCCCCACTTTGCTGCTCTCTTTCCGAGAGCAGAAGCAGCACATCCACGGCGATCCCATCGCTGAGCGCCGAGGGCGGCGGTGGCCCAGCCCTGCTTGCCGGAGCCAGCAGCGCGAGCTGAGTGCGGTGCTTCCCCACGGCGCTTTGATCTCTCCTTGCTGCAGACCAGCCCTTCTCCTCACTCCGCTGCGAACCCAGCGAGTCATAAATAAACCAGAGCATCCAAGGACTGACGGGAACAGCGAGGAGCTGGGGTGGCACACGTGCTCCTGCCAGGAGCCACGCGTCAACACCGCTACCTGCAGAGCCACAAGTGCTGCCCGAGGGCCAGCACTCTGCGGACAAACACCCCGAGGCAGTGTCCACGCCATGCCGGGCCTGTGGGCACCCATGGCCCCTATCTTACCTCAGCCTGCCGTATGGCGTGGCTCTGGCCTCCCAGAGGTCTCCCCCCACCCCGCAGCCTGGGCAACCTCACGCTCTTGCCCCGCGTGTCTCAAGGCGGGATCGGAGGGATGGAGCTGGACCCAGGGCGGCTGTCCCTGCGGCCCCACAAGCTGTACCAACCTTGCTCCCCTCCGCACATCCATGCTCCTTTACTCCTGCTCAGGCAGCCTCACCGGGAGGCACAAAACACCAGCATCAAGCAGAGCAGCAGCACCCGGTGACGGGAGGCCCAGCTCCCTCTCCCCGTGCCCGGCAGGATGGAGGTCAACTGGCAAACCTGTCACCAGCGGCAAACACCCACCCAGGGAAACGTCCCCTTTCCCCCCGCTGTTTTCCTTTTCCATGTACTTATCTCCGCACTGGAGAATTCCCTCCCCCAAACACCACGCTCCGCCTGGAGCAGCGGGTGGACCGGGGCCCGGCAGGAGCATCGTCCGCAGCACCCGCACCCACCGCCCAGCTCGGGGTCCCCGGGGCGCTGGGTGCCGGGGGCGGTGGCAGCGCGGCGGGCTCTGTCACCCAAACCCACTCCTGCGTGGGGGCGTGTGCCGGGGAAAATGTCACCGTGGCAGTGGTGGCCGTGACAAGGAGACAAAGCTCCCGCGTGGGGGGGGGGGGGCGAAAAGGGGGGGAAGGGGGGGGAGGTGCCCGCTTTGTTCAGCAGCCTTCGGCTCCCCCGCTCCTGCCACGCACGGGGCTGCCACCGGCCGCTGTCCCCACATCCCCCCCCGCGCCTGCAGCGTGCGGCGCGCGGGGGTCCCGCTCCCCGCCGAGGGCCGGGGGGGGGATCCGCGGAGGTGGGGGGGAGACACGCGTGACCGCGCCCGGCCGTGGGAGCGCCCCGAGGCGGGGCCGCGCGTGCGCGGGGCGTGGTTGTGACGCGCGGGGCGTGGCGGGGCGTGGCGGCGCTTTAAGGCGCGGCCCCGCCCGCGGCGCGCAGCCAGAGCGGCGGGCGGGCGCGGTGAGTGTGGTGGTGGCTCCGCGCGTCTCCTCCCTCCTCGGGCCGCAGGAGCAGCCGGCGCGGCCCGGCCCGGCCTCCTCCTTCTCTCCGCCGGGCACGGCCCGTCCTCCCCTCCGCGGGACCCGGGCCCAGCGCCCCCGCCCCGCGCGTTCCCCCGTCTCCCCCCAGCCCCGACGCGTTTCTCCGGTCCCCTCCGCCCCTCCTTTGTGTCTCCCATGGCTTTGTGTCTGGAGCTCCTCAAGCAATGTGAGTGACCGCCCGGGGCGCGGCGGCGGGCGGGCGGGCGGGGGGCCGGGCCGGGCCCTGCATGGCTCCGCGGCGGGGGTGCCGCGCCCCGCCTGCCTCCCTGCCTGCTGCTGCCGCCGCTTGCCGGGCCCGCCGCCCCGCCGCGATCGCAGGTGGTGCTTCCGCTTCCCACGCGCGTCTCGGCCCTCCGTGGGTCGGCGGGGGGAGGGCTCCGGGGGGCGGGGGGGGGGGTGCCCCGTCCTCCCACGCATGCCGCCTTCGCTGCGCGGGGATCCGCGGTGGTGGGGCGGGGGGAGCGGAGGGCACCGGGTTCCCCCGGCACCGGGTCCCCCTGGCGGCGCTGAGCCCCGCTGTCCCCGTCCCCGGGAAGCCAGACGGGGTGGTAGCAGGTCAGGCCGGTGCTCGAGGCCTGTAAGGGGTCCCTGAGGTGCTGGGGTGAAAGAAATCGTGCTTCGCTAAATGTCTTCTCCCCCAGGGGACCGTGGCCCCGCTTTTTTTTTTTTTTAAGCCGTGTTTGGATTTTTCCTCCCTTCGAGAAGAAAAGGGTATTGTCTGGGTGAGGCTCAAATGCTGCCCAGGGCTGACATTGAGCAGCGCGGCGAGCTGGCACCCCCCGGCTGGAGCGGGCTTTAAAAAGTCTCTTTTTTAAGCTGGGAGAACAGGTCCTGGCTGTGGCTCCCTGGTGTCACACCCGGCCCAAGGCTGGGCTGCCCTGCCCTCGCTGAGGGTTTGGGCTGATTGCCCCTGAAGTCAGACACAGGTGTAGGTCAGTACTGATGTGCTGCTTTGCGGGGGCGGGAGATGTTATGGTTGGTTTTGAGCAGTAAGTAAATGTAGATCTTAATTGCTACTCCAGTCTTCACTATGAGGTTCAAAAAGGAGGATGATTTCCAGGATGCTGTTGGTAGGACTAATATTGCTTATTGTGCAAAGGTACAGACCTTGACCCCAGGCTGTGCAGGGACAGCTCTCGTTTGAGACAGGAATGGAATTAGGATCTCTATAACTCCTAGGCAGTATCTTGCCACTTGGGGGAGGAAAAGAAGAAAAGAAAAAAAAAAAAACCCACAGCATGTGGCATCAGATCCTAAAATAAATTCCAATCATGTGGGATGATAACAAGCCAGATTGCCAACTCGTGTAAATTGGCAGACTTGACTCCAGAGGGTCCAAATTACTTAGCTAGTAATTGCTCTTCCAACAGGAATTTGGTGCTATGAAGTTATGTGTTCTTGAACATGTGGAGAAAAGTAAGCCTAACCAGTCATCAAATCCAGCCTGCTTGTCTTTCAGATTAAGATGATTTCTGTGTGCGTACCCTGCAGTAGTACCCAGGTATTCCGGAGGTTGTCTGCAGAATTGGTCTGGCGCGTTGCAGTCGTGGAAAACCTAAAAGCTCATCTTTGAGGTGCAAGTGCTAAACTGCTGTATGCTGGGTTTGCATCTATAGCTTGCTACTTCTGCTCCACTTCTGTAGTGACAGCGTAAGAGTTTTTGGTGTAGCTGAGGGCTGCGGGATCTGTCACTTGGGCCTTGAAGTGCTGGGGTGTAACCGCTGTGCAGTGTGCTGGGTTTGAAAGGATGGCAAGAGCCTGTGCAGTCCCTGCCAGATCCTCGTCAGCAACGGTGATAATGGAAGAACTTGATTTCTGTTATCTGTGGATTGACTATGTGGAGGATACTGAGAATGCAATGGGGTTTGGTAAACCACGGAGCACTCTGAGGCCAACAGGTACCTTTGTGGAACTTGATCAGCTGTAGCGGGTGTCCCAGCCCTCTTGCTGACGGGGCAAACGTGGTCAGCTGCTGGGGAGAGCTTGCATTGCGCTTCGCAGCTGTGTGTGAGTCAGTAGTTGGATACTCAGTTGCTTAATCTGTGCATGCAGTTTAGATTTGTGGACACTTCTGACTACTTAGCTCAAGGTTATTCATCTGCTGCTCCAGCCTAATGTGTAATGCATGGGAGACCTGCTGTTCCGTGAGCTCATCCTTAGCTGTGCACACTGCCAGGGCAATATAATTTAAAAAGCTTTTAATGGGTAACTAATAACTGCCAGGCACTTACAAATAACTGTATGTCAGTTCTTGTCTCCTGTATAGATTTTCCTGTTGTTGGAGTCCAGCCTCAAATAGTTTGGAGTGAACTGTTCACCGGACCCTCTAAAAGTCACTCTGTGATGCTTAGTTTTCCTAATCACGTGCTACATGCCCATCCGCAGGAGTAAGGCCGCAAAGCCAGACTGCAGCAGGGCTTGGGTTTGTCTCCTCAGCTGATACTTTTGCTCTGTGCAACCTGCGCAACAGCCTCAAATATTCTTTAATGAATCGAGGAGCCATAATTGGATTCAGTGCAGTGCAAGTTACAGGAACATATGTGAGCTGGAAGGATTAAGGCTGTGCAGGCGGGTGGCCTTGTTCAAGAAAAATCCACTTTAATTTCTGCAGTGAAAAGTTGTCAGTGTGTTTCCTATCAGAGCAGATTTAAGAAGGGAGGGGAGAAATACTAAGTATGATTGCTGTTTGCTTTGAAAGGCGATTAGAGTTCAGGCTGTGGGATAGAGCTCTGTGAAGGCTGTAGTTGGGGCTCAGGTATGAGAACGGCAAAGTCGGGTCCCCCTGGAAGAGCTCAGGAAAGAATGAGTTGATCCTTCCCTTCTCTGTGCCAGCCTGCCACCTGGAGAGAGGGAGAAGTGGGGGACAGAATGCCACCAGGGTGTTTGACATAAGCTGCCTTTAAACAAGTGGAAGTTAAACTATTTGCAGATGGGCTAGTTAATGAGGAGAGTGGGAATTCTGTCCACTTCAATTTGTCTTGCAAAATTAATGAACTGCTGGCCCTTCGGGGCAGATGGGAACACTAAGTCAGCCTTCTGTCCCCTGGAGAAGCAGTGGGCAAGGGCAGCAACAGCCCCGTGGCTGAAGTCCTGCCCTGGGCCTTAGCCCTGTGTTTTGCTTCTCTGCTCTGCCAGGGTCTGGTTGTAAATCCGAACAGCACCGTTTCAAGAGCATTTGCGGTTTCCACTGAAGACAGTGAGGTAACCGCTCAGATGCATCTGCCCACGAGAGCCTGGTCTCTAATTTTACAGGCAACATAAGGCAGGGCAGTATCAGTGTCTACATACCGCAGTGTGGGCTGCTGCTCTGCTATCAAGGACAGGTGACAAGCAGTCCGGGGGCAAGAAATGGTCCCCCAGGAGATTCTGTTCCATTTCCGTAGAGGGCAGGGCTGGGGGTTATGCACTGCCAGGCCTCTGCCCGAATTTCCTTGCAGCATTTAAATACTGTGAAGGAAGACAGCTGAGTTCTGATTCTCTCGTACTTCCCCTGTGGGGTTCTTGATGGTGGGCTTGCCCTTGCACTGTGAAATTGCTGGTAAAGGTACAGAGGGGCACGTACACGTACTGGGATGCGAGAAGGGCATCCGGTACCTACATGAATACTGCAGCCTGCCCGCTGCTGCTTCGTCTTAGCAGATGGCGCACACAGGAACCTGGTTATCCTTGCGGCTGCGCGGGGTCTCTGGGGCTTAAGTTTGTCAGCTCTTCTGGCAACACCAAGAAAATAAAAACAGTATCTTTAAAAGGGACTCACCTGAGACGGGCAGCAGCTTGCTGCATCAGACAGCAGTGCTCAAAAGGGGAACAGTGTAAGGATGCATAAATTTTAAACATTAGCCCTAGTATTTACATCAAGGGCATATTGATTATCAGTCTGGTGTATCTTATTTAGTACTCTTCATTAAGACATCCAGGTTTCACTGCAATGATCTTTTCTTCTGAACCTAGTTCGAAGAGATCAAAGCTTAAGCTACTGTGTTGTCTCACCAGTTTGAAGCTGGCTGAGAAACTTGAGTGGTGAATGTTTCAAAGGTAAATTCTTACTTGTGGTGCAAGCCTGTCAGAGCTGGAATTAAAGCAAAGATCAGAAGTTGCATATGCCTTTCTACTGATGCGCTGTCAGGTGATATTTGATGAAAGCTAAAAGGTATTTAAGAGTTGATAAAAGAGAATTTTTATTGCAAGTTCTTGTCATAAGATTAGTCAAACTTCTAAGAACTGTGCGTCTTGTTTTTATATTCTGGGAGTGGTTGAGGATCTCACTGAACAGAGCCCCAGCAGGGCATTTGCTGTACTGAAGAGGCATCTCCAAGCCTAAAACTTCCTACCCAGGCTGGGCATATCTGCAGCTGCATTAAGTTGAAAGTTAAAATTGGGAAGTTAAATCACGGATATTACATCCCTCCTAGGCCTTACACATAAGAGAATCTGAAGCTGGAGAAAGTGTCCCAAAGGGTCCTGAGGCGTTGTCCCCAAGGGGGTTCCTGGACCCTCTCCTGAAGGCCCTTCTTAGAGCTGTGCCGCTGCCTGCTCGGCTGCTGGATTAGGCAGTGCTGCTCTTGTGGAGAGCAGCGTGCGTGGGGGCAGCTCGAGAGCCAGCACGCTGTTGTACAGCTGCCCTCCCTTGCCTCTTGTACGGTCGCTGTTTTGTTGGGAAGCCTTCTCTTTTCTTGTTTGAACCCTGAGGCTTTTCTCAGCCTCTCTGCCTGGCTCAAACATGGGGTCCTGAGTCACAGCATTTCTGTCCAGGAACTCTTCCAGCTTTTGGTGTGCTCTATTGAGCGGCTACCAGTGCTTTCTTGTCTGATCTGCCACTCCGGCAGTCCTGGGCTGGGAATTTTGGCCTCTTAGCACTGCTACTGTGAGCAAAGCGAGTTCCCTGGCAGCACGGAGCTGGTGTAGTGCCCAGCCTTGTACAGCACGGACTGGGACTTTCCAGGGGATAAGGTGGGTTTGGGGAGAGAGGTACTAGTAGAATAGAGCTGGAGAACTTTTGCCAGTGCCCAAACAGCTGTTTATTCTGATCCCTTGGAAGAAAAAGGGTATTGGATGGTGCTTCCACCTCCTCAGTTCTGGTCCTGAACAAAGTAGCTACTTTGATTTGAAAGCGCTGAGTTTCAGTGACCCTCAAGTTTGCAGGCGTGCCAAGAGCAAGGCCGTGAGCAGGGAAATCCTGGATGCCGGGAAGCAGAGACCTGCTCTCCAGCAGCCTGTTGCCTTGGCCGCAGCACTGCTGCTGTTGGCCTTTGCACTTGGTGCCAAGCTCCAGTGTCTGCGTCTCACAGTCACCCTGCAATCTTCTAGGGCATTCTGGAGGCTGCCGCTGCTAATAGCGGTATTGTGCTGCACATTAGCTTTTATCGCTGCTCTGTTAAGGTGCTTACTGGAGATGAGTGCTGCAAAACGCTCGGGGTTGCTAAGCCAGGCTCTTACAGCCCTGCTCTCTCACTGGAGCCCTCCTTGCTCAAGTCAAACACTGAATCGGGCAGAAATCAGGCCTTTGGGGAAAGGGGAACAAAAAGCTCGTACAGATATCTATCTTCAGGCCTCTTGCCTGTGTAGCCGCTGGTGCGGATGCCGTTCCCCGTCGGCTGTGTGTGCTGCTGGTGGACGTGCTGGGCTTGTGGCAGGCCTGTTTCACCAGGACCCGCTTGGCTGCGGGGCGGTGTCCCCGATTTTGGGCTATTCATCTGTGTGATGCTTTAATTCCTTCCTGTAGCCCTTTGTGGGGAACAATGTCGACGTGTTGTCAGGACTGAAGAAATCCGCAAGCTGAAGAGATAAAAAGGGAGGCAGTGCCTCTGGAGAACGCGCTTCCCCAGAGCGGGTGGGGGCCCAGGACAGCCCCGCAGGAGCCAGCAGATGCCTAGACCTTGTGTGCCCCACCCCCACCCCCCCCAAGCGCGTTTCTCCCGGCTGCGTGAACCAGCGACGGGTGATCCCGCTGCCCCCGGGGTGAGTGGCTGCTGCCGCCGCTGCCATGTGGCCCCGGCGGGGGGAGGCGGCCCTGGCCCGGCCTGGCCCGGCCCGCGCCGCTCCCCTCACGCCGCCCGCGCTTTGCGGCCGCCGCTCTTTGCAGCAGCCGTAGGGCGAGGTAAGCGGGCGGGCCGGGGGCGGCCCGGGGCCTGCTGCGGGGAGGCCGTTGCCGGGCCGGGGCCGGCTCCTCGCGGGCGGCGGGGAGCGCTGGTCCAGGGACGCCCCGCGCTCCGCCGTTTTTTTTTAACCCGCTGGGCCGGAGCGGGTACCGGCGTGAGGGCGGGCGGCCCGGGGAGCGCCAGCCCCTCCGGGCCGGTGTCTCAGCACCGCTCGCCCGGAGCGGTACCGAGGAGCACAGCAGCCTGCCCGGCCCGCTCTGTCCCGGGAGGCAGCCGGAGGAAACTCTCCCTGAGCCGTCCGTCATCCTGGGCGCTGGTAGCGGCGAGCTTTAAAAGGGAGGGATGAGAGTGCCTGTCTGTCTTCACCCGGCTTGAAAGTGCCATGCTCAGCCCTGGCCGCCGGTGGGCTGACAGCCGTCCTGCTGCGGGCCCCGGGCACCGAGCAGAGCTCCTTGTTTCCCCCAACACGCCAGTGGCACGGCTCCAGTGGGGTTGGTGAAGTTCCTACGAGTTTGCTGTGGTGGAGCAAAGCGGAGCTCAGACTAATGAGGCCGCCTCAAATCAAAGGACAGAACTGGGCCAGCCATTTGGGCTGCCGGTGTTGTGACAGCAGTAAACTTTGAAGCACTGTCTGCTTTCTTCTGGCACTGCTATTTGTGCACGTACCTTTGATTTACTTCTTTTTTTTTTTTTTCCAAGGGCTCTGAATATCTTGGGTGCTGGGGGAGGCAGCTCTAAAAATAACTTTAGAGGCTGGTTATTTCCAAAGCCATTATTTCTGCTTCTCTCAGGTTTCTTTCCCTTCTGTAGCTGATGTCTTTCTCTAGTGCTGGAAAACCTGGTTCACGCTTAATCATGTTGTCTGCTCTCTTCTAGTTTTGGCTCTGTTAGCAAATGTGCTTTGGGTATGGGTGATGGTATGTGTTCGGACAGCGGGTGGATGTGGTTGCAGTTCATGGTGAACAAGTTCACAGACCAGGAACACTGGGGCCAGAATGAACTAAAACCAGGTGACTGGCTTGAGGAAGTCCTGTTGTCCCATTGCTCAGAAGTGTGCCACAGGATGGCTCAGTTTTAATGGCTGAGGGACTGCCTAGCAGGAGCCCTAGTCACTGTTAAATGCCTCAACTCAGGTGCTGCTGTCGCATGTGAAATAATGTGACCAGGCTGAGGTAGGAGCTGGTGAAAGTGTTGTGTACAAAGACTCTCGCTTGGATGGATTATGACTGAGAACTGCTTCTGCTGCAGTTGTTGAGGGTACCTGATAAATCTCTTTTATGCTAATTCTTATGGTGCGATGCTGTTCAGCATCACTTTTTTAGGCTGGCTCAATTAGAGTTTTAACCAGCTTATCACAAAAACACCCTTATCACAAAACAGCTGCTAACCTGATTGCTGCCCAGCCTCCACATGCCATGATCTTGCCAGTACTAGGGACCTGTATGTGGAGAGTGACATGCCTCTTTCCCATCGGATTGCAGGAGAGGAACAGAACAGGTCTGCTTGACGCAGCTCTGGGAAGGAGCGTTACGCTTGAAAGTTTAACCACCAGCCATGAGCCTGTTCGGTATGGCCGTGCTCGAGCTGCTGTGGTGGGTGCAGAGCTCCTCGCTCCAGGTGTCCTGACTTCATGCTGTGGCTTACACCTTCATGCTTGCTTTCTTGGAAAGTATACCTTAAGCTTATTCATGGACTGCTGCAATGCTTAGGCTTGCTTGAGAAAAGAAAAATGCTGTAAACTGTACTCTTGAACGTAGCTAGTATTTAATGGGCTCAATCTGTAGACAAAGGAGAGTTAAAGCCCAGTTGTGGTACACTCTAAAACAGCTGCTCTGCTCTGGGGACTTCTGACTAGCTTTGTGTTGCTCCTGGGCACTCTGGAGCAATGCAGCAGTTGCCTTATCTCTGGGACAGCAGCAAGTGCTTCCTGATTAACATGCTCTGTAGGGTGGAGTGTGGAGATCCATCAGGGAGTCAGATTTGGCTTAACATGCCCCCAGCAGCACCTGAACAATTTAACTTGTGCTAGCAGAGATTGCTCCTGTATGTCTCTTACTGATTTGGAGGTTGAAAACAACATGGTGTAGATACCTAAGGGGGTCCAGGGCTTGTTCATGTAATCTGTTTCAAATCCTGAGCATGCTTCATCCTTGAAGGTGGAGTCTTTGCTGGCGTGAGTCACTATGGATTGGTGGCCTTGGGTTGGTTTCTTTTGTGTGTTCCCACACACACACGTGTGCATGCTAATTGTAGCAAGTTGAAAAGCAGTTGGGAGGCTTTGCTTGAGCGTGGTGGGCTGAGAAGCCTCTTTAAGCATGTGGGCAGGCTACAATGGAAAGGAGAACTTGACGTGAGGGAGAGGAAAAATGATTTCTCCAATCCAGGCTGTGCTCAGAGTTTGTTACAGCTGGGAAAGAAGCTAATGATATCATGGGTTTTCCAGTCTAGATGGGCTTTTTTTTATACTTAGCCATGGTTTGGGGGTTTTAGGTTCACCTGGCAAACTAAAAGCAAGGTTTTTATTGTTGGAATGATGTGCTTTCTATAACAGCTTCTCTTATTTCTGTTAATTACTACAGTTCCAACCACAAAGGAGCTTTCTTGTTCTAATTGGCCTCCTCTTTGGATTCAGTTGTGTTGCTGTGTCACCATGGAGACAGCCGTGATGTCACAATCTATGGCATCACTGAAAAGTGTCCGGGAGGCAGTTGCTAATATTCCTCCTTGCCCCATCCACCCCAGTAGTCAATAGCTGGGAGGAGAAAGCAGAACAGCTCAATAGGTTTCAGGGAAGACAGCTTTTACATGAGCCTGAATTACAGATGCAGTTTTAAGGCTGTCACTTCAGTAGTGGTGGTGGAAGAGGTACTATAATCACTTTCTCAAAACTATCTTTGTTGTTGCATCTGTTGCTGAGCTCTCTTACTTAAATAACAAATAAATGAATGGCAGGAAGCCCAAAATCTCCAGCTATTGCTGTGCTGCTTTGGTTGAGCCCTGTTAACAAACATTTGTGATGCTGAAAACCCAAGTACCACTAGTCTGCATTCCAATCCCGGCCTGAGGGGCTTGGTGCTTCTTGTGGCTGGGGAGCAGGTATACTGAGCTTGCCTAGTGAACTCTGACGGCAGTCAAAAAAGCTGTTCTATCACCAGGGTGTCAGTTTGAGGAACTTTCTGGGGTCTCTTGCCTTTCCAACACTTCTGAGACAGCTGTTTCCACTGTGGGAATAGTGAGGCAAATAATGGGGTAGCCGGGCTGTTGAGAGCTATGCGATGAGATCATGAAAGCCAACAGGATTTGACTTGTATGCCCTCATGTATGAGCTCAGTGGAGAAGGTAACGTAACAGAGACCTGGGCTTCTTTCGCGGCTTAATTCTGCTCTTTGCCAAAATCCTGGGAACTTGTTTCTTGTTTCCTGAAATGCCATGACTTACCACTGCAAAGACTGTGTGAGGATGCGTTCTGCTCTGTATTTGTCCTCAGCTTTCTCCACTTTCTTGCAAGGGGTCTGAGAGCATGGCACAGTGTACTGGATACTGTGTCCTGGAGCTGTAACAGCGTACTCAAATATTAACTAATCTCCTCCTGATTAATGAGAGGCAGGATGGTCTTCAGTGCCTGACCTGGCAAGCGGGGAGCTAACGCTTTCCAATTGTTTGTCACTTTCGATAAAGGGGCTTTGTCACAGTTATCACAGAAGCATGTTATCTGTAACTTTTCTGTTTGTATTAGTCCGATATTAGGGCGGGGGCATGCAGGTTTTTCCCCTGGAGGTGGGTGTATCCGGAGCTCTGGGGTGAGCCGGGGTGCTGTCGTGCTGCTGGGTTCTAGCCCTGTGCATGGCACCTGCACCGTTTGGCTTGGGCTGCTCTGGGTTGTAATCTGTCGGGGCTGGCGCTTGCTTGGCAAGCACGGTAGAACATCTTCTCCCTCGTGCTTTGCTTGTTTTAAGCAGCCTTGTATTCAGACAAAAGGGATAAAATTTCATGTAACAGGCAAGCTGAAACAAATTGACTTTTCCAGTGTGAGAGAAGTTTCTGGCTGTTTTCCTGAAAGGATCAAAACTGTTTTCCAGCAGTTCTGCTGACAGACTCCTCTTCTTTTTTTCTAATTTATTTTCTGAATTGCTGGGTTTTTAAGATGAAAGGCCAGAGCAACTCATAGCATGAAGACAAAGTGTTTTTCCCCTTGTCTGTTCCCTTGGAAGCCTTGATAAGTGTCCTGTTTAGGAGGAGAATGTGACTGGAAGGACAGTTGCATTTGAATCATGTCAATTTGTAGTGCTGTTGATCTTAAAATAGCTAGCTGTCTGGCCAAAGATGCTAAAACCTGCTTTTTTAACCAATATTGGTTAAAAACTGTGGAGGGTAGGAAATGTTTTAGTTCTCTCCTGATGTTGGTCGAATCTGTCCTGATTGCTCCAAGGGCTGTGGAGCTGCCCACACCAAGGCTACTCTAAGGCTTCTAGCACTATAGTAATTATAGAGGAGGAAATGAATGCATAAAGGGCTAAGACTGAAATTGCTTAGGACTACAGTTTGCAGACAGATGTCATTCAGGAAAAAAGTTAAAAGCTCATCTACAAATTATGCATGGTTTGTAAGTTTAGGTATGACTTTTAGCGTACTTTCAATTTTCAGTGTGTGTAGAAAACTACCTCATCTATGGGAAGTTTCCCTTGATACAGCAAAACAGCTAATTCCAAAGTATTTGGAGATTTCCATGAAAGGTTATGAATAGATTGCTTCCTAGAAGGAAACTAGTCCTCCTGTCCTTAGTCATGGGCTTCTCTAAGCACAGTTAACCCCAACAAATTCCTTTACTACGTGAGCAAGTTGCTGTGAAATGGCTCGTTCTTTCAGAATAAGACTCTGCATGGACTTCCTTATCCCCCAAACTTGTTTGTGCCCGAGGGGGCTGAGTGGGGATAATTCTGTGGATGAGTCCATGACCTGATATTCTCAGTTGCTCTGTTCTTCTGCCAGTGATGCCTTTGGGCAGACTTGAATGCCAAGCATATATATGTCAGATAATCTGACCACCATATTATCTCCAGTGCTAGGTTCTATTATATGTAGTGAGTTTGTTAGAAGAGGCTGTGTAGGCTGCTTTTGTACCCTTGTCTTTGAAAAATATGAATAACCTGACTGAATTAATGGTCCTCTGGGGGACCTCTCCTTTCCCCATTGCTTCTAGCAGGTCAGTCTTGCTGGTGAGGAGTGGGGTCATCCAGCTCTGGAACGGGCTCAACAGGAGCAGCTCTCCTGAGCGACAGATCTCTGGGTGTTGCTGGCTTCCTGCTTGGTTCTTCCATAGCTGCTGTTACAAAGGAAGCTAGGTCAGTTTTGTGCTCCTTTTGGGAGTAAGAGGTCAGCGGGAGAGGCCGAGACCCTCTCCTCTGCCACAAATTGCACCAGGCTTCCTTGCTGCTGGTCTGCGGCCTGCTTCCACCAGCAGGGCTACATTGACCAGCTTGGATTTCGGCACGGATGCTTTAATCTTGCCAGTTGCACTTCCCCCATGGCAAACCCCCTTCCCTTGGTTCTTGCAGGTTTCTTGAATCCCTCAGAACTGGCTTGACTGGCATCTGTAACAGCTGATGCACTTGCAGAAGGAAAAACCGAGGTGCTGGCCAAGGTGGGAACAGAAACATAAAAACCTAATATCCTGCAAGTCAATGTGCTGTTCTGCTGAGTTCTCTGAAATTCAGACATAAGGGCAGCATACCTGTCATTCAAACAAGTTTTAAAAGATATCTTCGTAGAAAATGGTCACTTACAGGATGGTAAACAGTATCCAAACTTAACAGGGAAGAGCGAGTGTGCAGCGTAACTCTGCAAAATATATCTGAGATATGAAGGGAAATGGCATTCCTGCCTGAAAGATAAGGTAGTGAAAATCGTGACAGGTTTGTTTGGGCACCTTTCCAGCACTGAAGTTTCAGGCATTCTTTCGGCAGTGGTTGGTTAAGGGTTGTGACACCAAGTGCTTGTTCAGATCGTAAGTCAGCAGGTTGCATGCTGCAAGCCAGGACCTGGAGATGAAAATCAAGTTGTCTTGTGTGATCTCTGATAAAGACTTGGAAACCAGAGCTGCCTGATCCTGTAGCAGCAGTGGCCATGTATACTTGTTCAAAGGTAAACAGAGCTCCTGCGGACATCACCCAGAGATGGAGGTCAGCAAGATGTAGATTTGTGCTCAAAGCAAACTGTTATAGAGAAAAGCAGATGATGCAGAGCTGTCAGGTGCTTGTAAGTAGATGATGAAAAGTGGTTACTTAAGACCACCTGGAAGCCTCAGGTTCCCATGTAGCTAAGCTGCTGTGCTTCAGAATGATAGAGCAAGGCTTTTTTTCTTGGTGTCTTTTCACCTATTGTTAACTGCTGGTCAGTGAGTGGCAAGAGATAGCAGACCCCTTCCCTTTGCTTTAAAGAAAAATGCATTTGCTCTTTGTCTCGTTCTTTTCTAACCCCTCAGCAAAAGGAAAATACCTTAGTGAACCAAGGTCTGCGCTTGCCTGGGCTCTCGCCACTCACGTAGAGCTCTGCTCACGCGTGGTGTCATGTGCAGGGCAAACACCAAGTGGACATGGGTGGCACTTGTCTGTTTTCAGTATTAAAGATCTCCTTGTCTAGCCAGTAGTGACACACTTCAAGGATGTGAATCACTTCTGTGTCAGTGGTATCTGTATATTTTAGGCAGACTTGCTGCACTGTGGTTTGCGCAACACTGAGCAACTTTAAAGATCGAAGGGAAGCAGAGCTGGATAAAACTGTCAGATACGTTTCTTGATCCGAATGCCTCCCGGTGCTGAAAGCTGAGCTGTCAGTTTAACTTCAACAGTGTTAAAACTGGCTTATGCTTATTCCTGTTTGCAGGATTGTGAGAAGCTTGGGAAGAGCTTGTCAGTTTGTGGCACGGAGAGGCAGTGTGACTTCCCGCAGTAAGTGTCCCCAGAAGCCACAAGTCATGCTTAGACCCTTGCCCAGGCTTTCCAAGTCCTTCGAGGTTTCCGTGGAGCAGGAGGAAGCGGGGCTGTGCTGCTTTAGGAGATACCTGCGCACGCTGTGCTGTGACGGCAGACCTATGGTCCTATATTCCGTCTACCCTCCCCGTGCGGTTGGCTTCAAGTTACTAACAGCTTTTCTTATTTGAAGGGGCGGTGGATGCTGTTCAGTTGGCCTCTTGTACTAAGGTTCTCCAAGCCTGTTCATGCGTACCGCAGCTGATTCATGCCAAACTCAGCACTGCTTTTGATTGAGGGTGGCTGCTTTATGGCTGTGTTGACTTGGAGCTTGTCTTCTGTAATGTGTCGAGGTCCAGTGAACACGGTTGGTAGGCTGCCAGCGGAGTCTCTCTTGCTGGGAAGCACTGAGTGCGGTTCTCAAGCTCTGTGGGCTGGTCCGTTGGTTGCTGTTTTCCCGCATCTCTAAGTGGTAAAAATCAGAGCTAGGGTTTTCACTCGGCTACAGTCGTAAATGTAGGACAGAAGTAGTCCAGCAGCATCTGCTGAAGGGGGAACTTTGCATATTCTGCAGTGGAACTTGTGCATGTGGGAACTCTGGTCTCTGCACAGCTTCTGCGTGTTCCAGTATCTAAAAAGCTAAGGATAAAGAGTTCTCTTTCCATATAGGTGAGATTTATGAATAACTTTTGTAGCTGGCTTTATGGTGAAGTCTCATTGATACAATGAGTGACTTTCCTTAGTAAGGTGTCTCTGAATAGGAGGTCTAATTTTTCTAGTATTGGTAAATGCTTCCAGAAAGCAGGATGCTTAATAACACATCTGAATTGGTACTTGGCAGCCTGGTAGGTCCCAGGGCATGAAAAGCTGGGCTGCTGTTCTCAAAGATCCTGGAAATGACGAAGTTCAAGTGCTGTGATTCCGGCTCTGCACGTGCTCCTCAGAGTGCAGTTGCTGAAGTGTTTGTGCGTTGAGGTCGTGGTTATGTTTCTTGCCTTGAGAGACAGTGAGCGCCTGTTGCTCACCTTGTTAGGCTGCAGAGAGTCCTCTGCAGCAGTAAGTGGGACAGGGGTGGGAAGGGGGACAGCGGGGTCATCTGAATGCAGGGAAACTTATGCTTATTTGTGGTTTTGGCAGGTTTTTTTAAGTGTAATCTCCCTCCAGAGTTTTGGGTTGTGCTGCTTTGCTCTTAGGTTCTGTTTGTCCTCTTGTTCCCTGGCACCTTCCCTGTCTGTGACGGGGCTGAACGCTCAAAATGACAGCGGGACATCACAGGGTGGGGTCTGACTTACCACCTACCACAACCAGACTGATCCCTTGAAAACTTCAGAAGCAAGTATTATTCCATGCCATTTCTCTTGGCACTGTATTTCTCTCGCAGGTACAGACCTAATAGAAAGTAAGGACTGTTCTGATAGTAACACACAGAGGATACACTTTGTATATGTGAAATCTAAAGGAAGTGTGAAATAATTTAAGCTTTAATGTTACAAAGCTTCTTGCATCTAATGTGCAACAACCAAAGCCTAAGGCAAATTTGTTTGTTCTGGCAAGGGCTGCTGAATTAAACCATAAAGGTGTTCTCTCGTCACTCAGATTCCTGAGAGCATTCGCTGGTAACTTCCAGGACTTAGAAACAGCAAGATCACCCCGTCTCTAGCTTTAAATGCAACTGGTTTTTGCTCTGTTCAGTGCGACCTGTAGTAATGAGGAGGGCTACTACCCCAATCCTGCCAGACAGGCAAAGGACAGAATGTCCTAGAATGTAACTTCCTGATGAAAAAAGTAGCAATCTGGTAAATTGAGGCTTCCAGCGATTGTGTGAATTCATGCTGTGTTAAAATTTCCCTTAAATCACGCTGGTACTTCAAGATCGCTGCAGAAGCAAACACAGACCGGGCTGGAGTCCTTAAGACAATAAATTGAAGGGTGGTTTTAATTTGGATGGTGGTACTCAACTTCCGAGTGCGTTCTTGACTGCTTCCTGAAATTGTATGTGCGTGTACACGTCTGAGTGGCTGCAGAACTTGGGTGTGATGATGCCTTTGTGCAAAACTTGCAACTGAAATGGTTGTATCTGGGTGTTCCCTTCTGCACTGCCGTAGCGTATGAACTCTTCTCCCTTAATTTTGAACAGGGAGCACTTTTAAAACTGTCACTCAAACTGAATAGTCCTGGGGAGAGACGGTGCTGTCCCAGACACGTGTGTCCTGCCGGGCAGCAGTTTTAGAGGTTGTGCTGTATTTCAGTTGGAGACGATCCTGGCTCTCAGGAAAGGTGGTACTTAATTTAACACGATACTAATATTTGTACTGCAAATTGCCACATGCTTGGTTTCCTGACCTAGAGAAACCACAAATTATGTGACTTTTCTGTTCTCTGCTTTGTTAGTTGGATGTTAATAAAGCTGGGATGCCACAGCTGTAGCCCCCAGCCCAGCAGGTCCCTGTCCCCGGCGTTGCTGGGACAGGGCTGCGTGCCACCACCCGGTGTGTGGCCAGGGGCTGTGACGGGAGTCGCAGGCTGCTCCCCACCGTGTCAGGGAGGGGAAGGGGCTTTGGCTCTCCGGCCTGCTTCTGGAGCCCGGCTTTTTCCACTCCCAGCTCTGCGGCTGTCCCTCAGCTCTGTTGCTGTGACACTTGTGTTGCAGTGGGCAGCGTGAGCACACGTTGAGTTAGTATTCTCCGTTGTGCTGCCCACCTAATACTGTCTTTCTATATTCTGTGTTTCCTTTGATCTCGCAGGTGTTGATCATGGTCTGTTCATGGATCGCATCCACGCTGATGCCTGCTCATGTTAACTTGTGCAGAAGATGCTACCTTTAATGTTACTCAGATTCCTTGTTTTCACATCTTGCTTTTTGGTGCCTGAGCGAGCTGTTTGCAGCTTAAACCACTCAAAGAAGGTAGTGACTCCTTGGTTCGAAGCCTGCCAGGGTAGGCAGACCACACCGAAATCAGTAAACTGTTCTGGTATAAATTACATTGAAGCGGTGGCCTGCTGTGTGTGTGAGGTGACTCACTGCTGCTGTTACGCCCTTTCCCCAAGGATAAGGCATCCCTGCTATGGGGAGTAGGAGACCCAGTTTTCACCAGGCTCTACAGCAGTTGAGTCAGATCGCTTGTCAATTAATTAACAATTAGCTGTAGAAATAACTCCTCTAACTGTCCTCATGGTTGTGTCTGTCAGTGGCTAGAGCAGGAGGGGACAGTCCCGTGGTACCCAAGGGAGATGGCGCTTCACAAGGTTCTTCCAGGTGTCTTGCAGCATAGGCTGCTGATGTTGCAGACTCATGGAAAGGTGCTGTCGGAGGTGATGCAAGCTGCTCAAAGCCTGCAGTTAAATAACTCGGCGAGCGCTCTGCTGCTCCCTCTCAGAGCCTACTCATGCTCATGTTCCCACGGTGAGATAACTGGCCACGCATCTGTTTACAAAACAGTATCCAAAATACTTGTTACTGTTTTGTTTCCTCAGCTCTACTGTGCATCTTGGTTACAGCTAGAAAAATAGGAGAACTGAGTTTGTTGCTGAAAGGGGGTTGGACTTTTTTCCTATTGCTGCTTTAATGCAAAGCTGTTTTCACCATCTCAGGACTTTGGCTTGTTGGTATGAGGCTTGTCTGCTGTCATCTCATAGGCATCCTGTGTCTTCTGGATGTCTGGGATGGTAATAGAAACAGAGCAGCTTTATATCTCTGTCTGAGGATCAGATTCATTCTCGGGCTGATGATCATGCTGAAGACACTAGCCCCCAGCAAGGGGTGAATGGTCACTTGTGTAGGAAGGGCTGTCCGAGCCGCTCTTTGCTTTGCCTCCCTGGAAGTCAGCAAGAGGATAATCCTTGTGCAGACGGCCAACTCCGGCTGGGTGCTCGGATGCTTGCTGGAGCCAGCAGAGCAGCAGCCCCCCAGCAGCGTGGGGGATAGTGGGCTCCAAGGCTGCCCTGCAGCAAGGCAGCAGCTGTTTGGGACAACCCCACTTGTTTCTGGGAACGTACCAGCACCCCCGACTGGGGGTTGATGCGCAGTCGGAGCTGGAGCAAGCAGGAGAGCTTCCAGCTCTTCACCAAGTTTGTGTGACTGGAAGATGATAGAAACCAGACACTTGAAAATTAAAGGCACCTATTTGATGTTGTCCCACCTCTTCACTTGCCACAGGACCATTAATTTATCTTCAGAAATGCTTGTGGTTGGTTTTTGCCTTTGAAAGGCTGTTAGGGGATAAAGGAGATTTTTCGCTTGCATCTTATATAGTGACAGAGCTGAGGACGTTGTTTCTTTAGGTATATTGAGGAGGAAAATTAATTTCTGCAGTGTGCACTCTAGGTCTCCATTAACCTGTGCTGTAATGGGAGCGGTTTCAGCACTTCCTTTTTTCAGCTTCTTGGCGGCACTGCTCCCTGCTCTGTCATTCTCTTGCTGACGGCAAGTTCGCAGTGTTTCTCCTGCCTGGCTGCCAGAAGCTGTAGAGAGGAGAACTCTGGTAGAGTCTTCCTGTTCCACTGCCCTTCCTCTAAACCCTGGCTGAGCCTTCAGAGCAGCTTTCTCTTCCTAAGGGAAGGACCTCTTGTGTTTAGTCGCTTACCATGATTCTCAAGGCTCTTCAGTCAGTATCTAGTATGTCTGTCTTCACTCTTCTGGCATTGCCTACATCCAAGAAACCTGACTGGGGTATCTCTTCCTCTGAAAGTGTGGCCGCGGTACATAAACAACCTGAATGTTTCCTTGAAGTTGCTTTCTAGGGAAACGTAGAAGAAGGGATTGGATTGGTTTGTTTCCCAGTCTGGTGTCAACAGACATCAGGAGTGACCCCGAGCCACCCCAGTGCACTATCCCCTTACAGGTGATGCTGGCACTGCCGCAATGCGTGTGTGCCGAGGGTCCGCGCTTGGGCACAGTTCTGTGGTTCAGGCTGAAGTGACAAGGGCAGAGCAGTCTCCCTCCCGCTGTGTCCCTCTCCTGGAGGCACTGTTCCCTGGTGTATCCTGCCATATTCTTCCTCTAACTGATGGAGCATCCTTCTGGCAAACGGACCGACCCCTGGAGCAGATAGCTGGAGACGTGCTTCTGCATAAACTCTCCTTGATCCCAAACTTGTTGTGCCCCACAGATTAAATGCTTCTCTAGGTTTGTGTCTACATGATCGCAGTTTGGTTATTTTTGTCTGGTGGTTCTTGTTTTGCAAGGCCGCTTAAGGCGAAAGCACTTGCTGGATGAACCCCTGAGTAGCTGACATGGTGTCAGTCTGTGCTGGTAGCCAGTGTAGCTCTGTTTTCAGCAATCCCTTGGAGCTAAACACGGCAAAGGGCTGACTGGCGACTGCCCTGGAAAGCACTGCATCGAAAGATTGGCATTTCATTTGGAAGGGTAAGCTGCAGTTACTATGAATTTCATCCTACAGCCGGTCTTGGTGTTGGACAACTGGCATGACAAGGAGTGGCTGCGTGAAGGCAGTAATTCATTCCAAGCCCAAAATCGTTCCCTGGCCAAGTGTGGGGAGATGGCCAAGTGGAGAAATAACTCCAGCCTTAGGCTATCTTCAAAGTGTCTGGTTTGGCTGGGATTTGCAGAGAAACGGAGAGGTGGGATTTTTCACTAAGAGCTGGTGAAAGTGTACTCACCTTGGGGTGTGCGTGGGAGCAAGGTCAGGCCACCTACAAACACTGCTGCGAGGACGGCTCCTTATTCCCAGGAGCTATTTGGAAAATCTGAGCTGGTTCTCTCCAAAACCATTTTGTCCTTGGTTGTGCGAGGAAGTCTCTGCAAGGGGCAGTCTGTTTAGCTTGTTCGCTCCATCCTGCCCTTGCAGGAAGAACTTCTCGGCCTGTATGCTTTAGAGTCATCTTTAAGCTAAGCACCAGTATAGGTTAGGGGTGGACCTGCCGGGAAGTAGTTCCGAGGAGAAGGATCTGGGGGTCTTGGTAGACAGCAAATTATCCATGAGCAAGCAATGTGCCCTTGTTGCCAAAAAGGCCAATGGAATCCTGGGCTGCACAGGGAAGAGCGTGGCCAGTAGGTCAAGGGAGGTCATTCTCCCCCTCTACTCTGCACTGGTGAGGCCACAACTGGAATAGTGTGTCCAGTTTTGGGCTCCCCAGTTCAAGAGGGACAGGGAACTGCTGGAGCGAGTCCAGCGAAGGGCAACTAGGATGAATGAGGGACTGGAGCATCTCCCTTATGAGGAAAGGCTGAGAGAGCTGGGACTCTTTAGCCTGGAGAAGAGAAGGCCGAGGGGAGACCTTATTAATGTTTACAAGCATCTAAAGGGTGGGTTTAAGGAGGATGGAGCCAGGCTCTTTTCAGTGGTTCCCAGTGACAGGACGAGGGGCAATGGGCACAAGTTGGAACATAAGAAGTTCCGTTCAAATACACGGAAAAACTTCTTTATGGTGAGGGTGACAGAGCCCTGGAACAGGCTGCCCAGGGTGGGTGTGGAGTCCCCTTCTCTGGAGATTTTCAAGACTCGCCTGGATGCAGTCCTGAGGGATGTGCTCTAGGCAGTCCTGCTTTAGCAGGGGAGTTGGACTAGATGATCTCTAGAGGTCCCTTCCAACTCTGAAAATTCTGTGATTCTGTGATTAAACCCCATGCTGTAACAGCTGCCTGAATGCTCGGGCTTTGGGCAGGGGGTGGGGGAAAAAGCGAAGAGATATGTAGGGACGTGGTTCCAACAGTCCCAGCACCTGTGTCCTGAAACCTCTGGTCGTGTTCTGCAAAGGACTGGTGGCACAGATGTTTGGTAGGACTGTGACTCTGAAGACTTCTAGCAAAAAGCCCCATAATTTCCTTTCCAGAACTCTAGACTTGGTAAGCTCCTGATCTGAGAAGTGGGGCCCTTCCCACTGGAGCTGTTATGTCAGTTTTGGTACTTCACTGATGTTTTCCATCAAAGATTCCAGCAGACCTTGCCTTTTTTCAATGGCACCGCTTTAGTTACTGTTTAAGTTACTCTATAATTGACAAAAGGCTTCTGTGTTTCATTGGAGCAGGGGCTTTGCAGTCACTGATCTTTGTGCTGCCTGCTGTGAGTGCAGATGCCCGAGACTCTGCCCTGTGATGCCCTGTGAAACTCTTGTACGTGCTGGGAGGGAAAGCTGAGGAGGAACAGGAGAAGGCAGCATTGTGGACAGACTTCTTTCGAGGCCATTCTCCACTGCTAAACAAGCCACCATGAAAAGCCTGCTCAGGGCACATGTTTGCAGCTCTTTGGACTAAAGAATAGCTGGGGTGGTGTCTTTCAGCAGCCTCTCCTGGAGGCCCATCCAGCTCTGGGAGATGGAGTGAACGCTGTTTTTCAGGAAGGTCAGATAGCTGTGCTTTAGCAAGGAGTGGCTTCTGAAAACACCTGTCTCTTGCTGGAGTAAATTCAAAACAGGCTGAAGATCATTCTCATCGCCTTCCTCTAGATCAGTGGTCGTTACCTCCTTCCCATCCCGTCAGACTAACTTATTCCTTTTAGTGTTGCGCAACAGATAAGGAAAAGCGAAGTGCTGGTGCCGAAAGCTCTGCTTCATCTGCTTGTTGGTATGTAGTGTTTACAGGTGGAGTCCTGGGAGCAAGCTTCTTGCAATATCCTGCAGAACAACCCTAGGATTTCCGAGTTTCATTCGGACAGTGTTTATTTTGTGGCTGGAGCTATACAACTGGTAAGTTGAAAGGAGCGGAGGGAGAGGAGATCAGTCATTTGGAAACGGGAATAAATATTAAGCACGGTGGGAAACGAAGCCAAGAAGTCTTCTGGTACATTGCTTTCAAGGCAGGAAAATAAAGTAGTCCGTTCTGCAGTTGAGCAGGTTCCTGAAGCAGCAGGGGATGCTCCAGTGACATTTAGTACTTTTTTTGCTGGAGACTGGGTTTTACTGTAACCCTCCTTGGAAGTCCAGGGGGTCACTGTATCAAATACCAAATTCAGGACAGCGGGACAGAAAGGAGTAAGTCCTGAGAGTGCCACGGCAGACAAAATGGCATGAGAACAGCGTAACTAAGACGGTGCCTTTAGTTCTGTTGCCTAGAAACTGAATCTGTTAAATGGATGTGGTAGGGCTCATCGCTAGCCTCTCCCTTGTGTCCCTTTTCTAGTTAATAGTCTTAGATCTTCAAAGTACCTTTACGGTAGGTTCTGCGAGCTGGAGCACCAATGGACATGGGTGTGGGCCAACAAGTACTGCACGCATGAATCCAGCCCTTCTGCTACCCGTATTTGTGGCTGAAAAGTGGTGGTCTGGGCTCTCGACTGGAAATATTACGGGGACTCTTCAGAACCGTGAACCAGGAACTTGGTGTTTTGCAGCCTCTAGGAAAAGCAAACTGAGCTGTAAAGATGAAGACTTGTTGGTGGCTTGAAGCTATTTAGGTCACAGATATCAGAGCCTCAGATGAGCTCGGAGAAGGCTCAGTTCACGCTTGGGATTTGTTGTGCTCTCATTTCAGAGCTGGAGCCTGCACAGTGGCTCCTTTGTCAAATGGCCTGCCTGATTCCTGAAACAAAGTATTCCAGAAAGTCCTGGGTTTACTCCGGGTACTCTGGGTTTACCCCCTCCCTTGGGAGGATGGGTGAAGGGACCATTGTTCGGGAAGTGCTTGTGATATTTGAAATTCTTCAGAAATCAAAGCTGGGGACTCTTGGCCGCTGGGAGAACAGTGTGAGCAGGGTCACTGGGGACATTTGCTGCTGTTTGTCTACGGCCCTCTCTGCGGTGAGCTAGGGAGAAAGGAGAAAGTCAGCCCGGCTTTGCTGTGGATGTAGGTTAGCTTATACGGGGAGCATTCCGAAATCCAAGCAATGATAACAGCTATGCTTTCAAAAGCTTTCTAGTACCCTCCCCGAAAGGCTTAGAAGGCTGGAATATTTGCTTAATTGTCTGCTCTGACTCTAAGGGCTTACCGTGCCTCCTCAGATCCGACAGCGTTGCCGGTGCTGGTTGGTGCAACAGCTAACCACTGTCAAATTTAATGCTAATGGAGAGGGAGCGACCGGCTACAGCTTTTTCTGTGTCTGTTCATGTGATGTTTTTTTTTAATCTTATAACTAATGCCATGTTAAATTGCAAATTAGAATATGGAATAGCTTTCTCTAACATGCAAAGCTTGTCCTGTGCCTTAGCGAACGGAAGTTTCCCAGCAATTTTCACTTTGATTCTTCGGGATTAGCATAAGGTCGCCACATCTTGGTTTGTACATACTTAAGGGAGGAAATAGCTTCAATTGAATCCGACTATTAAAACCTCTTGATGATTGTAGCTTTGAAGATGTAAATCTTGGGTGCTGGCTGCCTGACAGCAAATGTCCAAGTGGAAAGACGGTCTTAACTAAGGGTTAGGTTTTTATTTTTTTTTTCATAGGCTGGGTAAGTGCAGGGAGATGTATGTTCAGCCCGATGCCTTCTCCATCTCCCTTGCGCAGAGCCTGTGTTGCGTTGTTGTCTCCTCATCTGCTGACACATGTGCTTTCTCTGGCCCTGTGGGTACAGGGTGTGGTTTGTTTTTAGCTTACAAAGAATTTCTAGTCATCTGGGTGTGGGGAGGGTTTTTCATAATGTTCCGGCAAAACCACCTCTGCTGCTCCTGGTGGCGTTGCTGAATCCTTGCCCTTGCTTAAAACAGCTGGAATCTCATCTTGTGAGCGAGTGAGAGTAGCAGATGCCAGCAATTCCCTGTCTGCATCGGGTAAAATCTGCGATACAGTACCTGAAAACTGTCATGAAAATCTTGATGCTGAATAAAGGGATGGAGAAATTAATTCTTCCCTTGCCTTGAGGTTTTTGGGCAGCGATGGTAGCAATTTCTAGATCTTTCAGGTAGGCTTGAGAATTGCTGGCTGCTTTGGTTCTTGGGGATGAAGCAATCCCCTAGGAGCCCCGTTTGTGCTAGGGGGAACTGGGCTACTGCTGACACCAGTGCAGCCCTGTTCCTGTTATCACACTCTGTGTTGACAAGTTGCTGGCTGCCATCAGCGTTTTCAGCACCCTCTTGGCCAGCTCTTCTGTGAACAGTGTTTAAATGCTACACTTAAAATAATGGCAACCCATCCATGTTGCTTCCACAACGGTCTGTTGGTGGGACCATGCCAACACCGCCCCAGCAGCTCGGCAGCTCTTGCAAAAACCTTCCCACTGCTCCCTGAGCGCCGTGGACCAAACTAGCGTCAATGGGCTTGGCCGCCCAAAAGCTTTAGGCGTGATTCTGCTCTTCTAGAGCTCTTCATGCTCCTGCAACTGTAAAAAAGGGTTCTGGACACAAAGTGAGAATGGGTTACTGGGGGGCTTAGAGGATGACCGCTGAAGGGTAGGCAGGGAAGCACTGCAGAGTAACTGCTGTTTGTACCGTGCTGGACGGACAAATTCCCCTTTCTGAGAGGGCAAGCAGCTGGGTTATGGCGCTTATTTTGTGCTCAAGATGCAGCTTATTCCTTGTACCTTGAAAGCTTGCAGTGTGTCTCCTTTGATGTGTGAACAAATGCTTGGGAAGGACTTGATTTTTGTGCTTTAGTGGTCAGCATATCCTAAAATAGTAACTTTTGAGTTGTTGAGCTTTGACATAGACGAGAACAGGCTTGGTTTACCAAGCAGTGCTGCGGGGTTTGTAGCCATATGTTTTTGACTGGGTGCGACTTTGAGGAGGTGTGTTAAGATTCCCAGGACTTCTACTGTGGCAGAGAAGCGCGTTAAAAGCATCTGCATATGCCATCCTCCGAGTGATGTGGCATTGCATAAAGCGAAGTGATGGCAAATGGAAAGGACTGTTTCATGCAGCGCATAATTAGCTGGTTGGAACTCAGTTCTGCAGGATATTCTAGAAACTACTAGCTTGGAGAAAAACTAATAAGACCTGCCTAATTAAACTAGCTTTCCTAAACACTTTGAAGATTAATTCTAATACCCTCAGTGCACTTAATAGTGGATAAATGGAGGAATCTCAGTCATTCCTTATTATTAGTGTCTCCTCTAAATTCCTAACCCCGGTCTGTGCAGCCTTGCAGGGCAGCAGCAGTTACCATCCCCTGGTAGGGAAGGGAGAGGGGAAGCAGCCTGCGACCCAGCGGCACTGGCTAATTCGGGTCTGGTTCACCTTTACGCCCTAAATTCATGTTTATATTGTCATGATCCTGAGCAAAACTTGCAGGAAGGGTGGCATTAAACAGGGGGAGGAGTACGGAGACTGGTCGCTGTTGTGTGACAGTAATACTGTGGGCAACCAGTTCAAACCAGTGCTCCCTTCGCTGCCTCTCTGCGTCCCTGGTCTTGGGTGTCCTGCACAGTTGTTGCTCTTCACAAAGCCTTTCTAATACAGGCTTTTGTGGCTGCAGAGCCAAAACTGGCCTGGACAAAAAAGCTTCAGTGTGCGGCCGGCAAAAACGGACTCCCCAGTTCCTTGGTGAAGGAACCGTTATTTCAAGACCGCCACAGTATATATTTAAAAGCAAGGAGAACGGGGCCTGCCATGAGTGCTATACCCGAAAAATACTCTCTTGAACGCAGCTCTGTATATGTCTTCAGTTGCTTTTTCTCTCTCCTGTTCTGCCAGTGGATCGGTCTTGTCTCTAACCTGGCTGATGGTGTTAGAGCTACCCCGAGTGCTGCGTGTTTGTGCTGCTGCACTGGCAACCAGTGGGTGGTCAAAGTCCAGCAGACAGTCCCTTGTGCTGGGGTGGCTGCTGCCAGGTGAGCTTTATTTGCCACACCTGGGTCAGGCTGCTGCAGGCACAGCTTTCTGGATCGGGAGGAGGCAGTGGATGATGCTTCAGTGCATCAACATTAGCAGAAAGGGCTGTTGCTCCCCTGTTGTGGCAGCATCTTTCAGTACAGCTTATCTTGCTGTCTGAGGAGCCTCTGGCTGATACGTGGCCGCTGAGCTGTGGTCCATATAATACTGAAGTGGTCCTCAGACCTCCTGGAGGCCTGCGAGTGGTGGTGTGCTGAGCTGCAGCTCGGCTGTCCCCTGGGGGGGCTCTCTAAGGTGGATGTGCTCCAGCCTGTCCAGTGATGTGAGATGTGGCACTGGCTGCAGGGAAGTCCGTGTGGCCTGTCCCGATGGCAGGGTCTGCTGGAAATGTCTGCTGTCTAGAAACCCTCTGACTCTGTGGCACAGATGGTTCAGAGCTCAGCCCCTTCCTGCTGACCCTCTGGAGAGGACTAGCTGCTGTGTGGCCCAGACACGTAGGCAGGGTATCGGCAGGGCTTCCCTGCCTTTTCCAGGGGCAGGAGGAGCAGCAGCACAGGTTCCCCGTGACTGTCGCTGTGTGCACGGAAAGGTTTCAGGCTCCTCTTGGCAACCCCTGCTCCCCTGGAGACCCTCGGGCAGCCCCTGCTCCCACCATGGCTCATGCCTGGGTTGGAGCCGTGTGGTGCTGAGTGACTGAAAGGATGCTGAGGCGAGGGCGGGGGGGATGCTGTCGGTGCAGCCGGGTGGTGAACAGGCTGCTGGTGATGCAGGAGCCCTGCCAGGTCTGCCATCAGCCTGGTACAGGGGCTGCTTGGCACCGTTGATGCCCCCACTTGGGTGTGCTCCCCTGCTATTTATGCATCCCCTGGACAAAGGCAAACAGGGAGAAATGGCATAATCTGAGCGTAGCTTTGAAGCCAGGCTGGACTCCCGTCACACTTGTACAAACCTGGCCATGGGACTAGGATTATGCGGGGCTGCTGCGGGGCCGGGGATGGGCTGGGCAATGGTTGCAGAGGGGCCTGGGGAGGAGGCAGCTCTCTCTTCACGCCCGCCTGCATAGGCTCATGGAAGGGGTCTTGGCTGGTTTGGTGGCTGTGCAGCCCTGGTTGTGCTGGTGTAGCCGTATCCAAAGGCAGGCTGGCGGGGCCGGTGGTGGCAGTCCAGGGGTGTGCAGCGGCATGCCAAGGCTTCCGCTGCTGCCATGGCTGAATTCCTGAGGCAGGGCCCTGGCCTCAGAGCCTGGTCTGGGTGGAGGCTGCAGGAGCCCCTGGATAATGAGTAGAGATCCCAGGGTTCTGTGGGTTCGCGTTCCCTTTAGCTGTGCTGCTTCACATCTCTTGGTGTGTTAAGCTCATTAAGCATTAGTCCTCATTAGTGAGGCTGTTGAGGGGGGATAAGCACAACCTGACTGCCAGTACAGAACAAAGGCGCACCAAACTGATGGACTGTTCCCTTCACCTCATCCCCTTTGTGGAAAAATGCATGTGCCACCACAAAATGGGCAATGAAGTAGCAGGTGAGAGGCAAGGGCTCCTGGGGTCCCTGTCCCTGGGGACCAGGCACCCCCACCCGCCCAGAGCAGCAGTTCTGCTTCTCCTGGGACCATGCTCATGGCTTTCTCTTCCTGGTGACTCCTTGAGGCAAGACGGTTGGTTTTGGGGGTCTTGCTTCTTGGTAATGAATTAACATCTTGGGCAGGGAGAGAAGGGGAATGCTCCCTTAAGCTCCTGCCCTGTGCTAGCTGGATTGGAGACCTGCCCAAGTCCCCAGGACAGATGGACAGCTTGCTGGATGTGTGTCTGGGGACCAGGGTGGAGTTGCCTATCACTGCTCCAACTTGCTTTAAGACTTGTGCTGAAAACTGCTTTAGGGAGGGTGGGGAGAAATTACGATGTCTCTTCTAATACAAATAGAAGCCCCAGTAATAGTTGCTGCAGATGGCTTTGGGAGTGTCTGTGGCTGGCGTTCTCCGGAGCATCTGTTGTGTCCTTACTGTAAGGCGAACTCCGCCGTAGCAGCCCGTGCTGAAAGGGGGAGATGATCAATTTGGTCAGAAGGCCAGCACTGCAAGATACTGTATTTTTAAACCCCAGCATTCTTGGGTGGTGTCATCTGATGCTTCGTGCCTCTTTTAAATTTGTGACCTTCTACAAGTGGCTTTAAAAAAAAAAAAAAAAGGGCAAGCTGCCTTGCCTTCCCAGTGTCATAGTTTTTAGTGTATAAGTGCTTATTATAATTTCTCTGTCTGGGCATTGCTACAAATTCCAAATCGGAACATCTCTGAGAAGCTCAAACTTCGGCTACATTGAAAAAATCCAAAGTCCCGCATGTAAAGAGATCACAACCCTCTTAGCCTTTCCTTCACTGGTTAAACATTTCTGCCCCCCACCCACCCCCCCCGAAGTATAGGGACAAGGTCTCTAATGAGAAGCAGCCGCTAAATCTTGCGGAGTCCAGCTGCCCTTGCCCTCTCGCCTGCCCTGCGCCGTCCCCGCTCCACCCAGCGCAGTCACTCAATGCCGGGAACTGGGGCTGCGCTTCTCCCTAAAGGCATCTCAGTCACGGGTGACCAGAGAACACAAATGGTTGTACAGAGTATTTTGTGGTGTATTTCTGGATGAAAGCTCTACTGTTAGTCTAAAAACGCATAGCTTGTATTCAATGAGAGAGCCCTTTGCTTCTGTATTTTTTTTTGGGGGGGGGGGGGGAGAGCTCTTTGACTGTAACATTTGAGAGATGTCCCTTGAGTTTGAGGTCCTTTTCCTGCAGATATGTCCAGTTCTTTTGTTTCAATAATGTGCAGGAACTTACTGTACTTGGCAGTGGTCAAGCAAGTGCAGGGCAGTCCCTTGTGGCAGATGAATACATAGGTGATAAATACTGTCCTGCCAGCATAGACTTAGAGATCCGCGAGGGTGCTGTGACCAAGGTGGGCGCTGAACCTGAACAGGAGCAGCAAGTGACAAGTCCTTAACAGCTCTGTGCCTGCTTGACCAGCAAGTGGTTTCCCAGCTGGGAAGCCAAGACCTATTGGCACAGGTCTTTGTTCAATAGTGTAGCCCTTGCAAACGTGGAAGCACTTGCTGCTCGGTGGTGCGGAGGAGGCAGCTGTGTTTGCTTCTCTGGCGGGATTGTTGTGGGGCTTCAGCGAAGTAGGTGTTTACGACTCTTCTTTCAGCAACAAAATGCCAGATAGCTGAAATGTAGCCTACAAACCCTGGTACAAGCTGTACCAGCAGGGAGCTGGAATATGGGTCAAGCGTGTATGTGCGTTGGATGGTGGGTGCTCCCAGAGGAAGCCAGTGTGCCTGTGTGGGAAGACTGGTACTCGTTAGTAAGGGCATCTCCCCTCTATGTGCTTGTCTCACAGGTGAGTTGATGCTGTTCACTTCAGGTGGAAGTAGCCACTTCTTGTAGCTGTTTGGGTCAGAAGTGACTTGGGTACAGCTCCAAGTGAGGTCTGGTCATCTTCCGTAGCTGCTGGTAGGAAGAGCTGCAGCTTGGTGGGGTTTCAGGGTATGACCCCAGGCTGCTTCAGTGGGAGAGGTGGGCCTGCTGCCCCTCATCTCTCCTTGGTCTCTGCTGCAGAGACCCACCTTCCCTCCGTGCGGCCTCTCTGGTGTGCTCCCTGATGTTTCTGTGGTTCTCTTGCTTCTGGCTGGGAGACCGGGGGCTGGTGTGAGGGAGTGCCCCACTGCCTGTGGAAAGGGTTGGGGCAGAGAGCCCAAGGCCTTGTTTTCTGTCCCAGAAACAAGCGTCTGTCTTCAGCTGGTTGTATGGTGGGAGAAGCAACAGCCCACAGGCTATGGCGTGGCAGTGGTCCCCTTGTCCCAGCTGTCACTCCAGCCATGCCCAAGCAGGCTGCAGGGCTTGCTGCTCTACCTACTGAGCTGTGCCAGGGCCAAGAGCTGGGCAATAACAAGGGGAATGTGAGCTTGGATTTCTCCACCAGCCTCCTTCAGAACTGCTTGAGGTGATGTCGGATGGTCTGGGGCGGGAGCTGGGCTGTAATGCAGAGCTGGTGGTGCTTTTCCCCTGGTGCCGCTGTCTGGGAGGAGCGCCTAGAGCACGCTCTGTCATCTGACTTACAGGCACAGCCTGGTTTGTGTATCAGCTCCAGGATTATAAGGAAACACCAGGTATGGGGTAAGCAAAGCTGAGGGCTGTGGGGAGCTTGTGAGGTGCTAACGATGTTCCTCCTGATTACTTGAGAGCTTCATAGAATGATAGGGTTGGAAGGGACCTCTGGAGATCATCCAGTCCAACCCCCTGCCAGAGCAGGGTCACCCAGAGCAGGTGGCACAGGAACGCGTCCAGGCAGGTTTGGAATGTCTCCAGAGACAGAGACTCCCCCACCTCTCTGGGCAGCCTGTGCCAGGGCTCTGCCACCCTCAAAGTCAAGAAGTTCCTCCTCATGTTGGGATGGAACTTCCAAAGGGCTCTGCTGGGCTGGTCACTCTGTGGGCATCTTTAGCCTCCATGGAGGTGACACACAGCTTGGACTGTCCAGTGGAGGAGCTTCTTGCTCCAGGATGCTGCTGCTGGTGAGGGTGTCAGCTGCAGCCTGGTGGAGTGAGGATTGTGGCAGGAGAGTCCACAGCCCGTCCCCAGCTTAGTCCTGGTCAGCAACACGTTTCCCTGTTGGGGGCCTGTTTTCCTCTGTGTGGTATCGAGGTGACATTGTTCTTTTTTCAAAGATCAGCACTACTAAGATTTACGAAGGGAAAACACTGAGGGAGTAGGTATTTATAGCATTTCCATAAACAGTCTCTTTAAACGAATGCAGTCACTTAACTTGGTCTTCCAGGAGCGTGGTTTTGTTTAACCACCGTAAGACTTCTTTTTAAAACTTCTCCAAGGCTCTAAAGACAGTCATTCTTTCCATGCAAAAGGTGACATCTTCACATGGATTCTTCATCTTGTCTAGATGGAAATATTTTCCTGTTGATTAATAAAATTTGGGTACGTTTCTCATCTACGCCTGTAACCGATGCAAGGTATCTTGCCCCTCAGTCTGCTTCTGTACATGCCAAATACAGATCTGGGGAGGCCCGCGTGCTGCAGCCGTGGCCGTAAAGGCTAGAAACACTTTGTTTTAGCAGAAAACAAAAAGGTCTGAAGTGATTGCTGTGAACCATGAAATCAATAAAGATCTGTATTGTCTTCAGTAGCAGTTGTAACTGGGAATTGTTTTTACTTGGAGTCTCTACAAATAAAACATCCTGCAGTTCATTATAGTTTCAACCTTGAAGTGTTCTGTGAGCTGATGAAAATCAGAAGTCAGGCCGCTTGGAATGTGGCTGTTCCAGTTCCCTTTGCTATTGAAAACTGCCTCTAAATGCAGTCCTCCTTCCATCTGTGAGACCCGGTGGCAAACACGAGCCGAAAGACGTGGGACCAAAACCTCTGAGGGGATAATGCAACTGGTGGTGGTTCTCGTTTGCTGCGAGATTATGGGGTTGGCTCATTTAAAAGACAAATGAGCTTGTCTTGTAGTAGGAGAGATTATTTCAGAGCGTGTTGCTTTATGCAGGAGGAAATGAGGTCATTTCTTCAGATGTTGGCATGGAGAAGGGGGGGGACGCATGGAGTGGGAACACAGTAGCCCTGCCAGTGTGGCCGAGGGCGGCCTAACTTGCCTTCGCACCCAGCTGGGGCTTGGAGCTGTGGAGGTGATTTAACAAAAACGAGGACGGCTTGAATAGGTCCTTGAAGTCACTGGAATGATTAGAAATACCAGGCTGTATTGGATCAGCAATAGCAACAGAATAACCGGGCACTTCATGCTAGAGGCACGCTTGAGGGCAATTATGATATTTAAATCTAAAACCAAATACCTTGGCTATGATCTTGGTGGTGCTGCCAGGTACTGAGCAGGTGAGCACAGCCTGGTGGCGTTTGAACAGGGCTCTCAAGGCAGCGCTGGATTTAATATTCTTCTATGACTCCTGCATTTAGTCTTTCAAGACGCAAACATGTGGTTCCCTGGAAGGAGAGGATCATGGCGTGCCCAACTGGTTTGCGGGTGAGGAGGACTCTCCAGGCTAAGGCTCTGAAAACTGCTCTTCTGCCCGGGGCTGCGTCAGTGGGTATCGCCCAAGCCCCTGAGAGCAGCAGGTAATGCCATGTGAAGATGCCAATTTGGAAACATGCTGCTTTCTAAAAATAATCATGCGAGGAAGACTATAAACAGCCAGCCCTCCCCCAAAAATCAATCATCCACAGCACAGTTGTGAATGCTTAACAGCTTGCTTAAATAAGCCTGTGCAGATCCTATGAGCAGGAAGAGTCTAGTGCTGCAAAGCTGGAAGCTTAAGCAAAACTTATGCATTTTCTTGTTCTTCCATACCCTTTTGAGAGTGTGGCTGATGTTCACAAGCAAACTTAGCTGATGGTGCTGCAGACTAAGGTGTGTACCTGCTCCAGTGCCCCTATGGATTATAGTCCTACATTATAGCACAAGCTGATTTTAAAATATAATAGGCTACGACCTGCAGCACCTCGAGCAGGTTCATACCACGTGGAGCTGTAGCCCTTTGAGGGGTACGTCAACAACCGGAACACTTGTAACTGGTAGGACTGGCCTCTGAGCCGTGAGGACGTGCTGCCTGCTGGGTTGGTCCAGTAACATCTCTCCTACAGAAATAGCTGGGATGCTCTTGGCTTCCTCGACATCTTCTCTCTTCCCACAGATGCAAGAAATGCTGGAACTTAGCTCAGAGTTGTATTGAGGGAGAAGGGCAGACTGTTCTAGATGGGCTTACTCCCGCTTTTGCTTTCGAAACCCGTTTGAGGTAAGGTGTGGTTTCTGGGCTCGCTGCACAGTCAAAAGTCCCTGTTTTATGGTTGCAGAAAGCTTCAGTG